>JAMPIV010000004.1:335000-794168 GCA_024509875.1 Oreohelix idahoensis | reverse complement strand
CTCTAATTTCTTTGGTTTCCAGGGGGTTCATGTTTCCCTGATAAACTGTGTGTCCCAAAAATTCCAATTCTTTACAACAACGCAACATTTGGTTGGTCGGGCTGTTAAATTTGCCTCCCTAAGTCGATCAAACAGCATGTTCAGAGAGTCAATGTGTTCCTCAAATGTTTCTGTTGCTATAAGGATATCATCCATGAAATTTGTTATACATGGATTATTCAGAGGGTCCAATAATTTTCTCATCATTCTAGAGAAGACACTAGGCGCATTCTTCAATCCAATGGCAATCTATTAAACTCATAGTGTCCTTCTGAGGTACTAAAAGCTAGGTATGGTCTAACCTCAGGCTTTACTGGAATCTGATAGTATCCTTTACTCAGATCCACTTTTGAGAAATATTTAGCTTTATTTAGTCTGGCAAACAGCTGATTTGTATCCGGCAATGGATCCACCTGTCCTTCTGTAATAGCATTCAGTCTCCTGTAATCTATACAGAGTCTATGTTCTCCAGAGGGCTTCCTTAAGAGTGCAACACCGGAACTATACGAAGACTCACTGTGCGAAATAATTCCTTCCTTCAACTGATAGTCTATCTCTTCCTTCAAAGCTTTTTCCTTAGCAAACGGAATCGAATATGGTTTCATACAGACAGGTGTGGAGTCTATCAGTTTCATATCATATTCCAATAGGTTTGTATGCCCTGGTCGGTCTGTTAACACCTCTGCATGATTATTTAGAACCTGTTGCACTCTCTCTTTCTGAGTTTTCGTTAAATGTGTACTGATTTTCACCTGTGCTGCTGTCTCACAGGGGTGTAATGGATATTCAAATGATGAAAGTGGTTCCTTTTTCATCTCCATGGCGATGGACAAGGTCAACAAGTGTGTATCTTCCTGATGTTCTCTTTCCAAATATTTCTTCAGGAGATTCACATGATAGATTTTTTCTTTCCCCTTCTTATCTATCTTATAATTTGTTCTAGACACCTTCTCTAAAACTGTATATGGACCCTGCCATCCAATTTGTAACTTATTCTGACTCCCGGGCAAAAGAAGCAGTACTTTCTCTCCCTCAGCCAAATTTCTGTCTTTCGCCTTCCTGTTATAATAGGCAGCATGTTTCTTCCTGGCTTGTTTCAAATTTTCATTGGCAAGTTTCCAGCCAGTTTTCAACCGAGTGGTCAGCTCATTCACATATTGGTATGAAGATGTAATGTTTTCCTCTGCCTTTTCATCAGTCCACGTTCTTAACAAAGCTTCAAGTGGACCTTTTTATTGGCCTTCCAAACAATAATGTTGCCGGGGCCATACCGGTTGAACTATGGGGTACCTCCCGATAAGCAAAGAGGGCGGCGTGCAGGTACTGGTCCCATGTATCTGGTTTTTCGTGTGCCAACTTTCTCAGGATCGACATCAATGTGCCGTTAAATCTTTCCACTTGGCCGTTCCCTTGGGGATGATACACACTACAATGGAAGTGTTTGGCCTGGAAGATCCTGAAAACTTCTTCAGTTAGTTTCCCCTTGAACTGAGAGCCATTATCAGTCAAGATTTGATTGGGAAAGCCTAACCTTGTGAAAATTGTGAGCAATGCCTCTGCCACATGTTTTGAATCAATCGATGACAGGGCTACTGCCTCTCCCCACATAGAACAAGTGTCCACCAGAGTCAGAATGTAGCTGTTCCTTCTCTTGGTTCGGGTGAGAGGTCCCACAAGATCCACGGCAACTCTCTCAAAGGGTGTTCCCACTATGGGCATTTCCCCCAGAGTTGCTGGTGCAGTCCAATGTTTAGGTGCTACTCGTTGGCACTCTGGACAGGATTTTACATATCGTTTGATATCTTCAGTTATTCCTGGCCAGAAATAGTGACAAGCTATTCGCTGTCCTGTTGCGCTGATTCCTATATATCAATTTGTTCTTCATATAAAACTCTCCCTTGCCTGGAGGTGTATGAGATTTGGGCAACTTCTTGAAACATGGCTTGAGTGTTTTGTCCTCAGCCTGTGCCTTCCTCATCTCATCTGGGTGAGTATTTATGGGATTATCCTCCTCCTTCTTTGTCTGTGATCTGGTCTGCACTGTTGCCAATATCACAGGTCTCTTGGGATTCCCCAAGAAGACATATCTACACCCCAATATTAGAGGGTAGATTGGCTCATTTATCACTGCTGCTTTTATGATTCCTTCCACATATCGCGTTTTCACTTTTATTCGGGCGACGGGAAGTGTCATGGTAGCTACATCCTTGGTTGCAGTTTGAATCTCCACTGTTTCTGTGGTGTATTGATCGGCCTGCACCAGGTGAGAACTCACAACGGAATCGTAATCTAAACCGGTATCATATAAACATCTTATAGTGACACCATTACAGATGACATCTTCACACACTGGGGGGTGGTATGGTTCCTGTAATTCTTCAGGTTTGCCTTTCTTTTCCTTTTTCCCCGATGTCATAGCAGCAAAATGAGGAGGTTTCCTTCTACAATGGTCAGTGTCATGATTGTTCATCTTACAATTTTTACACCACCTTTTTCCTTGGTTGAAAGATTTTCTTTCATCATATTTCCTTTCATCGAATTGTGGGAATTTATTTTTATTTTCATACCGTGGCCTATCAAATTGGTGCTTACCTTTATTTTGATCCTTAGGATCAAATTTATTAAAGTTCTGTGGTGCCCTAAAGTTATCCACCTGTTTCTTTTTATTACCTGTTACCTCTGCTTGAGCTGCTTGATACCTTTCAGCAACATTTAGCAACTCACCCAGCCTCTCTGCACCTTGTTCCATGAGAAACTTTCTCAGGTCTGGAGCCATGGACTCTCTTAGTTGCTCTATAAGGACCATTTCCTTAAGATCTTGGGTTTTCCCCAGAGAAGTCCATTTCTCCAAGTATGTCTCTATTCGTGCAGAGAACTGGTGATAGGTTTCACCTGACAGTAGTTTAGCATTCCTAAATTTTTTCCTGTAAAACTCTGCATTCTTTTCATACCTTAACAAAAGAGCCTGCTTTAGCATGTCATAATTTTCCTGATCACCTCTGCTCATTTTTGCAAAAACTTCATAAGCTGCCCCACGAAGTCCCTGAGATAACTTTAAGCTCCACCTTTCTCTCTCTAACCCATATGTGGTAGCTAATAGTTCATACCTATTTAGGTAGCTCTCAATATCATCGTCTTTCTCAACAAAATGATCTAAATGAAAATTCATAGCTGAGGTTGAGGCTCCTTGAGTAACCGTAGCATCAGAGGCAAAGGGACTGGCACCATTTTCAGGAGCATGGCCTTGAAACTCAAACTCCCTTAGTCGTAACTCATGTTCCCTTTGTAATCTTTTATCTTCTGCTTCCCTTTCTGCAGCTAATCTCCTCTCTTCCCTTTCTGCAGCTAATTTCTTCTCTTCCCTTTCTGCAGCTAATTTCTTCTCTTCTCTTTCTGCAGCCTGTCTTCTTTCCTCGGCTTCCAATTTCTTAGCCTCAGCCTCAATCTGCAACCTCTTAATTTCCTTGTCAGCCTCTAACTTTCTTTCGGCTTCAAACCTTCTTTCTTCGCGTTCAATAAATTTGTCACATTCCGTAGTAACATAGGCAACCATAACTTGCCCATCTAATCCTAACTCTTTTGCAGTCTGAACAGCAGCAGATCGAAACTTGGCCAGGTCCGCCATTGTCTATCAGGTAAATTTATATAATGTCTAACCAACAATTCAAATTCTAAATATATATAATGGACAACACAGGCACCGTGAGCTCAACCTTATTTTATTCCACCCAAGGATACCTTTTAATTCTTATATTCCCTGAAGTGAATTACCCCCAATATTTTTAATAGGGAAAGATTCAAAATCCCGGACGAGCCCCCAATATATGTGGTGAAGTGGGATGTTATAAATATTATAGGGGACTTAGTGTACTGACTGAGATCAGCTGTGAAGGTATATATATATCTAATAAGAGTAGTGTATTATATATCACCTTACTTGCTACCACATATCTATATATCTCAGTCAGAATTATTCTGGAATAGTGTGATGACTACGTTATGTGTCTAGGGTATGTGTATGATGAAGTGTAAGTCACAACAACAGACAGATAAACAATTTAATTTAATCCACTACTCTTAACAACACTGTGACACTCACATACATATAACACTCTATGAGAATATCTTAAAGAAGTCACTCGTAACTTTTCAAATAACAATATGTATTCATTACTGGCATGAATGAATATGTGTCCTGATTCAACTACAAGGGAACCAGGAATCACAATCAATTTAAATTACAAGTTATGTACAGAATGTATTTAATATGAATATTGTAGTGACATATATTATTACAAATGTTCTATGTGTGTCAGTTGTGTAGTAGTAAAATGAGGTAATACTGGTTTTGTTTTGTTCAAGCTCTGTTGGTATTTGTCATCATGACTTCAATAGTTTGTCTTTAGGGACTAGTATTGGAGATGTTCACAGTTCCTGATTTTAAGACAAGTAAATTCCCCTCTTAATGTTAATTTTACAAAGTCAGTTCAAGATGAGGGGACATAATGTTGAGCTCAGCTGGCCAATTCGCTTATCTGGCGTGATGGCGGCAGGAAAGGATTCCTCTGCTCGAATTCTCCTCTGGGTTCAGGAGACACCTCACTGATAGCTAAAAGGACCAAGGAGTATGCTGTCCGACACTGGATTCAGCAAAGCTCTGACCAGGTGCTGCTCAGTACCATCAAGACCACTGTCCCACAATTCATACGAATAAACACAGATACGTTGATTAGCAATGAATTCTGGCACAAACTGGCACAAATTCCCATCTGCTTATCTTCCAGGCTTTTATTTAGCCAAATATAAGCTGGCTTCAACGCACTGATGCTTTATCAATCTTATTTAGACAAGTGGTTTCGAACTAACGCTCCCAAGTGTGTATATCAGCGAGTCTGACCAATGAGCCCCGTTTCGACAAGTGTTTGAAAAAATGTTACCTTTCCCCGTTTCCCCTAACAACCAAGATAGTATTTATAGCCCGACCAATCGTGGTTAGGCTTTCATTTGTTGCGCTCCAATCAATTTGGAGTTTACATGGTAGGCTATTTCTGTAACGTAAATTTTTTTCAAACACGTTAAAAAAAAATCTTATGAGCAGAAATGATTTTATGCTGTCAGGCACCCCCAATATTTTATTTTGGGTATAATTTATTAATTCCTGGACTATTTGCGTAACGTTTTACATATTATTTGTCAGCAAGCCCTAAGGAACCCAAAAATACAAATTTAAAGGAGCTACGTGGCTGCATTCAAAATATGCAATTTCTTCTACCTCCTGTTTCGAAGATGTGCTGTCTGGGTACTGTTATGTTTTCAACCGTAAACCCATCTAATGTTATCTTTTCTAATAAGAGTTTTTTATGATTTATAAACCTAACTCTGGGAAAGGTTAGTGTATTTTATCACTGTCCGTCTGAAAAAAAATTAGTGCATGTAGACTTACACGCGTGATGGCAGCATTTGTGAACCGCGCGACGCGTGTTGCATGCGTTCCTGATTTTCAGCCCTCCCCTCTCTCTTTATCCTTTTGTCCATCTGTTCGTTCGTTTTGGTAACGCAGTATAATTAATGTTAGGATTAATTTAGGTCATTACGCAGTACGTCTCAATGTTTTTCTTAGAAATGCAGCACACGTTTCATTGAAGAAGGCGGGTAATAATACAGTAAGATTTTATATCAACGTGAAAGCGTTACAATTTGCAGACGAAGCAGAAAACAAGGGGGATTTCGAGTACATTCTTTGTGACAGCACTGTTATTTTTCCATTGCTCTTTTCTTTATTAATTTTATTTGTTAGGCTTCATATTTACCTAATAATTTATATATGTGGATTAGAATATTTCACGACAGTATTGACCCTGTCTTATATCTATATGTGTTAACATTTAAATGTATTTGTAGTAATACTTACATTACATTACATATTTGCATAACCCTAGACATTATACGTAGCTATCATACATACTAGTGAAGAATAGGTCTGATTGAGGTCATAAGGTGGTAGCAGAAAGGTACTCTGATAACTCAACCCAAAATTTGTTATAATCAGGGACCTTCACAGCTGACCTCATTCAGTACACTAGAAACATTGAAAGATAACATCTATTAACATCAAATCCACCACAAAGAGAGGATGGACAGCACAATGAAGGTGTAGCCATTATTCTACAGAAAGGAATAGAAAGGACATTACTGGAATGGAAACCCATCAACAACAGACTGATAAGATTAAGATTGAGAGGTAGATTCACCAATACTACAATAATACAATGCTACGCACCAACGAATGACAGCGATGAAGAGGTCAAGGATGAATTCTATCAACAACTGCAAAAAGAAGTGGAAGACACACCTAGATATGATCTTATTATAGTAATGGGAGACCTCAATGCGAAAGCTGGTACACACAATACATATAATGAAGGAGTAATGGGGAAATGCGGCAGCGGAACAGCAAACGAAAATGGGGATAAATTAATAAGTTTCTGTAGCATTAACAACCTGGTCATTGGAGAAACACTTTTCCCACATAAAGAAATTCACAAATTAACATGGGAATCACCAAATGATCGGGACAGAAACCAGATAAACTTTATCATGATTAACGGTAGATGGAGACATGCATTACAAGATGTGAAGGTAAGAAGAGGTGCAGATGTAGGAAGTGATCACCATTTAGTAGTAGCAAAACTGAAAGTGAAACTAAGAAGGGCTGGACCAACTGTAAGTACACAGAAAAGGTTTGACATCAGCAAATTGAAGGACCCCCTTACCAGAAAAGCTTTTGCGGCTGACATAAAGAAACGATATCAATTTGCCAAAAGTCAGGAAAAGACATTGACTGATGATATAGACCAGAAATTCAACACCATTTCAACAATATATAAGGACAGCAGCAAATCATGCTTGGGATTCCAGGAAAGAAAGAAGCAAGACTGGATAACACCAGAAACCTTAAACACCATAACGATGAGAAAGGAAATGAAAAGAAAGAAACAGAAGCGAAGTCCCCCAGGTTAAAGCAACTATATAGTGAACAGTACAGTCAGCTGGACAAGGAAGTTAAACGCCAAAACCGAGCCAACAAAAGGAATTTCCTAGACGATCTTACAAGACAGGCAGAAGAGGCAGCACTGAGAAATGAACAAAGCACAGTATACAAAATAACTAAATTCATCAGAGGAAAACGAGGTGCAAATCTTACATTAGTAAGAGATAAGCAAGGAAATCTCATCACGACAGCAGAGGGACAGGAAACAAGATGGGCAGAGCACTTCAGAGAAACTCTGAACAAGGAACCACCAGAGACACAATTGAATGTTCCTGAGGCTGAAAACGATCTAGATGTAAATACAGACATTCCACGAAAAGAAGAAATCATCACAGCAATCAAAGGGTTAAAGAACGGAAAAGCTCCTGGCCATGATAACTTAAATGCAGAGCTATTTAAGACAGACCCTGAGCTAGCAGCAGAACTATTAGAACCACTATTTGCACAAGTCTGGAAAACGGGGACAACACCATCAGAATGGAACAAAGGGATAATTGTCAAATTGCCCAAGAAGGGAGATCTTGCAGACTGCAATAATTGGAGAGGAATCACTCTTCTCTCAGTTCCCAGCAAAATACTAGGCAGGATAATTATACAGAGAATTTCAAAAGCAGTAAACCACAAACTGAGGAAAGAACAAGCAGGATTTAGAAAGAACAGAAAATGTGTAGATCATATATTCACTCTCAGGAACATTATAGAGCAGTGCTCAGAATGGCAAAGACAGCTGTACATTAATTTCGTTGATTTTGAAAAGGCTTTTGACAGCATACATAGGGACAGTTTAATGGAAAATACTGAGGGCTTATGGAATTCCAAGCTGCATAGTGTCAATCATAAAAAGCCTCTATGCCAACTTTACGTGTAGTGTTGGGCAGAGCAGCCTAACCTTTGAGGTGAAGACAGGAATACGACAGGGATGCCCCTTATCAACCACTCTATTTTTAACAGTCATAGATTGGGTGATGCGCCAGACAACAGAGGGCAGTCCAAGAGGAATAAGATGGACTACATTTTCTTCATTGGAAGATCTGGAATATGCAGATGACATTGCACTACTAGCACATTCACATCAACACATCCAGGAAAAAACGGATAGACTTAATAAGTTTAGCAAGCAGGTGGGTTTGAACATCAATTTAAAGAAGTCAGAGGTATTGACGCTCAATGTGAGCAACCCTGAGCCCATATCAGTAAGGAATCAGCAACTGGTACAGACAGACACCTTCACATACCTAGGATGCATAGTAACACCAGACGGCGGGGCAGGCAAAGACATCAACATCAGAATGAATAAGGCAAGAACAGCCTTTTTTAGCCTAAACAACATCTGAAGTCCTCTCAATATTTATACAAGCACAAAATTAAGATTATATCAGAGCTGTTTGCTTTCTGTGCTTCTCTATGGTGCGGAATGCTGGAGAGTTACAGAGATGGAAATGTCGAAATTGTCCTCTTTTCACACAACACGCCTAAGAAAAATTCACCGAATCTTTTGGCCGAATACCATCAGCAACCAAGGTCTGCTTACTCGTAGCAAGCAAGAGGACATGCACACCATCATAGCTGGCAGACGCTGGAGCTGGGTTGGCCATGTCCTCAGAAGAGACCCCTATGCCATCACAAGAACAGCTATGCTTTGGACCTCTGAAGGAAAACGAAAGAGAGGCCGACCAAAAACAACCTGGCGGAGGACTGTGGAGGCTGAGATGCAAAGAATGAACCAGAGTTGGGGCACTGTACGAAGGATGGCCGCCGACCGAGCAAAGTGGAATCAATTTGTTGTTGCCTTACAAGACGCCACTAGGCGTGATGGCCACTGACTGTTTTGACGGTCGGCGGCTAAGGATCAAAGAAGAAGAAGTTCGAGAATTACAAAACAACGTTTTTCCGAACATTCACATCAACTTTGCAAATCATAAATGGCTTTGTAAGCGAGCGATTCTGGCGCCTAAAAATTAGAGCGTTAGTAATATCAAATACAGAATTAACTGCCGGGCATAGCCACAACATACAAATCAATTGACACTGTCATAGACAGCCAGCAGGCTGTATTTTATCCGACTGAGTTCCTGAACTCATTGGAACCAACTGGAATGCCCCCGCATAACTTTATTTTTAAAATCGGTGCATCGATAATATTGCTGCAAAATAGTGATCCGCCTAAATTGTGTAATGGAACCAGATTATGTGTTAAGAACCTCATGCCAAGCGTGATAGAAGCAAAAATGATAACAGGTTATGACAGGGGAGAAGAAGCATTCATTCCACGCATTCCTCTGATCCCAACTGACATGCCTTTTGATTTCTAACGACTGCAATATCCTGTACGTCTTGCATTTGCAATGACAATAAACAAGGCCCAAGGGCAGTCACTTAAGGTAGCAGGCATTAACTTAGAAAATTCGTGCTTTTCACACGGACAGCTATATGTTGCTTGCTCCAGGGTGGGCACACCAAGAAATGTATTTATTTTTTGCCCCAGGTGGCAACACCAAGAATATTGTTTATCGAAAAGCACTGGAATAATGTTGCAATAATAAATGTAGAAAATAACATTAAGTAAATATGACACGCTGTAGTCAAATATATTAATTGTAACTTATGTAACTTCCATGTGTGTAACTTATGTATGTAAGTGTCATAAACCGTTAGTAGAAAACCGGGCAACGCCGGGTACTTACAGCTAGTGAGTTTATACAGCTAACATCAACTTATATGTAGCAATTTCATGCCAGATATTTCTAGGTCCATCTTGTGTCGAGTAATGTAGTTTCTGTTTTACCTGCAATCGTGGTGCTAAAGTTCTGGTGGTTTTTTTCGTGGTGTTTTAATATAATATTCTTCTTCTTCTTCAAGTGCCATGCTTGCTGGCGTAGGTGCTCATGTCGCTGCACAACTTCCTGTCTACTGTACTATTAATCAATGTTGTTGTCGTCCTCTCTCTTTTTCCTTCAATCTTTCTTTCTGTCACAATATACTCAAGCTTCCTTCTTTTCACATCATGCCCAAAGAAAGTGGATTGTTTATTTCTAGCATGAAGAATAAGCTTTCTTTGCGATTTGGCCTCTCTCAGGACATCTTCATTACTATTTTTAGCTGTCCATGTTATTTTTAACATTCTTCTGTAAAACCACATCTCTGTGACCTCTAGTACTTTTCCTACATGATTACTAATTCTCCATGAGTCGCTTCCGTAAGTCAGAACTGGGTCTACATTACATTGAAGACTCTCTTTCTTAATCATAATATTCTACTTCGCTATGCACGTCTGGACCAAAATACTAACAATATTTCAAGTTGATTTAGTATATACTGCTGGTCACCGACCTCCAGTAACATAGTTCCTGTATAATTGTTTCTGTAATTCACACATGTGGCAAAAGTTGTTTACAATACTTTGCAGAATCGATACCGCGCAGGCTTATTGACCAATCAAATGTCGCGAATCACGGATCAAGCCGACGCGGGCAAGTTACTTTAGGCAAAATGGAGATTTTGAAGAATATTGGTTTGTGTTAGACTGGTCATCGATAGGAAGGGACATTAGGGACCAGAATGGAGTTATTGTGAAAAGGATTTCACCATTGATTCCAGGAGGGGACTGGGAATACATTGATATAAGGAACGGTAGGAATTTAGCATGTACTTAGATAGATGCTGTTACTTGTGTCAACACTTGAGTTGAAAGCTTGTAAACCCATATCTGCTGAGCATAGCAAATTAAAGAAGTGACAGATCGTGGAAATACATATATAGGAAGACAGATCTAAGTCTGCTGAACAACACACGATAGGTTGGGACAGGATCGCTTATGTACAAGCTGAGAATGACACAGGAAATGTTTCAAGAAAAGCACAACACAAAAAAAACCATCGGTTCGATAAGAAAGTCTCAGGCCAAGTTTTAGACTGTGACATCATGCACTCTCTGCCGAACGAGGTGGCCAATAATAAAGGGGAGCGCAAAATTGAAAGAGGGACACTGAAAATAGTTTTGAAACAGACTGGATGCATAATTTGCCACTATGCCTTTGCCATCTACAGTTGTGTGCAGCCTGCCAAGTCGTTAATGTCCAGTGTGTTTTCTGAAGTCTGAGGGTTACATGTGAAGGCCAAACCATACTGTCAGTATCAGAAGCCTGTGTTGTTTATCGGTGGCAATCCCACAAAAGTGCAGGAACCCAATGTGTGAACTACAGCTGGTTCTTGGTACCCCTACTGTTGGGTCTGCCAAGACTGATAACTAATGTGACAGTTCAGTGTCAACCGCATCAAGAATCCAAGTTAAGTGTCTATAAGGCACTGACAGAAACCATATATGAACCAACAGCTATTTTGCTGTTACAGGAGCAGGTCAGATGATGACAATCTTGTGATTAAAGTCAAAGGACTAAAAGAACAGTGATACTAGTGTTGCGTGATAAATTCTCGCAACATCGTTTTATTTCAATATCTATTTTATAACGCAAGGGCAACAACTGCTTGAAATTTATAGTCACTTTTCTCGGTAAGCATTTGTCTTCTCGCGTTGGTATCGAATGCAGTTAAGTTTGAGCTGTGGTCATTTTGCGCTGGACTGCGCATGACTTGTCTTGCTTCTTGGTCGATCGGTTTCCGCCCACCACTAGTGGAGTGAGCGATTTGGAATGGCGAAAGAGATGCCTCGTTGAAGAGGGGATCGCCGCTATTTTTTGTTCTGTCAGGGATGTGTAGTCCTCTTATGGATATTTCGTTTATTCGAGATAATACCTCTAGTGTTTCCCACATGTCGGGAGGCGTGATATTTCTGTATTTCTTGAAAGCAAGGTAAATTGACTTTTTCATTAACTCTATCGATTTTGGGTCGTGAGCGATTTCGATTCATAGCCTGTCTTCGAAAGTCGTCGTCACGAGATGTTTTTTCCCAGCTCACATGTCGCTGCATTGTGCTGCATCGGTTGATGCAGGTCCCAAGGACTATTACTTGCTACTTGGTTACCTGAACTAGGTTTGAAAAACCTTTGTTATCTAGAGGATATTTTTGAGGACATTATTTATACTTCGGCAGACGTGTCTGTCTTGCTGAAGTTAAACTAAGGAGAGTGAACTGATCTCATACATCTGGTTATCTCCTGGCTGTTATAGAAAAGGATGGAGTTTTTCACCTGACTACATTTACAGCACTTTGAAATATAACATGCATCTGACTCATCATTGTAATGCTGTCTACCGTCTATTGCTGTATTGAATGTTGCTGTGATAATGACTGTTTGATGTGCCTACATATTCGCGTAACCATTTTGTCACTGTGGCGTCCACAATAAATAATGAAGAAAAACGTCAACGGCTGTTACAAGAATCATTGACTTTATACGTCGTGAGTTTACTGACGTCCTATGTGGATTGCCCTGTTATTTTTGTATGAACATTGTTTTGACTGAACACATCTGCACACCACACAAAACCAGACATGCGGATACCATCCATCATCATATGGCATCACGCATCATTTGGTGGCCATAAGCTGGTTTGATTCTGGTACCAGCAAACACGGGGTCCCTTACCCACTTCATTTTCAACAAGAATTCATCAGCATCCTTCAAGAAATTAACATTCTTCAATACAGTCAACATCTTCAAAATTTTCAAAGTACTCGGCGTTGCCCGGTAAAAGTCAAAATTTCAACTTTTTGACGGAAACAAGAATTTGACAGTACCCGGCGTTGTTACATGTTGCCGGATAACTCGGACTGCTGTTATCTTTTACGCAAGTCAAGCAAGTTGCTGCTGTCAAGGTTCCAGAGCTGTCGTTTTTGTGAAGGTCAAGTGCCGGTTGAAACGGGTTGTTTTCTGAAGAAGGCCAAGTACCGATTTCCATCAACTTACTTTTGGATTAGAAGGTCAAGTGCCGAAACAACTCAACACACAGTATTTCAGAAGCTCTTGTACCATCGTGTTAGCAGTGGAAGCAGTTCAGATGTGCCATCATCGTTGGAGCTTCGCTCTTTAGGACGTTGATTGACATCCGTTTTTCTGCTGTTCTACGATTGGAAGCCTATAAGTTAAGTGGCCTGTTTGTATGTAAACTGTGCCCTTATACTTCTGCTGAGTCTTCTGTGTATCATCTCATTCTATATGTTATATGTTTATATGTTATGCGTATATTTATATGTTTATATTTCAGCGGGTTCTCGGTTGGGTGGTGTCTCCGTTAGATTATGCCACGTCATAGAGGTCGTCTATTGTGAGCGTTTTCTGTAGGGTTTGCAAATTTCCGATACTGGAATTTGCTAAGCGACTTCTGTTGCTATTTATGTTAGCTGTGATGACATGTTTTAATATTGTTTTCGTTATTATTTCGCATTCTTTAGTTTTGTTTTGATTTGTTTGTATTTGTTAGCCTACTCTTGTCTATAATTTAGTTTCATACAACACTTTTGTTTATACACTGTGGTGTCATGTATTTTGTTTAATTCTATCGCAGATATCGTCACATTTTTTGTGATATTTCATTAATTTCTGCTTTATTTTTAGTTGATTTCTGCGAACGTTTTTGTATTGTTGCTGATCTTTGTTATTGTTTACATTGTTATTGTTTACATTGTTTGTATTGTTTACATTTTCAATGTTTACATTCTGCATGTGTTTACATAGTCATTGTTTACAGTTATAGTAATTAGTTAATGGGCTATGCTAATGCACTGTTACTACTACACTGATGATAAATGAATGATGAATAGTGTCGTGCACTATTGAATGAGAAGTGCACTTATGATCAAGAATTGATTGTTGATATTTCATATACAAGTTCTTTGATTGGAGACTTGTTTCCCACAGAGACTGGGATAATATAATGTGATGTGAATATACAAGTGCTTAATTAAGACTTGTTACACTTAGGTTTGAAATAAATTAGTTAATTATTTCAGGTTTTGGACTTATATATTACTCATCATGTCTACATTTGAGCACTTTATTGAGCAGGGTAAATTGCTTGGGAAGACTGGTGATAAGTTAGAAGAATTTGCAACTGCTCGATATGATAAAGCAATGGAAGCTGAACAAAAGAAACTGCAGATGGAAGCTGAACAAAAGAAACTGCAGATGCAGGTGGATGAAAAAAGATTCCAAATGGAAATGGAAAAACAAAAAAAGAGGCTGAAAATAAAAGACTTGAAAAAGAAGCTGAAAATGAAAGACTTCAAAAAGAGGCTCAGGCTGAGGAAGAAGATTACAGAGAGAGTCTGATGAGAGGAAAGAGAAAGCAAAAATGGAACATGAAGAAAAGGTCTTAGCTTTAGAGTTGGAAAAATTGAAATTGACGAGCATGAGTAATGGTAATGATTCAAACAAGGGTTCATCTTCTGGTAAGGCTAATAATGATACTTTTAAGATTAAGTTACCAACATTTAGTCCTTCCAGTGATGACATAATGTTCTATCTGGACAGATTTGAACAAGCATGTACAGCTCATAACATAGACAAAGCAAAATATGTTTATCAGTTATCAGGGATACTGACAGGTAAAGCTCTAAGTATATTAAATATGGTGGATGAACCTGACAAGAACAATTATGAGGTTGTCAGGGCCGCTTTGTTAAAGAAATATCAGCTTATCGAAGACGGCTATCGTCTACAATTTAAAAACATGTTACCTGAAAATGGAGTTGAATTCTCCGAGTTTATTGCAAGAATACGCATTACTTTCTCACGATGGGTTGAACTATCTAAGACGGAAAAAACTTATGAAGGACTTATGGACTTAATACTTAGAGACAAAGTCATGTCGTCTGTCAATGAGTCTTTCCTTGCTTTCCTTCATGAACGTAAACCTAAAACAATAAAAGAAATGGAAGAGTTCTGTTGCCAATACGTAACTGCGCACCCACACATAACCATGGGTAACTCTAAGGTGAAAGAAGGTTTACCAGTTGCTTCGGCAGCTCCGTATGGCCAAAACTTTGCTCGTAGATTCCAACAAAATTTTGATAGAAAGAGTAGCGGTAATTTCTGTCAAAATCATGGAAATCAATTTCATGGTGATTCTTCTTCGAAGAATTGGAGACAACCTGATAGTACTCGTTACTATCACCCTAATAATTATAGGCATTTCAAAAGAGGATATGGTAATAGAGGTTATTCCTGCCGAAGACCTCAGAACCAAACAAATAGATGTTCGCATCAATGTGAACATGATAGTAATCGTGGAAACTGGAATTCGAACCAGGATAACAATTACAATAGAGACAATAATAACTGCAGAGATAATAATAACTTTGATAACTTCAGAGGTAATAATAGTCGGGGTAGATCTCAACACAAAAAAAAGAGATATCAGCAGGCTAATGCTGTACAACAGGAAACTGAGGGAGCCTGTAATCATGTTGCTGATAGTAAAAACTTTGACGCTGTCACTGGTTCTGCTTTTGACTTTGAGAGAGCAAACAAATGCCCCCAATGCAGTACTTTATTCGAACCGGGTACCATAACTACTTTGAGTTGTGGTCACCCACTTCCCGCTCTTCCTGCTGCTGTTGCGCATGACGGGAGGGGTTCTTTAATCCTACATAAGGGTCTTGTTAATGATACTCCGGTCTCACTACTTTTCGATTCCGGATGCACCACTAATGGTGTTAGACAATCGCTTGTAGATCCATCTTGTGCTACAGGAAGGGTTATTAAATGTGTCACATTTGGCGGCACTCTAGAAAAATATCCTACTGCTGTAATTCGCATTGCCACTCCTTTCTTTACTGGAGATGTGCATGCTTGTCTCTACCTAATCCTATTGCGGACCTTATTATTGGTCGTATTCACGGAGTTAGGGAGTGTACCCCACAGCAGATTGCTGCTTGGGAAGATAATAACATGCAAGCTACAAATGCAGTAGTTACAAGAGCACAAGCTCTACAAACACCCGAAACTTCACTGAATAGTGATAATGAAGTTGATAGCCAAGATAGTCACTTAGTAATCACTCGTGACTCTTTCATAAAATTGCAAGAAGAAGATCCTTCTTTAAAAAAATTCTTCGTTCTTGCGAAGAAAGGTGATCCGAATCAGGATACAAATAGAAAATCTTGGATTGCAATGAGAAACGGCGTACTTGTACGTATGGTACAAGATTCGACTACGTCGGCACATTCGCAAATTCTTGTTCCCAAGAGCATGAGAGTCCAAATATTACAACATGCTCATGACTCGCAATGTGCTGGACATATGGGTTTTGCCCGTACGAAGTCGAGAGTCCTTGGGGCTTTCTTTTGGCCTTTTGTCAATAAGGACATTCGTATTTACTGCCGATCATGCAAGGTATGTCAGGAGGTCAAATCTAGAGGACCACGACATGCTGCGCCTATCCAGGCTGCTGACATTCCTATTCGGCCGTTTCAGAAAATGGCCAATAGATATTATTGGCCCTTTTAAGGTCAAGTCGGCCAGAGGACATCAGTTTCTCCTTACATGTGTCGATATGTGCACACGTTGGCCAGAGGCTATTCCTCTTAAGAGCATATCTACTACAGATATCGCAGATGCTCTTTGGTTGATATTTTCTCGCTTGGGGTTCCCCAGAGAAATATTGTCAGACCATGGCACTCAACTCATATCTGACACTATGTCACAGGTAATGTCTACCTTACATATTGAACGATCTCTCAGTAGTATCTACCATCCTATGTCTAATGGGTTAGTTGAGCGTCTGAATAGAACGCTCAAGACTTTGCTTGGTAAGATAACTGAAGATCATCCTCAAGATTGGGACAGGGTTTTACCCGCGGCACTCTTTGCCTATAGAGAAGTCCCTAATGAACACACAGGATTTTCTCCCTTCGAACTTGTCTTTGGCGCGCGTCCACGCGGCCCTATGTCTTTATTACACGATCTCATCACAGCCGATGATATTAGCGATGAAACTCAATCCTCATATGAGTATGTCATTGCTCTTAGACAAAAGATCATTGAGGCATGTAAGCTAGCAACTGCTTCATCAGAAATTGCTAAAGAGAAGGCAAGGCAGTTTGCTAACAAGGATAGATGTCTACGACAACTTTGTCCAGGTGACAAAGCATTCGTCCTACTCCCCAGTAGGGAAAATAGACTTCTTATTGCATGGAAAGGTCCGTATGCAATAGTCTCTCGGATTTCCGATGTTGACTATGTGGTCGATATTGATGGAAAGCATAAAACTTTCCACATAAACATGCTTTTGGAATTTCACGAACGTCCGGACTATTTGCAGCCTATTTTCCAGGCAACGGATGATGCTCCTGCACCTCACGGTCATTATTCATCCCTGTCTGTCATTCAGGATGAGGAAGCTACCTTCTCTGATGTCAACCTTCCCCTTCCAGTGGTTCCATTACATTCCACGGAATCTTGGAAAAAAACGTTTCTGTTTCTCCTAATCTTTCTGGTGACGAACATCGACAAGTCTCGTCGATGTTACAAACATTTCAGGATGTTCTCACTGACATTCCTGGACACACAGATGTCATAGAACATGACATAATTCTTACCGACAATAATCCAATTAGGGTTAGGCCGTATCCTATTCCTATACACTTTCAGTCGCAAGTGGAAAAGGAATTGGATGAAATGATTCAATTAAATATAATTGAACCATCGACTTCACCATATTCGTCTTCCATGGTTATTGTCCGGAAGAAGGATAAGAACATACGAATTTGCGTTGATATCGCAAATTGAATCAGGTCACAAAGTTCGACGCTGAACCGATGCCTTTGTTAGAAGATCTACTGACTAGACTTTCTAATTCTAGATTCTTCACTAAACTTGACTTGTCTAAAGGTTATTGGCAAGTGCCTTTAGCAGAGCATGCCAAACCTCTTACTGCTTTTTCTACACCTAGGGGTCTATTTCAATGGAATGTTATGCCTTTTGGTCTCATGAACGCCCCTGCCACTTTCGTTCGCATGATGCGTCGAATTCTGTCACATCGTTCGGATGTCATCGCATACTTAGATGACATCTGTCTCTTCAGTGAGACCTGGGAAGATCACTATTTAGGGTTATATGACTTACTGTCCACTCTACGTGAGAATAATTTGACAGCAAAACCTTCTAAAGCTTTTGTTGGTTTTGGTGAAATCTCTTTCCTGGGTCATCGTGTTGGTCATGGTCTCTGAAGACAGAAGACCACAATACTTCCAAAATACTGAACATCTCTGTTCCTAAAACGAAGAAACAAGTTAGGAGTCTCTTAGGTTTAATTCAATTTTATGGGAGATTTATTCCAAATTTATCTTCGATCATGGCACCTCTATCAACATTGTTGAAGAAAGGTTCGCCTAATCTGGTCCGTTGGTCTGAAGAATGCCAATCTTCACTAGACCAAATCAAGAATATATTTTCTTCTCCTCCCATCTTAAGATTACCTACTCTTGAAAGGACTTTTGTTCTTCGGAGTGATGCTTCATCCACTGGGATTGGAGCAGCACTGATGCAAGAATATGCAAATACTCTGCATCCTGTTATGTACATTTCTAGAAAACTAAATGCGGCAGAGAGGAACTACTCGGGTTTAGACCGTGAGTTGTTAGCGATGGTTTGGTCAATTCTAAAGCTACAAAGATTCCTCCTGGGCGCACATTTCATTCTAGAGACTGATCAGAAAGCTCTTACAGCTATTCAGACTAAGAATTTGAAGAGTTCGAGATCCACTCGATATGCTATAGCTCTTCAACCTTTTCACTTCACGGTACGAGCTATTCGTGGTGCGGATAATGTGATGGCTGACATTTTGTCTAGATGCCCACATGACTCCAACTAATACTTCTGTCCTATATTTCCATATATTACAGAGTCATAACACACCTATATTTCTACAATAGATTAGCACATCTGTACTTACTTTATATGTACACACTATCGTGCTTTGTTGTCATCTTCTTCTGTTCGTTTTTTAAGATGATAGAGGAGGACTGAGTAGTTAATATAAGGGCCGTTAGTTTACTAAACAGCCACAATTATTAATAATGTATTGTACCTTATGAAGCATATTAGTTATTAATTAGCATTATATTGCTTGTACTTTCTCAGAATGTCATTGTTGAGCTGAGGACTTACCTTACTAGTATCAAGCATGACGAGTTCTAGATTGTGTACTTACCCTCGGAATACCAGAGCATATGTCCTGGATCGTCATGTAGTTTAACTTTACTATGTACTTATGTCATTACATGTCAAAGAATGTACTATTTAAATTTTCCTATCAGATTTGTACATCCATTTTTAAAGACAATATTAGAGTATGCTGTTTAATGATGATTATAGTAACTTGCATACGTATATTGTGTTTACATGCTAACGTGATGTGTGTTGGTGACACCTCCCCGATGTGAATATTTTTTGAGACATATTTATTTTTCTGTTGAGGTATATCCTCACCAGACACTCTATAATTAGCCTATTGTTTGACAATTTAGTTAATTATCAGCGCATAATTCGTGCGTTTTGAGCCGCTTATCGCATGCTCTTTGATATTGAAAAAAAAAAATGTTCCACATTTTTTTTTTATCGGGAGGAGGTGGTGATATGTTGCGTGATAAATTCTCGCAACATCGTTTTATTTCAATATCTATTTTATAACGCAAGGGCAACAACTGCTTGAAATTTATAGTCACTTTTCTCGGTAAGCATTTGTCTTCTCGCGTTGGTATCGAATGCAGTTAAGTTTGAGCTGTGGTCATTTTGCGCTGGACTGCGCATGACTTGTCTTGCTTCTTGGTCGATCGGTTTCCGCCCACCACTAGTGGAGTGAGCGATTTGGAATGGCGAAAGAGATGCCTCGTTGAAGAGGGGATCTCCGCTATTTTTTGTTCTGTCAGGGATGTGTAGTCCTCTTATGGATATTTCGTTTATTCGAGATAATACCTCTAGTGTTTCCCACATGTCGGGAGGCGTGATATTTCTGTATTTCTTGAAAGCAAGGTAAATTGACTTTTTCATTAACTCTATCGATTTTGGGTCGTGAGCGATTTCGATTCCTGTCTTCGAAAGTCGTCGTCACGAGATGTTTTTTCCCAGCTCACATGTCGCTGCATTGTGCTGCATCGGTTGATGCAGGTCCCAAGGACTATTACTTGCTACTTGGTTACCTGAACTAGGTTTGAAAAACCTTTGTTATCTAGAGGATATTTTTGAGGACATTATTTATACTTCGGCAGACGTGTCTGTCTTGCTGAAGTTAAACTAAGGAGAGTGAACTGATCTCATACATCTGGTTATCTCCTGGCTGTTATAGAAAAGGATGGAGTTTTTCACCTGACTACATTTACAGCACTTTGAAATATAACATGCATCTGACTCATCATTGTAATGCTGTCTACCGTCTATTGCTGTATTGAATGTTGCTGTGATAATGACTGTTTGATGTGCCTACATATTCGCGTAACCATTTTGTCACTGTGGCGTCCACAATAAATAATGAAGAAAAACGTCAACGGCTGTTACAAGAATCATTGACTTTATACGTCGTGAGTTTACTGACGTCCTATGTGGATTGCCCTGTTATTTTTGTATGAACATTGTTTTGACTGAACACATCTGCACACCACACAAAACCAGACATGCGGATACCATCCATCATCATATGGCATCAATAAGAGATAACATTAATTGTGTATATATTTTGTGAATATTTTATTACTCTTTTCCAAACAGCAGAAAATGAAAGTTAATATAAATATTAAATAATTCATTACTTGTACCTGAGGACTTGTTCACTTCTTACCATTGAGTTTAAAGTTTTCGTTCATTTCATTTATCCACTAGCATTAATTTACCATAGGATAGTTGTGGGGAGGAGACACCTTACATTCTGGTACTACTTCTTACCATCTGGGCCAGGATTTTCAGTCTGACTATTCCTATGACAACGATACTTACTTACTTAGTCGTTCCCCTTCTACCGTGAGGTGTAGAGGTGACAACGATACACCAGTGCTTATTTCTAAGACTGTGGTATTACTTTTATGTCCAGACCTCTTGACTGGCATTCTATCCTGCTATCACCTGATACACATGGATATCTTATCTATTACACATACAATTAAAAAAAACTCTCTTCACAACACAATGAGTCACAATTTTTATTTTTTTTTTTTTTTTTCATATGAATGATGAAAATATACCGTTCAACCTCTGATGGATTATAATTAGGATAGATTATTAGTTCCAAATAATATGAACAACTGCCGATATGGGAAAATGGCATCACATTTGTCAAATCATTGTAAATAAGGCAAATCACAATTACCAATTATGTTGGATGTTAAAAAAAAAACAAGATAAAACCAAACAAAATCAAGCAGAAACTCCAAACAAGAATAATATTAAGGGGGAGGGATGTAAAGGCCTGGTGGCTCCTTATATATCTGACTTTAACAGATATTTAATTATTTTTCACGATATGATATACTGTATATTGATTCATGATTAGATATGTCTTGCTGGTATACAACAATTCCATTCAGTTTGAACTGTTATTTTGTAGGACCATAATTTCTCATGAACAATTTTTTAAATGTCTCCCTGTACTTAGAACTCATCTGATAGTATATTATAGCACTCATGCTTGAGTTTATGGGCTCAGTGACGTAAGAAATAGAAAAAAGAATATGGGTGATATATGTATATGCACCGTCATCAACATTGAATCTTGGATCAACTATCATCGCAGAAAACGTTATTATTGATGGCAAATAACACGTAATGAAAACAACACACATGACAGCAACCATTCTGCCCACCTTCTGATCACGTCTGGCGGCAGACTTTCCATGTATCGACTTCCCATTGACTGGTTCCAGGGTCAAAGGTTGCGATGACGAGTTTTCATTACGCCATTTTGCTTTTTGGTGAAGTTTTACAATCAAAATTGAACTAAATGTTGACACACACAAAAAAGAGGTTATGGGCAGAAAGACACTATTGATACCAAAAGAAATTTGTTCTATAGTAGAGCGTATATCATCGTTAATAAAAACCAGTCCAATTAATGTTTTGTTTCTTTGTGGGATGAATCTCCATCCTAAACTTGTAGTGATGTACACGGGGGCTGCACTAGCGGCAATTACAATAAACAGCAAGATCATTGTTACAGTCGTTCTTGTTGGTGTGAAAATGGATTTAACTTTGAGAGGTAAAATAATGCAGACACATCGCTCAAAACTGATGTACGTTGTGATCCAGGATAATATTCTACAACACGTGTTATTTGGCCACCCTGCCACCAAGTACTGAAGTTGTATAGTCTCGAAGGGCGTGTCTGAATATCGAACCATGGGTATGAAACAGATGTTATGAAACTCCTTAGTTACAACTGTCAGAAATTCTGTCATGGCCAAGGTGAATAAGCTGATTGTTACGGAACCGGTCAGACCTTGTTTAAAAAAGACTATCATGTTGATGATGTTTGTTACGATGCCAAATACGGAAAAGATCTGGCTCAGAAAGACGAAATTGACTATGAAGAATATTTGGCGTATATCGTCACTTACAATATTTTTATCCTTCACAGCAACAGTGGATTCCTTTATAGACATATTTTGTTGATCGTAAGGAACAAAGGAAGACATCTTTGTACTGAATAGACAGCCGTAGATAATTTGTTCGACATCAGTTATCCGAAAACTAAAGTTTTATTTCAGAATTTGTCAGTAGCTGGTGATTTATAAAATGTTAGAAGTTCCAATCTTTGAAATTCTACTGAGAATTTTCAGCTTGCCGTTGCTACTCTAATTTGGCAATTAAATTTTTTTTTTTTTTTTTTTTTTTTACGTATATATTGTAGTTGTCTGTTCCTTTAGTTTAGATCGTTGTATTTCTGTGTTAAACTTTCCAAATCAAAAACAAGGAAGCATCACTTGTTCCTATTATGTTACAGATCAGGTTACAGAAAATTTACTAATGTGTTATGTGATCAGTATCATGTGATACAGTCAGTAACACAATGTTATTATTATTATTTCTCTTGGCTCACGGTTTAGTCTGTTCTAAAAAAATACTAGTTGAATCCGCTATTTATTAGTCACAGATATCAGACGATAACACGGTTTAGCTGATAAGTAAAGCCAAGAACAGAAAGTGATAAAACAATGCTGAAGAGATTTTTTTTTTAAAGTTGGAGCTCAGAACTCCCTAACTCAAAGTTGCAGGATGGCAGAAAAGCCACGGGAAAGACAGGGCTATTTTGAAGATAACGCAACCATATTTTCACCATACGAGCTCGGACGCCGCCTCGGTAAACAAGGTCCGCGCAGAGCAGTGACACCCCCAGGCTGCTTGCGAATAGTCTACTACTGGGAACATAAACAGATTAGGGATGAGCCCACTCTCCCGTTGAACAGGTGCTAAAGTCGTAGATACTGGGCCAGAAGGCGCACCGGAAACCACAGTATCATGCAACTCGCTTTTTTTTTTCTATGGAGAGTACACCGTCAAATAAATCTCGTTCTGGTGCTCGCCCTGTGGAGCTCCACCAGGCAGGTGCAGTGCCGGGCTCTGAGCCTCGACAGAGCCCACCCTTAGCTACTGGAGGACCCTCTAGACCGTCTTGTGGAGTCAACAGACGGCGGAGGAGAACTACTGACCAAAACAAAACAGAAAAAGAGAAACCCAGAGTGCCACTTGTCATGATGCACTGGAATGCAGAGGGAGTGAACAGCAAGCAGGCTGGATACAGCAAAAAGACAGAGCTGGAAAACATCTTGTATGAGAAGCAAGTCAGTGTTTGCTGTATCCAAGAGACTCACTTGAAAGCAGATCAAACCTTTAAAATAAGGGGATATCAATGCTTCAGATCCGACAGACAAGATAGACGAAAAGGAGGAGTACTTACTCTTGTAAGGAATAACATTCCTGCACACGAAAGGAAAACCTTCATGGATGGAGCAGAATATCAGCTGCTGCAGATAAAGGTAGACAAGATGGAAATAGAACTCCTGAACTATTACTGTCCGAACAACAAACCCCTGAGTCTCAGCTCTATACAGGTACCAGCCACAAACTTTATAGCAGTTGGAGACTTTAATAGCCACTCCCAGAGCTGGGGCTATAACCATCTGGATCACAGAGGTGAAGAGGTTGAAACTTGGCAAGATGATCACTCCCTAATCCTAGTCAATAATGCCACAGATACTCCTACCTTCTACTCCAGAGGATGGCACACAACCTCAACACCAGATCTTGCCTTCTCCACACCAGATATAGCTGGATCTATTAGTAGAGAAGTAGGAGACCAACTAGGGGGAAGCGACCATCGCCCAATCTTTCTTACTGTCCAGAGTGCAACTCTCAGTACAGGCCCAGCCATTACAAGATGGAACTACAAAAAAGCCAACTGGGGTTTATTCAGGCATCAGGTGAACACGCTGCTGTCTACCCTCAAGGTACAGAACAGAGACATTAATGAAGTGGTAAAAGACTTCAACAGATGCATACTACAAGCTGCAAAAGAAACCATTCCCAAAGGATGCCGGCGTAACTACATACCATACTGGTCCAGCACACTCCAAGAACGTCAGGAAGCTATGGACAAGGCTAGAAAGGACGCAGAGTCTCAGCCTTCACTTGAAACTCACAACAAATGGAAAAAAGGCTGTAGCAGAGTTTCAGAGAACAAAGCTAGAAGAAAAGCGGAAAAGCTGGAGAACTAAAACGGCATCGCTGAACCTTGAGAAAGACGGCAGGAAACTTTGGAGATTAGTCAAGTCTCTAAATGAAGAGCATTCCTCACCAAGGCAGACTATCACATTGGATGAAGGTGGCAAACTTTTCAGAGGAAAACAAGCTGCAGACTTGTTTGCTAGAAGATACAGTTCAGAAAGCAACTTACCCATTAACATAGACCATCAGAGAGAGATAAGAAAAGAAATACTGGCAACCATGGGACAGACAGATACTCCTGCCCCAATGAGGGAACCCATCACACTAGGAGAACTACAGAAGGCTATTTCCAAGCTTAAGTTTCAAAAGTCACCCGGCCCAGACAAAATCAGCAACGAAATGCTAGTAAATCTGAGCTCAGCAGCAAAGACAAAACTGCTTGAGATATTCAACCACAGCTGGTTGAAAGGAACGGTACCCCAAGTATGGAGAGAAGCCATCACAATACCCATACTAAAGAAAGGGAAATGTAAGACCGAGGCTGCAAGTTACCGGCCAATCAGTCTCACAAGCTGTGTTGGGAAGACTATGGAGCGAATAGTCAACCACAGATTGAAATGGTATATAGAGTCTGAGCAGATCCTGGTGCCGGAACAAGCTGGATTTAGAGAATGCTACAGTATAGAAGACCAAGTTACTTACTTGTCTCAAGCAATAGAAGATGCCTTCCAGGAGAAGAAAAAGGTCCTAACGATCTGGGTCGACTTCAAGCAGGCCTTTGACAAGGTGTGGAAAGATGGCCTCATTGCAAAACTTAGGAGAAGTGGAATCCAAGGCAACATGATGAAATGGATCCAGTCATACTTGCATAACAGGAGAACTAGAGTCACTCTTGACGGTCTGCAGAGCAGAAAAGTGTTGCTCCATCAGGGGGTACCTCAAGGAGGAGTAATTTCCCCAACACTCTTCCTTGTTTACATCAATGACCTGGTGAAAGATCTCCCTGCAGGAGTTAAAGCTGCCTTATATGCAGATGACCTAGTACTCTGGTGCGCTGATGAAAATGTCACCACAGCAAATTATAGAATGCAGCGGGCAGCAGACATGCTAGTGTCATGGGCCAGAGAAATGGCTTATCACAATAAACACAGACAAAACCTCCACAACACTGTTCTCCCTCGCCCCAAGGACAAATCAGCTAACATACACCTAGGGACAACCGTGATCAAGGAAGAAAGCTACCCCACCTATCTTGGGGTGACATTTGACCAAAGGCTTACATGGAATAAGCATATTGAAAATGCAGAAGGAAAGGCCCGAAGACGACTAGGCATACTCAGAAAATTAGCAGGTACCAACTGGGGAGCAAATGAACGAAATCTAAAGAAGATTTATAATGGAGTAATAAGACCACACTTAGAGTTTAGCTCAGCAGCATGGTCATCAGCTGCTAACTCACATCTGCAGTCTTTGGACAAGGTGCAAAATCAAGCTCTCAGGCTCATTACAGGAGCCATGAAAACTACACCAATAACAGAGATGCAGAAGGTTGCTGGATTACAGACATTGTCCCATAGAAGAGACACAAAAACCATGATCCAGATGGAAAAGTACAACAGTATGCCAATGCACCCAATGAAGGCAAGACTAAGATGATCTGGCATTGGGACGTCTAAAGCGTAGCAGCTTTGTGCATCGGGGGAAAAGACTTATAAGACAGCATCAAGAAGACCTATCCATGAAGACAACACCACTGAAGCCCACCCTATACCCTGTACCATGGGAGCAGGCCAGCAGTGCCCTCCAAATTAATACAACAGTCAGTGGTCTCACAAGTGGATGTGAGTATAATGATCTGCAAAAACGAACTGCTACATTGAGTATGATCCAAGAAAGCTATCCCGATCAATCATGGATACATGCCTATACAGATGGATCAGCAACTAATGCTGTTAGGAATGGAGGTGCCGGTATCTTTATCTCATATCCTGACAACCACTATGAGACTAGGCACATTCCCACTGGTAAATTCTGTTCCAACTATACAGCTGAGGTTCAAGCTCTAGAGCAAGCTGCAAATATGATTTATAACACCAACTCTGACTGCCACCAGGTAGTCATCCTCACAGATGCACTGTCTGTCCTGCAAGCTCTCAAGGGTGGTAAACTCCCGCATCTGAGAAATGAACTAAACAAGGTAGCTGCCAAAAAGAGAACCATACTTCAGTGGGTACCATCTCATTGTGGTGTACCCGGAAATGAAAAGGCAGATAAACTTGCAAAAAAGGGAGGAGAATGTGAACAAGAAGATAATGAAGTCACATACTTTGAGAAAAAGAGAGCTATCCAGACTATCAGAAGAGAACAGAACCAACCCAAAGACGACCATCACACTCTCGACCGGCAGGGACAGACAACTATTTTTCGACTCAGGACAGGGCATAACAAACTGAATAAACACATGCACAAGCTACGATTGTCTGCTTCACCACTGTGCACATGTGGATTAAACGAACAAACTGCTGAGCATGTTCTACAGGACTGTCCTCTGTATGACCAGTTAAGAAAGGATATACTGGCCCAATGACTCAACACTAAACTCAAAGCTATATGGAGTTAAAGAGGAACTTCAAACAACAGTCGAATTCATCATGAGAACTCGTCTGACGGTGTAATCATCAAAGATGCGATCGCAAGAAGAAGAAGAAGAAGAATTACGTGTACATATTAGTTATCGTACAAGGGTGTAAGCCAAAGGTGCACAAATCATTATATGAATATAAATTGGACGTGGCCAATTTAGTTGCTTTTTCTTGACGTTTTAATTACACTAGACATTTTTAACTCCAATTAAAAGTGTTATTTACCTCAACACAGCAACGTTTTTGGATGTGAAAAAATGTGAATCTATCGATTTTGTTCACGAAATTTCTGTGTTTAATTGCTTGTTAAAATCTTTCTGTTTTCCAACCTCTGACAATATTTGGTATTTTCGATTCATTGCTCGGAATCCTAGAAATCTGAACACTAAGTCATAGTGGGATTTTCTTGTAAAGTAATACTCCAGACCACGTTTAAGAGATATCTGAACCAAGTGGCCGAAACTATTTCTCTTAGTCAGAGGTCTGTATGCCCAAAGATATTTGGCGTGAGTTGTACATTTTATTATTCTATGGTTTGCACTATTAACATGTCAAAATTGCTAGTGGATGTCCAAGTTCATACGAGGCTGGCAACCTCAGCATATAGAAGGATGGTTTCATGAACCACCACTGCAAAAGCTGGTGACTGCTTCATGCGGGTTTCTCACAGAGAACCAAAAGCAGAGGTAGTCACAAGTTCCATATGGAGCAGGGAGTGGATGATGACAGAAATAATGAACATAATTATTATATTAACCTTTTTAACCAGTGCATATGTAAATGTAAACATGTTTTCTATAAATGCAATGGGTGTTTTCCGTTCACTGGGATTAACATTAATACTCAGAGAGGGTAAAAGTTCTGAGGCAGATGGGATGGTGGAACGAAAAGGGGGAGGGGAAAACACCTGATTTTTCAGGAAACCCAATACTCAGGAGGGTATTTGTTTCTGTCTTATTTCATGATACTAGTCGGTAATACCAGTTGATGGTACCAGTCTGTGGAATAAGTGTATAGTATAAGTGGCCTTCAGTCAAAATTAGACACTAACAGCAGACGGGTCTTAAAAGGCGCTGGATCATCTTCGCAATTACTCCACGATACTAAGAGGAACGTGTTGCGGCCACCAGACTTTACCAGTGACGAGAAGAACAAATCTATAATCTGCAAAGAACAAGCATCGGCCGGAGCAGTAGCCAACCGACATCTTACTGGCAGCTAAGTACCCATTCAGAGCTGCCAACTGAACTCTTTGTATGATGAAAAAGAACGTAGAGGAGCAGATGTGGTATCAGCCCACCATCTTCTGTTGGCTAAAACAAAATTTAAACTCAAGATATTTACAACAGTATATAGGCATGTGATGGTGCGACGACGATGTGTGAAGAAGAAGAAGAATTCATGTGTAATGTTGTCGTCACTCTCTCTGGCCTACTTTCACACACGTTCCGCAGTCACAGAAAAACTCTCTTGATGACAGGGGTCCCACTTTTATTAATGAAACCCTATCATGTAGCGTATGAATCATACAGAAAACAATGTTGTCCTCAAGTTTACTTTGTAGGTAATTCCAATACAACACCATATAACCAAGCTATTTAGGTATTTTCTACGTAACACCTTGTATCCCAGCACAGACTGCTGGACTCTCTGAAATACAATGAAACAAAATAAACTAGCATCGTACTAATGGACAAACATCATCTACGTAATAATACATACATATGTGTGAAAATATGCAAGTATATGCTCTTATATGTGTGTGTGTGTTGTGTGTGGTGCTACACATGTGTGAAAATATGCTAGTAGATGAGCTTAAATGACCATATGTGTGTGTTGTGTGTGTTCATGCAGGTCTGTGTATGTGTAATCATACAATAAACATATCTCAGTCAACAATAATGCCTTCATATTCCTACTAAATACTAACTATATCTTCACGCGAGAGAAAACTTAATTGAAGCGCTTCTATCTATGATGAAATATTATACACAACTCACTGGTCTAAATAACCACATTTGATCAGTATCTTAGAGGCCTAGCTGCTCTAAAGAACAAGCAAATATATATATATATATATATATATATATATATATATATATATATATATATATATATATATATATATATATATATATACTCTATTCTTACAGCTCTATACTAAACTTAATAGGCAAAGGCTACTCACGGAGCTAGAGGGTACGCAAATCTTTCTCTCACAAAAATCACTGACGTAAAATTAACCACACTTACGGCTCACAAGAATGCAATATAACTATTACTTAACACTACACAAATAATAATGGTAATAAGTACACTCTTGTATACCACGCAATGCGACACTAGAATTCCTCTTATAAATTCACTTAATACTTTACACATTTAACACAGTCTCACAGTTTAAAAATAGCGATAATATATCAGTGAAATTACACTAGAAAACACGTACGTCGCAAATCAGCTTCCATCTAATTGTTATAGATAGACTAAAAAGCAATAAATCCTAAACCTGAAACGTCTAATATTACTAAATCTAAAGTATTATAAAAATATACTCATATGCAAGCATACCTCTATGTCGTCAGTTCTCTTAGCACAGACGCAACATATGCGTATCAAATCCTCTAACTTACTGGTCTATCGTACCGAGGATGCCTACCGCACATGAGGACGATCTGGCTTCTTTTCAACTCTGATTCTCTCACTGTTTCAGTTTAAATCTACATATCCACTCCTGTACCACATGATAGCCACGTCAAAACGTCGGGCAAAACTCCGCCCATCTCTCTAGGGAGCAAATCAAGAGTCTTATGCTCAGTTTGGATGACATGAGATCACAATTTAGTAAAGATTATCATCCTAATCGACACAACTCAAGGTCCGCCCACTAGTGGCAACACTCTCACGTTATATGTTGCCCGACTCACACCTCTTACGGTTTAGTGCTCAACAAGATGTGTTATCAGACAGCGCCAGGATGTCTAACAACCGAGGGCTGTCTCCCATTACATATTCTGCGTCTCACACGTTTGTCCTCTTCACGGATGGCAAAGGTGTGTTTCGTTTAAATCGCCCATTCCCGTGTGAGAATGCCAACATGAGCACAAATATGCACCGTAGACCAGATCATAAATTAATTACCCAGTCTAAAATTGCATCCTTCTGTTCACACGGTCACAGCTATAGACAACAGTATAATGTAAAATATCTAAGAACTCAGGAAATAAGAGAACCATTTTCAATCACAGTATCCAACAAATACCAAGTACTCTAACAGCTGGGAGATGAAACATACGGAAGACCACTGGCAACAAGTGAAAAATATATGGAACGAGGCATGTGAAGAAGTACTGAGAAAAAGAGAACATCGGCACAAAGCATTAATAACAAAAGAAACCATTAGCAAGATAGAAGACAGGAAAAACAAGAAAGCAGATTTAAACAGAAGCAAAACCAGAAGCTCCAAAGCCAAGGCTCATGAAGTGTGCATAGAAGCAAACAACGAAGTAAGAAGAAACATCAAAAGAGACAGGAGGTAGTATATTGAAGAGTTGGCAAGTGAAGCAGAGGAAACTGCAGCCAAAGGAAATATGAGGGACCTGTACAACAACACAAAGAAGCTAACAGGGAAATATAAGCAAGCAAATTGCCTCATAAAAGATAAGAATGGAAAATTGCTTAGTAATTTACAAGAACAAATGAAGAGATTGACGGAACATTTTGAGGAACTTCTTAATAGATCAGCTGCTACAAATCCCCCAGACATCCAGCCAGCAGACGATGAGTTACAAATCAGCTGTGAACGACCAAGTAGAGAAGAAATAAAGAAAGCCATAAAGCTTTTGAAAGATAGAAAAGCCGCTGGTCCAGATGGCATTCCAGCAGAGGCCATCAAAACAGATATTGATACCTCTACATATATATTATACAAACTACTTGACAAAGTGTGGGAGGGAAAGGAAATAACAGCAGAATGGAAGGAAGGTTATCTGGGCATGTTGCCTTAGAAAGGAGATTTACAATAGTGCACAAATTATAGAGGAAAAATGTTACTATCAGTGCCAGGTAAAGTATTAAACAGAATCATCTTTGAGAGATTAAAAGAGTCCATAGACAAGCAACTGCTGAGAGATGAACAAGCAGGTTTTCGACAGAACAGATTCTGTACAGACCAGATAGCCACATTGAGAATAATAGTTGAACAAAGTCTGGAATGGAATTCATCGCTATACATCGGGTTTGTGGACTATGAAAATGCATTTGACAGTGTAGACAGAGAATCACTTTGGAAATTGATGAGGCATTATGGAGTTCTGTCGTGGTTGAGTTAAAGTGTAAGAGTATTTGTCGAGTTAGACAATTATAGTGAAATCGACAATGATAGTGAACTGACAAAATTATAGATTACACAGAGATATTGTGTAAATAAGGTGAACTTGAGACCAACCTAGAAGAGGATTCATTAAAAAAGTTATCTCTCTCTCCAAGCCTCAACACACTTAAATAGTCTAAGAACCACCCACTCTCTCTCTCTCTCTCTCTCTCTTTTCTCTTGTTAAAATAGAGATTATAGTAAAGAACTTGTAATATTAAGTATGGATGAAAGGGTCGTGAACAGCGCGTTAATAAATGAATAAAATTTATTAAAGAAGAAATATTTATGAAAATAATGCATATCAGCACAAACAACATAAGACAATCTCAATAATCACCTTGAGTATACAAATATGAAATTACACACCAACGAACACACAAACCACCAACATAAAACCTGTAGAACATCCAGAAATAAATAAACAGAGTCTTCAATCCTTCCGTTTTTGGGGGACCACGATCAATACTCCAGGTAGTGTCTTTAGAAATATATATCCTCCTATAGGTGATGAATTTTCACTATTGAATACATGTAGACACTATCCATGCCTGGTGGTTACGCCCTAATAGCGAGATAGGTTGTAGATACTCTGTCTATATCCGACTAGCCGCTAATAAGTGCGGAGGTTTTGGACGACCCAAAAACACACACACAAGACGAGGTCAAATTTAGGAAAAATCGGCCCACTGTGCTATTATCCAGCACGGGTAAGTTGACCTGCGTACTTGATGTTTAAATCCGGTTTGGCTGGGTTGTGGACTTGGTTTATGACCGGGTGCTCCGTTTAAGCACACAAAGTCTGGTGATTTAAATTCTGCTAAAGACGCTGGCTGATAGATATGTTGAAAGCCACAATGATCTGACTGGGGATCAAAGACGAGTAGGAAACCACTACTGCAAAATAAGCTTTCCAGAATTTCGATGGCTCGTTGCACACTGCGTGAGCGTATTTCCAATTAGAGGGATGGGCGTTGGCAAAAGGGTTTTGCTTCAGGTATGGGGTGACAACTCGTAGTGCTAATTGCGTTCAGGAGCCGTGAGAGCGATGAGAATGTTACGTTCGTCGCCTGCGATAGCAAACTGCAGTATATCCTGAAACTGAGACCCAAAAAGAGCCGACCTTTACATCAAGCAAACAACAAAATTACAATAACGTTATACTAAACAGTTATGCTCCACTATGGGATTTGAATTATTGTTATCATTGCTGTGATAGTCTCGGGCTGTCTTTATCCTGTTCTCTCCACTCTATCAATTTTCAGCATGCGCCTGCATAGGCTAATAATACTAATATATTTTGTACACACATGTACCTGTCAGAAAATGTTCTGACAGCAAAATCTACTCCGTCCTCTTTCAACTCAACACAAGGGCTATCTAACCCTGTAGTTCCAGCTGACTGGATATGCTATTCATCTTACAACATTAAGAATATTTATATAAAATTACAACATTCGACATCACATAATAAGGTATGCGCCCCTTGGGGTCGATACACAAAAAGAAAAAAATGTATTAACCTCCCAAAATTGAATACATGGAAAATGCAATGTTTTTGCTATAATAATACAGTTGTGACTGAAACCTAAAATATAATGTTATCTATGGATGGTGACTGCTTTTCTGTGAAAATTATAAACTGGTGTCTAACTACACAAGTAGGCATATAAAATGTCTACACAACCATTAGAAGTTTCTGTCAGAAAGTAATAAGTGACTATCTCCTATAATACAGTGTTATGGTGCCTGCACATCCCTATTCAGTTTTAAATGGATAACCTACACCGCTGACAGTTCCTTACAGAAATGACCGTTATTTTAGCCGACTCTTAACCCATAGTAAGCACTGAACGGATTACTCTGATTCTACGCCTAGTAAGTATCTGTTATCGTAAGTTTACCATTAACCCATTGTAAACAATAACACTGACACCTGGCTTAAGCTCTCCTGTTAACTAAGGCGGTAGGCGGCGCTACATTATCACTGAATTAATTACCGGGAGAAATCCTCTAAATGAATTCAAGTCACACTCCTATCGGGTATATATAAGCTAACATGTATATATATATATATATATATATATATATATATATATATATATATATATATATATATATATATATATATATATATATATATATATATATATATATAATAAGGATATCTTTACTTACCCCGAGAATGACGAGTACATAGGCAACACAATTTAGTTTTTGTGTTAATATCTGCCTTAGTCTCAGTTGGTCATCACGGGCAGGAAAATTTTACGAGTGTGCTTGACTGATTAAAACCCTCTAGATTTATAGTCTACAAGTGACGCTACCCCAGGACTGCCATAGCCTGTTTCCCACAGATGCACGTTGTATAACGTAATCATAGGTAAGACAAATGTTATTCCAAAGGGACACATCAGAAGACAGCAGCGAAAAGTTTCATAGATAGACGTAATATACTCACTGCGGCGTTCAAGGGCCACAACCACAAAGAACGAACGCGAGTTTTTCTCCACTTAAATCGGAGATGAAATCGGTTACCCAGACCTCAAAGGGTACCTCCCGCTAGCGGTCCGCTTCTTCAAAGCAACCCTCTCGCTCGTGATCAAACACTGTTACGCGCAAAAGACATTCCTCTGGTCAGACAAACGCCAGGGGCAGCTCAGGTAATATTATCGTAAGCTGAGCTGGCCGCTACTGACCAATGGGGAATTTATAATGAAGGCCAGAAAGAAAACAAAGCCGCTGGGTGGGGTCTGTGAGAGGAATAATGGGCTACGTAAGAAAAATCCGAAAGAAAAGAAAATACAAAAAGTCGAGGAAACCAGAACATTAAAAGAGTAATAAAAAATGGGACATGATGGTAAAATAAATCATCAGTCACCGTGACAAGTTCCCATGAAGATCATTAACTTAATAAAGAAGACATATGAAGACATGACATGCAGATTTCTTCATGAAGGACCACTTACAAAACCGTTTAGGGTTAAAACGGGAGTGAGACAGGGATGTCTCCATTTCTTTTCTCACTAGCAATAGATTGGGTTATGAAAACATCGACATCACAAAACAGAAATTGAATCCAGTGGAATCTGACTAAACAGCTTGGTGATCTGGATTTTGCAGATGTATTGACTCTTCTGTCCCATAACCATAATCAGATGCAAGTCAAAATGAAAATTCTCGATGAGAGGTCACAACAAGTGGACCTGAAAATATACAGGTAAAAGACAACGATTATGAAAATAAATGCAAGAAATGATAACAAAATTGAACTTGAAGAAACACCACTAAAGGATGTAGAATCAAACACATAACATGGCAGTAATATAGACAAAGTTGGAGGGAATGACAGTGAGATCAAAATAAGAATACAAAAAAGCAAGAGGAGCTTTCATTGCATTAGGAAACATTTGGAGAGCAAGAGAAATCAAGCCCAACACGAAAATAAGAATCTTCAACTCAAATGTCAAGTCAGTCCTATTGTATGGCTCTGTGACATGGAGAGCAACAAAAACAACAACCAAAAAGCTACAGACTTTTATAAACGGGTGTTTGCGTAGGATAGAAGGACTGAAATGGTATGACAAAGTCACAAATGTGGAACTGATGACAAGAACCAGACAAGTGCCAGTGGAACAAGAGTTGAGAAGAAGACGCTGGCGATGGACAGGACACACATTGAGGAAACCTGTCTAAAGCATTACAAGGCAGTCCTTGTTCTGGAATCCACAGGGAAAGAGAGGCAGAGGTAGAGAAAACACACACGGAGAAGAGAACTGGATACAGAGGTGAAAATGATGAAGAAAATATGGAAAAAACTTGAGCGGATGGAACATGACAGGAGGACTTGGCATATGTTTGTTGGAGGCCTATGCTCCTTGGGGAGCTCAAGGGTATTGACTGATTGAACTGAACTCTTAAAGAAAATGTTCAGAACCATATCCAGATCATCACCAGTAATGAATCTTTAAAGGAATAGTCTTATAGCACCCCACCCTAATTTATTTTACATTGTTAACTATAATTCATTATTAAATTTGTTGTCTGTATGTTTACACATTTATAATTGATTTAGTCATTTTGAGTGAACTGCACCCGTACGTCTCAACTATTTTAAATACATATAAACATAGCTACTGAAGTAATATTTTACTGATTTAAATCAGTTGTCGCTATGGATTTTCTCTCCGTTATAGTCAGGCTCTTTTTTTCTTTTAATTCCAGGAATGTTTTCTGTCATTTCAGGGAAACGGTTTTGTTTCTAAACTGGAAGCTTGTGTGCAGTATATATGGATTTAATATTTGATATTGCATTTATGGAAACTGCTCTCGTCTGTTGTTTCGTTGATTCTACAAAGTTGCTTCGTTTGAGTCTTTGTCTTCTTAGATCATTCATTCTATGGCACATTGGATGGTCTGTTAGTCTCTTGAATGTTTCAGCTTGTTGCTGAGCCCTGCTGTCTCTTCTATCCTCCATTGGCTGGAGGCATGTAATCTTTTCGAGTTCTTTTATAGGTGTTGTCTTCATGCCTACCGTTATGATTCTCATAGCTTGATTTTGGAGTCTGCTGATTTTATCTAAGTTTGACTTAGCTGCTTTAGCCCATGCTGCAATGCCTTACTCTAGGATTGGTCTCACTCGCCCGGTGTATAACGTCTTTAACACTCTCTCATTTGCACCCCAAGTTGTTCCAGCAAGTTTTTTCATGATTGCCATTCTTTGCTTTGCTCTCATTCGGTTTCTGTCAACTTGTTTTTTCCAAGTCAGACGGCTATCAAAAGTAATGTCCCCTATATAAATATATATATATACATATTAAAGTCATTCCTCCTGTCGTCTTTTAAATTGTTGCTTTTGTTTGTTTGTTAGTTTGTTTGTTAATTTGTTTTTTATATAGTGTTTTACTAACTTTTTTATTGCTTGTGGGGACTTGGTGCCCATTACATTTTCTACATTTAGTTCTATTTTGCAGTTTGTGCCGTAATCTTTTATTCTGTCTGTATTGGTCGCATTTCTTGTATTCCAACAAGAAGTGTTTAATGGTATTAGGTTCATGACTTTCTTCACAGATGGGCTCCTCTATTCTAAATTAGCCGACTCCCAATCTGAGCCGGAGTAGTTTTTTATTTACTGGTATTTTTAGTTCGTCTTGTATTTTCCATTTTCTATTTCTTTTTTGTATTTTTTTTAAAGCTGGTATTTATTATTTTTTTTTTTTTTGTGCTCAGGTAAACATTTTCTCCATTCTTTGAATATTGTCCTTGCTATTAGACTTTTTATTTCGAATCTCTCTAACCTTGTTTCATATTTTTTATTGCGCTTTCTTCCCCGCTTGGCTTCCATGTCAGCGAGTTCGTTTCCTGTTGTGCCAACATGAGATGGAATCCATGCTAACGTGACTTTGCATCCTGTGGTAATATGAGAGGGTATTGATGTTACTACACTAAGGGTAAACAAAGTGAGGTCCAGCTGTGTAAGTTCCCTGAGTCTAATTGATTATGATGATGTCAGGGTCCCTATCCGCTACCTCTCTAAGATCTCACTCTGTGTATAATAATCTCTGAGATGTTGTGTGGCAAGTGTCTAGGGTAATGTATCTATTGTGATGTATGAACAATGTTAAACATGACTTTAACTCAATAAAAGTGAAGTAAGTAAGACTGTTGATAAAGTTATATTAATATATTACAATTTTTTTATTTTCCTGTACCTCAATTCTTTTGGGACAGGAATGTTTTCAAATCAAGAAAATTTTATTTACAACATATAAATAAATAAAGAGGACCCTTTGTCCATAACTGGTATATTAAAGTGTCACTGTATGTGTATCCCACAGTCTGATGTAATACTGTTTATAACAAATAGTCAATATGTGTGAGGGTCTGTTTGCATCATCACGGCCACAGGGATTTCGATTTTGGTTGTGGAAATTATTAAATGATATGTCATATGCCCATGTAAGGGACTTGACCTGACAGCCTGTCTGAAGTGGATGACTGTAGACTCTTCAAGGTCCACACAATAGTTGTCTTCTGAACACAGATGCAGCAGGCAGCTCTTCTGAGGCTTCAATATACACAGGGTCTGCCAGCCCCAGGTTTCCTGCCACCACTAAGTAATGGGCAATATAACCCTGAAAAAGAAGGATATTCCCTCTCTTTTATATGCTGGCTATATACTAATTCCACACCTAATCAATACTAAGATTACCTGTGCTCAGTCACGTGTGCAAACCATTTGCACGAGACCCTATTTTCTTTGACTTCACTCCATTCCTGTGGTTTACAGGCCTTTCTTCTTCCCCATATTGGGTCTGCAACGCCCCTGTCACCTTAAGCATTGATTGTCCTCCCTAAAATCAGCTGGGGTATACAATTTTCTTCTTGTGACCTGTTAAATCTTTTGTTCAAACATTCTAGGTATGTTTTCATGTGTCATTAGAACACTGTGGCACTGCAGAAGATTGCTAGTGGCCTCTGGACTTACAGTCGTAAGATTTTATGGCAATATTCAAACATTTTTACACATTTTATTTCACTTTCCGAATAAATCTGCTTTAGGCACATTCCTACTTGGGTTGTCGTGACCCAAATTTCTCTCCCAATAGGCAGTATCGAATTAAATTATGGCGCACAATCTGTGGCCAGTTACATGTTAATGAAATACTAATACTTATTTATCTTACCGCAAGTAAAGAATAATTACACAATCACAGGATTGACTAGCAGTCAATGGCTCAATTTCAGACCGCTGTGTCGTCCAGACGGCAAAGGCATTTGTCACCAACGCTTTGCATCTGCTCTCAACCTGTCAGTGTTTAAGTTTTTCTCAAATGGCGGACTTATTCAAGCAGGGTTAAAAGTTATCAATTCCCACCAGCCAATCAAAAGACGCGTCAAAAAAATTAACTAATTTTGGACCATAAACATTGATCGTTATTCAGTGTGTTCGCTCGTCTGATTTTATTTATATATTATATCTCATTTATTTATGGGCCGATTTTTAATATCAAAATTGATTATTAAACGGCCAGCTGTCCTCTATCTACCCCTATAGGTTTCCTTTATTTATTTCTCCCCGTTTTCATCTGTGTAATTTTTAAGTAATTAATTGTGCTTTTTCCCGAACTAAAAATATTAGTAAGATAAATGTTTCTACGTCAAGATAGTTTTATTAATGGGAAATCTTTATGGTATTATATTAATCAATATCAGCGCTACAATTCCAGATATCTCTTTCCTTTTAATTCTCTTTAGTTTTTGAGAAATAAATTATTTAATTTTGATTAAAAGCACAGAATCGGCATTTTTGCCATTACAACCAAGATTTTTGGTCTCTACCAAAAACGAGGTAACAATACGATTGGTTGTTAATTTTTACGACGTTCGTTAATAAATATTTGGGGGGGGGGGGTGTGAATGTGTTTGGGGGTAGTAACCTTTTTAACTTGTGATAGTAGAAAAATTCAAATTCTTTAATCAAATTGTTGGCGGTTGATTTCACGGTGGCCTTGAGACAAATTTCAAATGCGGTAGTTATTTATAGATTTTAGGAGTACGCTAGTTAATTTTCAAGCGGGGAAATTTGAGCGGGGTGTCACACAGATGATCTACTCTAGAATCCTAGAGCAGAGACTCTGACGCCTAGCTGAGCCACAATTGGATGAGGTTCAGTGCGGATTCCGAGCAAACCGAAGTACTCAAGACCTAATCTTCACACTCTGACAGCTGAGTGAAAAGGCCCTTGAGTATAAGAGTGAGATCCATCTTTGTTTCATAGATCTGGAAAAGGCGTTTGACAGGGTCCCCTGGAGCAAACTTTGGGACTGTTTGGCAAGGAAGAATATTCCAGCACCTCTGATTCATGCTATACAGAGCTTCTACAAGTCTTGCAGAAATTATGTGAGGACAGCAAACCATAAGTCAGAAGAGTTCAGGACCACCACTGGTGTAAGATAAGGTGATATCCTATCACCTTACCTCTTCATACTCCTTATGGACGATGTCATCAAGGCATGTAAGGAGAGAACAAGAAAGTATTCAGTGGGGTAGTGGAAGATGAGACAGGTCTATATTTCGGAGCTGGCATTTGCTGATGATGTTGCCCTGATTGCTAAATCAGAGGCACATCTCCAATCCAACCTGCAAGTCTGGAAGGAAGAGCTGGAGAAGAGAGGGATGGTCATAAGCAGCTCTAAAACAAAATCCATGGTGATATCACGAGAAGAAAGAAGACATCAAATTAAGCTGGGAGAACAGGTCCTGGAGCAGGTCGACCACTTTAAATACCTCGGAGCTATTATAGACCGAAAGGGGGGCATCAAAGAAGAGTTGGCCACTCGAAAAGCAGCAGCTGGGAGACTTTTTCAGGCCATAAATCGAGGATTCCTCAGCAAGAGAGAGGTTGGTAAGAAAACGAAGATGGCTGTATACCGCTCCACCTATGTCCCAGTCTTGACATATGGATGCGAGTCATGGGCAATGACTACAACCCATAAAAGCCAGATCCAAACCTCAGAAATGAGGTATCTGAGGAAGGTGGTTGAAGTAACAAGAAGAGACATGGTACGCAACCAGACGATACGTCAAAGCCTTAAATCCTACCCCCTGCAGACCCAAGTAGAACCGTCCCAATTAAGATGGTTTGGCCATGTCTGCAGAATGGGAGAAGATCGGATACCACGACAAGCATGGGAAACAAAGAGCCAAGGATCCAGACCCCGAGGACGACCCAGAGTCCGCTGGGAGGACAACGTTAGACAATCTTTGAAGGACCGAGGACTAGAATGGAACCAGGCCAGGAGGAAGACAGCCGATAGGATAGTCTGGCGCTCTCTCTTCCAAACCTCTACACCTCACGGTAGAAGGGGAACGACTAAGTAAGTAAGTAAGTAAGTAAGTAAGTCACACAGATGTACTTTACTACACATCCAGTAGTATTTAGGTATGCATTTTATCTGTAGTATTTCCTTTACTATATCGGGCCTGCTGCTCTCATTTTTGTTATTCTTCTTCTTCTTCCTCGTTCGTCCTGAAAAGGACGTTGGTTGCGTTGTGTCTGTTTACAGCGAAGCTGCGGTATTTGCGCCTTTCGGCCGACACATCCGACTTCCGCACAGCATTTTTTGGGACCGGGTTTGCCTTCTCTCTTCGATCCCTACTCCTCAGCCAGACTGCAGTGATGCAGCCTTTTTCCAGGACCACCACGTGGAGGTGGAGTAGGGTCTTGGTCAGCTCTGGTTCGCTGACCCTGACGCAGGCAGTCAAGCTTTGGGTCGCTTACTGCATTCCTCACTTTTGATGCGTCTTGGGTCCCATTTGTGGTATTGATTGCTTGTATTGATGAGAGTGAGTCCGTGAGAATTGTTACTGTCAGTGGTGGGTTCTCAGTAACCACTTCTAAAGCCTTGACTATTGATACTAATTCTGTCGTGAAGATAGATGCGTTTCTTGTTACTTTGTATATTTTTCTAATTCTCCATTTTGGTATCATTATTCCTTCCCCTAGTTGTTCATCTTCATCTTTAGACATATCTGTATATATAGTTCTGCTGTTTTCTATGGTTTGTTTGATGTGCTGTAGAGCTGTCTCTTTTATTAAGCTAAGGTCTTTATTGTCAGTTTTCTCTCTAAGGTGAAAGTCAGTTTTTGGTACGTTTAATTCCCATTGTTGAATTTTTCCTTTATATTGACTACTACTGTTTATTATACTGTCTATGTATGGGTAATGATCTGATTCTTTTATTGTTTTCCACCCAGCAGGATATTTATTGTGGTCAAGTGGTATGTGCCCTATGTTGTGATTATTTTTGTCATAGGTTTTGTGCGCTGAGTGTGTAGTGTCTTACCACTTTTGCCCAGTTGTTTAGTATCAGCTCCTTTCTTCGTAGTTCCAGTGGCATGATACCCAGCGTTACTTCTAATAATTCCACAGATGTTCCTTAGACGCGTGTGCTTTGATTGACAGTGCTTAATTTTGGATTAAGTCTAATTTTTTTTTATTGCTGGAGGCCGTTGATTCATAGGCTATGCTGACAAATGCTAAGTAAGAAACTAAATACCTTCCATCTACGGTGTCTACGCCACATCCCTGGTATTTCGTGAGTGGGAAAAAAAGTGACAAATGTCGAGGTACTGTCAATGTACATAGACTTAGTTCGAAACCAAGTCACGTCACGCTTCATTCTACTCAGCTGTAAAATTGGGTACGTGACTTTACTGAGAGATAGAGAAGGACATTGCAATGAGACAAGGAACTGCCCACTCTACTGAATAAAGCTGAGTATAAGTGACGTATGTAACACTTTACTCACTTGCGGCAGTATCTGCTAAAGGGCTATTTTTATCTTTATTTTCAAATGCGTTCAAGATGTATTTAAGATACCCCATGGATATCTTATTTGGGAGCAGAGAAGTTGAAGAAGCTAAAGTTTCATCTAATGTAAGCATCTGTGGCCGGGTGGGGGCAGTTGGGGGTTGCTGTTTGTACAGAGAGTGTTAGATTGCTAAACTAGCTTGTCTGCTAGAGATGTAGATTTCTCTCCTACAGTCTTACAGGAATCTTCCAGGTTCTGGGACGATCCTCTAAGGTGTATTACTTAGGAGCAGTTCATAAAGCATTATAGTTTTCTCATCAGTCATTCCTTCTTTCTTTTACAACATATGTGCGTAGCAAGGCATATAAATAAACGACTTCTCTTTGGTCTCAACGTAACTTTTATTTAACTCAACTTATATACATGATGGCGTGAAGGTTAACAGCATATTTCGTTCAAATATCATGGTACATTGCTTTCATTTACATAGCGTGGGGGACTGACATCATGTAAATCACTCCGATTCAACATTTGAGGAATATTCATCCCTGCTCAATACTATTCAATGAGTACACATATGTTTGCAGTTCATCACTCTGCTTGTTCATTAATTCAATAGCTCTGGTTCATACCGCTATGATTGTTCCTTTAGATTTGCAAAAACTATCCTGTCTTGAACTGACAAATATTATAGGATAAATATGGCAAAACACTTACTGTCTTCCAGTTCGGAATATAAACACAGTTAAATACACTTTGAAATTAAAGCACGATAAACTTCAGATTTTCTAATCCAAAATTAGAAAATTCTTGATTGCATTAAACCACTGCGGTCAGACACGTCTGCTTGTCTCTCAAGCTAGTCACGCAATGCTGACCTTTATTTGGGTTCCGGGCCGCTGGGGAAAAATCGCGTCTGTTCTAAATTTTCTGAGCTCACGATTGGGTAAAAATCACGTGACTAATTTTGACATGTAACGCGACTCTAACCTAATTAAAATTTAATCTGTTTCTAGGAAAGTAGAAATTTATATGCTAATCTGGTTTTTATAGCCTGTTTCCAAAGTAACACTATGTACACGGCTACATATAGATCCCGGGGCCTTGCAAATGTATCCCATAGGGAGACATTTGAGTACTATCAAATCTTTTAAAAAAATATCCCAAAAATTTCCTAAGTTCAAAAAAAATGTTCAGAAAAATTTAAAGTTCAAAAAATTTTCTTAGTCCAAAAATATTTTAGAAAAATTTAACGAAATTCCTACATCTGAGCTCCTATGTCTATATGGGACTGTCGTCTATAAAGGGGCCTTATTGATGGACATCATCTCCAAAAATTTTTAATCATCTTTCCTATCACAACCTTATTTCATCAAATTTACCAATTGTCAACACTGGCCAATAAAATCTTCAAAACATTTATAAGGTCATCACTCAAAAAAAATGTGACAAGTGGCAACACTGGGAAATATGAACAATAAAATATCTTATCTGCATAAATCAATTGCATTATCATAATCTAAATGCATGTTGACAACATTTTATTTGTCATTGTTTGGGGGGGGGGCGGGGCCGGGGGGGGCGGCAGGGTATAATATCATTTCTGTTCCTGTCATTGGTTCCATATCCCAAGGCTTCAAGTACTCTAAAAAATGTTGAAGTTATTTTCTTCCTGATGTTCCATAATCATGGGTGTAATTTATTTATTTAGTTACCAAGTATTTTACAGTTTATTCATAGAGATTTTGAAGGTCTCCACATCCTTATTGTCCTGTTGGTCTTCTGTCCATAAAACAGTTTATCCTTCCTTGGTTATCCATCATGTTTTCTTTTCTAGTAAATGATCTGGTTGGTCATTGTTATTATATATATATAAAAAATCTCCAGGCATATGGGTGAAAATTTCTAAATTATAATGTAACCATTAACATTTTAACATGCAATCATATTTTTCACAATAAAAGCATTAAAACCTCATGGTTTATCCTTATTTATTTGTATCTGAATTTTTCCTGTATTTGACATTTTCCAAATGGTAAGTGTATAAATTCGTTCCAAATCCATCACTGTAGAGAATGTTCTATATTACATTTTCTCAAAATATGTGATGTTTTTCTCCAATATCCATACAGGTAATACGTCTGGTGGTGATCCTGTCTATTTAGGATTTAGCCATTTCTAATTGTTTGAAATCTTTTTTTTTCTCTTTCTTGTTTTCTGTCATTGTTATTCTCTTATGTGAGCCATAGCTTAAAATTATTTATTACTAGTCTTTTTTTTTTTTTTTTTTTTTTTTTAGAAAATCATCTGTGTACTAGCTTTGTTGCAATGATCATACATCAACTTATTCAATCAATCATCAACACAATATGTTTACAAAATGTCATTGAAATTTAATATTGCCATTATTCTTCTTTTTTTCTTCAAGACAAGGTTCCTGGCACTCTGGCTACTATGTATCCCTGTTATCTTTGGTTCCATGTAACATTTTTCTTCTTTTTCTTTATGGCGTTACAAAATTCCATGTTATGGGGATCCTGTTTAGTTCTCCTGTTATGACTAATAATACATCCTTAGTGAACCTTATGGACTGTATCTGTCAATATTTCTCAACAACACATCATACAATCATATATATATAACCATCAACTCGAATGTCTCAATTCTGTAACAGTATAAAAAACATATTATATATATATTTGCATTGTCAACACCAGTTCTGCCTTCGCAGATCGAAGGTTTTTCAGAACTATATGGTGTTTATAACATCTGCTGCTACAGCCAGATGATCAATTTATTTTTCTTAAATTCATAACAATATAAGTTAATTCCTATGGGGCATGAGGGTACATGTATTCCAATGGTATCCGTGATTCAGCAATATGGATGTCCAATCTAGGTAGTCTTTTATAATATTTTATCCATCCATTGTATATGGATCCATGCCATGTCAGTCCGTGGGGTTACATTGTTCTTGGTCCATATATCGTAAAGGGCGATCCAAGCTCAGTATTGTCACAATGTCTCAATCATATTTCAATCCTCTGGTTTGTTTTATTATTTAATTTAAAATACCATAACAATTTCAATATAATCAGTAGCAAGCAATATTCATGTGCATTCTATCTTATTATAATCAGGTTCACAATATAAGGCAAGTGGCAAAAATATCAAGAAATTTATCTTCTCCCAAAATGTGGAGGTATTACACAATCTCTTGTCTCTTATATATAATCATTTCATTCCATTATTTTATTATTTTGTCCATAACCTCTGTGGTTCTATGGGATATTCATACTCCATTTGTATATCCTTTGTCCATGGGTGATCCAAATCTCGTATGGTTCCATTTTGTGGCAATCCTTTGTCCTTTGATTCGTTTAATGTCCATGGAAATCCATAAAATTTTCCAATTATTTTAACGTCTTTCTTTCGTTTCCACGAAAAAGACTATAATATTTGTAACCAACATTAATGTGGGGCATTCATGCATAATCCTTATCTCAACCACATCCTTTGTATTATCATATAGTTTCATTATAACACTGTAGAATCTATATAATGTCACAGGCAACCTTCATAAAGAGGTGCTTGTTTTTTTTTTCTCATGTGTCAACAGCAGTATCAGGGAAAGGGTGGCAATGTATTATCTCTGGGGTGAGCATACACAGACTGTCAAAGGGTATTCTAATCTGCAGAATCAGCATTCAATCTTTTTTTCCATTTGATCTCCATTGTGTCCTTGACACCTTTGGTTCCATAGGATTATCATAATTCATTTGTGTCTCTTGTCCAATGATAATCTATACATTAATGGTTCTCATATGCAGCAATCATATTCCTCTGACTTGTTCTATGTTCATATATTCCAGAAAATTTCAATTATTTTCTCTGTTATTTCGTAACAACTTAAAATTATTCATTATCCCATCCCAATGTGGGCATTAGTGCATAAACCGCACAACAAAACATTAGTTGTGTCAACATAAAGTTTCACCATAATAGAAAATGGCATCTTCATCATCATTAAACAGTTGCTTCATCTTCTCATGTGCCATTAGTGGTTATCATCCGGTAATGGGGTGTTCAATGTGGGGTCAGCATATACAAATGCTATAGAGGGGTATTTCATTTGCTATGTCAGCATGTGCAAATGCTATTTTTAACATGGGGCAAAGGCAGCATCAACAACTAGTTGCAATTTATTCAATCTGTGGTCAGCATATACAAATGCTCTCAAAGGATATTTCCATTTGCAAAAATTCAGCATGCGCAAATGTCATTGGGGTACTTGTCATAGGCAGTATCAACAAAATACTGCTGGAGTATCAGAGATCATGCTGGTAGGGGGTATGACTGGCATAGGCAGTATGAACAAAAACCTGTTGTTCACTCTGATGTGGTGATTTATTTTTCTCTTTTCTTTATTCAGTTTCATTTCTTTTCTGTTTGATTTCTTTTCTTTGCATTTTCTGTTTTGTTCATCTTTTCTGGTTTGCAAATTTTTTTCTTTCTTTTCAATATATCAAAATTTCAATTCTTTTCTGTCAATGTATCACAATTACAGGAGAATGATAATAATCAGTTTACTAAACACTAGAGATACTACCAACTCTAAACAATATGGCTGCAAGCAATAGTTAAGGTCAGAAAAGAATTAACATAGTAGTATCTGTTGTCAATAAGGAGTGAGGAGAGGGTACTGTAAGTTCTTGATAGATAGGGGAAAATTGAAGATCTCCTGATTACAACATTATTGTAATTCGAAGGGATGGAAAATGATTTGGATAGCACAGCTCATAAGTCTAGAATGTCGTCTCAAAATAGTGGAAAGGAAAATAGTAAGTTAAGGAGGTGTGATAGTGGAGTGAGGAAAATCTTACAATAGTGAATTAAAGGTTGGATATACAATTTCCTGTGCAAAGTGTTATAATTTTAAACAAATTTCGAATACATGCTAAAATAAATAAACCTGTGGAGAAAATAGGATAGCATGCCATAATAATTACAGATGTCATAGTGGGGTCAGTGCGATGGATCAAGGTGATAGATATAAAGGAGTTTAGCATAATTGAGATCAAAGAGATATTAGTATGAGGTAAGAAAAACTACTGGTGCAAAGTGCCGGCACGAAAATTTTACTAAGATGCATGTTAAAGGAATCACTAGTTCTGGAATAGCAAGTCAAGGAGAAAGTGAAAAATGACAAAATGATGAAATCACAAGGTATAAATTATCAGCATGACAACCATCTGTGTGCAATTTATGTGAGATGTAATAAATGTGATTGTTATTGTAGAACACCCTAACCTCTTGTGTCAACTTTTATTGAACATTTTCAAAATATGTGGGAGCAATTGTTAAGCCTACACAACAAGAAATCCAGGAATAACATCACAATTGGGCTGGTGCTGTGGGGTAATCTGGTCATCAGCAGTTGCTTGTCCGTAAGTTCAGGTTCATCAAATGGGGCTATAACATCTCAGTCTGTACCTAGTTCATCTGGTTTGGGATAGTTATTGTGAACTCAGTCTGAAAAGAAAGTACATGTGAAAGTTAGAACATTGTTAAACAGTAAGTTCACATTTGCGTTGACCGTACATGGGATGGCATGTACATGAAGATATGAAGGGCGTGTTTCAGAATAGCTTCGCCAGCTTAACACCTGGGTATTTTGCTAGGAATATCTTGTCCAATTCCTGTCTCGCCATTTTTCCTCTTTCTTTCACTTTTCTCAGTATTTCAATGTCTTCGCTGGTTAAGGGGGCATCGTACTGTCTGGTTGGTGAAATTTTGTTGACCGTGTGTTTGGGCGTTGATGAAAGCGGAGAAGGCGGTGATGATTTCAAGGTAGCCGGAGGAGTTATGGGTGGTGCGTCTTGATGCAGTTTAGGAACATCCTGATGTTGTCTTGCATGAGCTTTTGTTCTGTAGTTGTAAGAGATTATCTTCTGTCATCACATGTTCGCTTCACATGATCACTGGGGTTGCGACGGGGGGTCGCAGGGAGTATGTTGGGGCTGACAAAAAGGTAGGGAATGATGGCTGTGACCATGTGAATAAGATTGCGAACATTGATGTGTTGTCTTCGTGTAGTGCGGCACAGACCAATTATACCAGGTCTTCTCAGGACTGAGCTGCCGCCGCCATATTGTTTATATCTTATTATGCTCTGCCACTGCTCTCATAGCTTGTTGCTACTATCTCCCATACTCCTTACTTCATCTCCAAAAATTTCATAATCATGGCCTCTTTCGCCCTAAGCGTTTCTAACTCTATCATCTTAGCAATATCTATATTTGCCTCTTCCTCTATTTCCCCTCTGCATTCGATCACGTTTGTCCCGCTCTCTCCATCTCTTCTCGTTTCTGTCATCTAACATTTTCGTTATGACCATATCTAATTCATTTCTTATCTCTAGAAACTGTGTCCGATACTTTTTTTCTAGCAATGTCCATACTGTTCTTCGTGACCCGTCAAATCCAGGCTGTGCTAGGATGACTTCTATTTCCTTCTTCAACTCGTCCATGTTTGGTTCAACCACTTTTACCATTCTCTTACTCGTGTCATTCACTTCTTCTCTCACTTCTTTTCCCAACTTTTCCACCATTTTGCACTTTTCCGTGCATTCCAACTCATCTTCTTCATATGAAGATAATTTGCACATTGTCGCTTTTGACAGGTTGGTGGTACGCTGAAGAAAATGGTACCGACTGTGATGTGGCCTGGGGATATATGGTTAGCACCTCTCCGCTTGGTTTCAAAACATGATGGCGTTTCCTCAAACTTTTTTGTCTGATATGGTTCTGCGGCATACGAGGAATCTTGGTGACAGGAGGTGAGTCATCAGATTCTGTTTTATAGGCGCGTTTGACACTGGAGCTGATTGGTACAAATAAGGTGCCATCCGCATCACTAGTTTCAATAGTACTGGCTGTGTCTGGTAGTTGTACATCTACAACTGTAGCAATAGGAGGCGTCTCTTTAGGCTCAGGGAAATACAGCGTACCCGTGGTGTGGGCTACTGAAGGTGGGACGCTGTCTAATGAGTCTACACCGCTATCTGAGTCTTTCAGTGTTGTGTCAGGGTCGACACGCTGATCTCCTACGTTCTGTGCAATGTCATCTTTATGCAGTATTTCGATTACAAGGTTGTGAAATTCTTGTTGCCTGTCTGATAAGTCTGTATCAAACTTTGCCTCTAGCAATTCTCGCACCTTCTGTGATATTAGGGTGTGAAGCTCGGCATTTCTTAGGGTATCTTCTATTGCTTTCTGTATTTCATGTGTACTTGGTTCAACCGTTTTATTCATGCTCTGTGACTTGACCAGACCATTCTCATTTGTTTTCTTGTTTCTCTTGAAGTCTTTGTTATTTCGTGTTGGCTCTGTCGTTCGAGTGTGGATAAACGTTGACTTGGTATTGTCATCTCTTGATGTTTGAGGCATGATTTCTTCATTTCTTATGCTAGCATTGAGGGGGAAGTTTGTGTGGAACAATCAACTTGTTTCTGGCGACGTGGAGTAACCTTTTGTGTTTCTTTCTGTTTGGGTTGCCTGTTATAACCGTGGGTGCGATGTGTGTTACCCATACGAACTAAATTTATCTCATGGCATATGCGGTCTTTCTTTGCTTGATTTGTGTGACTTATATGTGTCCAATTTCCATCTGCTGTCGTTATGCGACACCCTCGTCTGTTCTCCAACGCTACGCTTTGAAATTCCCATATTTTTCTTGATTTAATTTCTGCAATGAAGTTTCGTACTGCCATTCTGTGTGCTCTTGTTTTCAGTGTATCCCAGTGTTTCGTGACTATTCTTGTACCTCTGGGTTTGTGATCATACGACTGGATCGGCGATTGTGTTCGTGGTTTTCTCGATGGTGTACAGAAGTGGTTGTTACTGGAGTTTGAACCGTACATGATCTGGGTCGGATACCTTTGGCTCTGCCATGGGTCACGTGGGTATTGTAGCAGATTCCTCACAGTGTTCATAGTGTAACGTTTCGCATCCGCGTTTGTTACTATAGATTTCGTTGTACCATAAGGACGTTGATATCCGCCTGGGCAGAAACAATTATTATTTTCAACAGAGGGACGCATCCTTAGGGTGTATTGTTGTGGATAACCTCTCTTCAACAATATTTTCTCCGACATGTCAGAAACGTGGGGGTAATGAGGGGCGCAGCTTGGGTATGACTGTAGGGAGAGGAATGGAGAGATACGCCTCTGACAATATTTCCGTTGTCTCTGATAAGGAACAGTGTAACTTTTGCGTCCGCATATTTTACTTTGTACTCCGTGGTGTAGAAATCGTCAGTAGACCTGTCCATTTTCCTTACGGGTAAAAGATCGTTGTACGTTTTCCTGGCGATGGCCTTTAGTGGTTTAATATTCCTTCAATTGCTTATTTGCTCCTTTGCTCTTAACAAGAGGACTGGTCACTAGGCATCAAATATACTATATGTGTGGCCGGGGCAGGGAATTGGGGATTGCTGTTTGTACAGAGAGTGTTAGATTGCTAAACTAGCTTATCTGCTAGAGATTTAGATTTCTCTCCTACAGTCTTACATGAATCTTCCAGGTTCTGGGACGATCCTCTAAGGTGTATTACTTAGGAGCAGTTCATAAAGCATTATGGTTTTCTCATCAGACATTCCTTCCTTCTTTTACAACATATGTGCGTAGCAAGGCATATAAATAGACGACTTCTCTTTGGTCTCAACGTAACTTTTATTTAACTCAACTTATATACATGATGGCGTGAAGGTTAACAGCATATTTCGTTCAAATATCATGGTACATTGCTTTCATTTACATAGCGTGGGGGACTGACATCATGTAAATCACTCCGATTCAACATTTGAGGAATATTCATCCCTGCTCAATACTATTCAATGAGTACACATATGTTTGCAGTTTATCACTCTGCTTGTTCATTAATTCAATAGCTCTGGTTCATACCGCTATGATTGTTCCTTTAGATTTGCAAAAACTATCCCGTCTTGAACTGACAAATGTTATAGGATAAATATGGCAAAACACTTACTGTCTTCCAGTTCGGAATATAAACACAGTTAAATACACTTTGAAATTAAAGCACGATAAACTTCAGATTTTCTAATCCAAAATTAGAAAATTCTTGATTGCATTAAACCACTGCGGTCAGACACGTCTGCTTGTCTCTCAAGCTAGTCACGCAATGCTGACCTTTATTTGGGTTCCGGGCCGCTGGGGAAAAATCGCGTCTGTTCTAAATTTTCTGAGCTCACGATTGGGTAAAAATCACGTGACTAATTTTGACATGTAACGCGACTCTATCCTAATTAAAATTTAATCTGTTTCTAGGAAAGTAGAAATTTATATGCTAATCTGGTTTTTATAGCCTGTTTCCAAAGTAACACTATGTACACGGCTACACATCTTAATATCAGTAAACGTAGCATTATTCAAAGCTTTTTCTGCGTTTTTCACAAACTATATATGATTAATTCATTCATTCATTTCCGTTCATTACTGGTACCGTACCAGAAAGGGAAGTAAAACATTAGTAATAATGTATCCTGTTAGGAATCTCGTAGAAAGCAAAAACGTTTGTTTGGCATGGAGTCGGCTTTCTGATGAAGATTTAAGTCTACAAAACCTCTTACAGAACATATAATTAACAAAGCATGAAAATAATAACAATTAAGACCTTTACGAACAACAGAATGGAATCGTTCAAGGATCTCTACTGTCTACATTATTAGTTGCTATAATGGTTAATGACTTAGGCGAGGAATTCAGAGACGTACGAAAAACTGTCACAATTTGGAGATTACGCAGCTACTTGGAGGACGGGGAAAATCCTTTTCAGCCTATATAAAGATCTACCCGTATAGATACATAAGATTGCATAATAGATGACTAAGTGGAGCTTCCAACTAAACGCAAAATAAAACAGTTGAAATGACATTCGATAGAGGTCTTGACTTTGGCTTTTCCGATCCACTAGATTACGAGTTTTGTACTCTTCTTCCCTTGTTCCAGTTAATAAAATGTACATGTCATTTTATAGAGGTATGGTAATACAAAATAAGGTATTTTACAAAAAGATCAAAGAAGATAACATAAAAAGTAGGAACCACCACATATTTAGGCATGACTCTAGACCAACAACTAAACTGAAAAAGAAAAACATACAGAGCTGCAAAGGAATCACAAACATGCTGCTCACAAACATGCTGCCCACAAACGTGCTGCTCACAAACATGCTGCTCACAAACATGCTGCTCACAAACATGCTGCTCACAAACATGCTGCCATACTTAAAAGGTAACGGATAGTGAGGAAACATCAAGACACTTCTCTTATTCTACAGGTCATTTATCGGGACGTGCAGTGAACTGGTCTATACGATTATAGTATATGACTCAGCTGCTCTTAATAACAAGAAAAACATTGAACAGACTACAACACTATGTATAATTGCCAGAGAATCAAACATATATCACATGAAGCTCAAGAGGTAAAACTAGGAATAATACTCTAAAGCAGTGTTTCCCAAACTTTTTCGGGCCACCGCCCCATTGGCTTCCACAGCATAATCCTGGGCCGTCTAAATTTCGCTCCATTACGTTTAAAAAAAAACTATAAATAGCGCCGTTGGTTATACATTTGGCTCTATTGAAATATTTCTTTTCCTTATTAACGTGTCTCGGATATCACGTTATCACTAGCCTACCTAAATACTGAGACAATCAAATATGAACCAAGCAAAGCTGTTCTTTTTTTTTTTTAAACATCTGCAGATATCTAATTTCGTCAGTTTCTAGCGAAAAATACATTCGGACACACCTTCCCTGTGGGAGGTTGGAGTGGCTAAGAGGTATGGCGTACGCCTCGAATTCTAGGGGTACCGGGTTCGATTCCCAGTTGAGGGAACATAATTTGTGGATTTTTTTTTCAGAACGAGTGGTCCTAATGATGTCATACTCCCACTGGTCTCCTGGGTAGTGAGATCGGATGCCTAGCCTTCTCGGATAAGGGCGAAAAAATAGGAGGCCCCGTGTGCACGTTAAAAATCCCACGGCCGTTGGAAATCGTAAAGAGTAGGCCTATCTGGCCGCTGCCCTGGCAAAATTTAACAATTAGAAACCTACCCACCACAAAAAATATTTCTAGAATGTGTGATTCCTATATACACATATTGGGATTCTCGCCGGTGCTACGGAGTTCGTGCACTCTGATGAGATCCTCTTTGTGTGATCTAAGGGAGGAAATCGGAGCACTGATGGATGTCGTAGATTTTCGATAGGAGAATTAAGACTTGGGTGGGTCCCTTCTGAATAGATTGGAATGAGTGAGAGTCCCAGTGTGAGTTAGTAAAGGAAATAGATTCCACGAGTGAGATGATAGAATCGTGATAGAGGCTGTCTTTGAGATGCGAGAAAATCTTCTCTCTCTCTCTCTCTCTCTCTCTCTCTCTCTCTCTCTCTCTCTCACCTATCTTCTACGACAGTTTTAAAGTAGTCAGACAGTCTAAACACAGATATATATATATATATATATATATATATATATATATATATATATATATTACATATATTTCTATCTAATCACGGGCACGCACATACACGTGACGACAGTTAACACACAGACGTGGGAAATCTATAACAATGGATATATATATATATATTTAGAACGAGCTGACCAACGCACTGATTAGTTCAAGAGAGATTTTTATTATTATCATCAAAAAAAAATCTTCTCACAACACCAAAGAAATACATCAAGGAGAAACATATACAAATAGTTATAAAATTCAAGAAAATGCTACAAGGATGATAACCCGTTAGAATCTTACTCTAGGTTTAGCCCACAGCCCCGTTAAGAGAACAGATGATGGCCCAAAGAGTTATAGATACATAGGGTTGAGTCTAAGAGGTTTCTTTCTTTCTCGTAAATGTATGAACAGAGTTGGATAATCTGATTTAGCCTAAGAAAAAGAAACTCTAGCATTTGTAACAAATTCTGCAGATTAAAAAAAAAGGTAAGACCGCAAATGGGTGACAATAATACACCTGTAAAATAACACTCTGACCTGTGTACTCTCATTCATTCAGCCATGGCCTTGCTCACACATATATACTCACAACTTTGCTCGCTGCCTCTGGGAACATAATAATTCTAGGACCTTCGCACAGACCCGAAAAATGCAGTCATCGACCAAGAAACCCCCAGTTCCAAAAGACGTACTGAACTCTCTGTCTCAGGGAAACGATTCCTTGGGTGTTCTAATTTTTTTCCGAATGTCTGATTAAGTCACATAAAATTTGTCCAGGCACGAACGTTAGCAGAGCACAATGTCATTAGCTTTGGATTCTAGGATTTAAGGAATGTCAGATCGGTGTCTTCTTTCAGGCAGGTACTATATTTGGTCACCACAATACTAGTCACAATCTCTGTCGGAATGTTAATGTTATTCTTGTAATATTCTCGCCGCCAGGCAGCATGTACATTTAAATTTGTGGAGCAATATGAACTGGCTCAAAAGCCCAATATATATTTCTAGTCTTTAGAAACCGCTAGTGGGATTGCTATTACTGTCTCTCTCTCTGATGGCATATGCACTGTCAGACCAGTGTTACTTGAAACAAAAAAAACCCACGTGGTTAAAGATAGGAACTGTCTATGCTTCACACAAATATGTCTCTTTACTAAACGCTGGCAAGTTGGGTACCACCGTTTCACTCAAACACAGAAGTACTAAGAACTTAAACCACTTCGACCAAACTAAAGGCCATCTTTATTAACAGAGATTATTTAGAAATCGAACGAAGGCTAGTTCTGTCTTTACTGCGAAGTTACTGAGTGAGAATGAAAATAAAGTTTCAAACTCGGGCCAATCTCTTAAAATCAGACAAAGGGCCCCAACTTATTTCGCCAAGCGAAATTATCTCCCCTACTCCCAACATTTACGTCAGCTTAACGCGTGTCGTAACTGCCACCTACTGACCGAGATGTACGCGTGTCAGCTTCAAATCCCAGACAGCCTGTCTGCGGTGCGGAACGATTTTTCACGCTACGCCAGGTTTTTATAACGAAAAACCTCATGCGTTTCTGCAAACTGTAGACAGCTGTCTCGTTCCTGCACTGTGAGGATGCCGGGTTTGACACCTACGCTAGTGTCAGGTGAAAATGGTAGACCAAAAGTCTGCTCTTAGTCTGGGTATGAAACATAATCACACCTTTCGTCTACTGACATCTATGTAATAGAATCACTATCCCAGTATGAGAAGAAAACGCAAGGTAAAGTTTGAGAATACTGAGAAAATATTTTTCGCAACCGAGTGATGCGAAAAATACAGGAAAAACAAGTACGGAAAGATAATAAAATAAAAGGATTCGGGTAAGAGAATAGGAAGAAGATGTAGGCAATTTAATGATATAAAGACCTACGTGACAATGGAGTTGTTCGTGTGCAATGAAGATAGTCATTTAAACCAAACCAAACCAAAGTTACCAGTGGACACTCACCGAAATTAAACTGGTAAACACTATTTTGCACCGGTTGTCACTTTCCAAGAAATGCTGGTTAAATCTTAGTGAGCGCACCACATCTTTCTTGTTGTTAGTTTCTGTTTCTTCGGTGTCACTTTCCTTCACACCCGCTTGTTAGCAGACGATTATGGTGAGAATTTGTGATCAGCGATAGTTACCTGAGCTCAGAAGGGCAAATATTGATGAAACTATGCTTTGCTTAATGATCCGAGTAATACACCTACTCCGCTATTTTTCCTACCTCGTCATCGCCTCATTGATGTTGGGAACATCTGCCATAAGGTATGAGAAGCTGGGACGAGTGACGTTAGGTAGGAGTGGTGGGTTCGGGTTTGTTCACGCTAAGTTCTCCTTTCAAAGCGCTTTTACATGTAAGGGTTATACTGATTAATATTGTTAAATTTAGCCTGTCAAATCCTAAACCAACTCCTTACTACTGAATGCCTCCCTGACGATCAATTTTTCCTTTTACCGCCTGTGATGAAGTACATTGATACAGCGATAAAATCATTAATTATATGTAATAAAGTCATAATAATATGTATAGAATTAGTAAAGTTGTAACGCGTCTTCTTCCCTGCGCCAGAAAACGCATTGATTTAAGTAGGACAGAACATAGGGAAAAGCCTTATTGCAGCGCTAGTAGTATTGGACTTTATAACGCGCCCGTCAAGGGTTAACGATAAAACTTTGAAAAATACTAGCGTAGTGGTTCCAGGAAAGATAGAAAGAATAAAACACACGAACGCATAAGATTGAAAGAGCGGACACATGCTGCCGGCTTGTCAGGTGTTAGAAGTTTGAATTAGCTACTCAGGCCGACAGTGCGAGACGATGCCGTTAGCTTGTGTCGAAAACGATGTCGCGAGCTTTAAAATTTAAAAATAAACCGCCAAGTCCAATACATTTTCTAACAAAAGGCACACTGTAGAATCATATATACACACACGCATAATTACTTCCTGCCGGGAAAAAGGAAGATCTGCGATGATTTTTTATAACATTCAAGTAGTTGAGACTTAGAAAACAACGAACACCAAAATGGAAAATATATTGAATTCTTTATTAATAGGTTTAAGATCATAAAAGTTAGCTAGTTTTAGAGCTGGTCTTGTCCTGATGGGTAATATGCTTTCGAATAAAAAATCCGACAGATAGAAATAAAGTTATGGACAAGAGACTATATTTGTTCGTACAGACAGACCAACACATGCTCGTTTGGACTTGCACTAACGGTAACATTTTTTGACGCGTCCTTGAAAAAGGCAAGAAAGGGTACATGTAGTCTGTTGTAGAAAGGGGTAGACAAGGGGAGAAAAAAATTATGGGATGGCTCAAACTGAATATGTTTTTTGGTAGTGTTAGGCCAAAACCAAGTTTATTTTTGGTGAATGCCAAGTTTGGACGGACAGACCGACAGAAGTACACTAACATTGGACCGAAATTGGACCTTAGATTTAAAAATTTGAATGGAAAATCTTAGTAGTAGATCCCATTGGTCAAAACATTTCATATTATTGAGTACATTCAAAGGCTTGACGCCATTTGTAGAAGATAGTCCCTAGAGCAGGACGTTGTGTATTTCTGGAAAAAGTGATTAGCCTTATTAAAGCAAATATATATTAAAGTAATAGGCATTACTGTTCAGCCAGTAGTATATCTGGAATCTGCTATTCAACGTACCTGTGTTTTTTCATTGAATTTCTGGTAAGACCGACATTATTCATATATATTTTGTTTAAAAATGTGAGTGAGAGATGCTGCCATCACGACTGTAAGTAATCAGGTCCCAAGCTGATTTAGGCAGGGCCTGAAGGTATAATCAGGCTATAACACATTGCCAGTTTTGTAGATGCACATGTTTTGTGAAATAAAAGGGTTTTCTTAGGTGACCAGAGGGACACAGCTCACCTATCCTATTGTATGGCAGAAAAGAAAGAGTAATAATATTATTGCAAATGCAGTACCACCTTTGTAGGAGAGACATGTGAACAACACTGGTACACTGTGGAATGGATGTGCTGGATTGGTCCATTAGATATGACCCAGCTCTTTATTTCTTATGTATTCTCTTTTGTATAAAACACAGTTGAAAAAAGATATCAACAAGGAGAAATTATTTCATTGTTACAGGGTTTTTATCTGGCACTAGTCCGGTGCCAGATGTCTATGAGAAGCAGTGAGAAGTCGTTTCATGCACAGTAGTGACAGGGACCTGCAGAGTCTACCCTGTTACTTTTGGCCATTATCATAGCGAAATCGTGTGACACCAAGTACAGACTGTTCAAGTGTGCCCAGATAAGTAAAATATCTGGCACCCTAACTCTACATCAGCTTTAAGACCAGCACCCCCTGTATAACAAGAATAAACTATTTCCCCAGAGAATTTAACAGTGACATTGTATATTAAAGAGACTGAGAGTGATTATAGAATCCCAAACCGCCATCCAGTGTTAGAAACCAGTAATAGACACATTTTAGTAACACTATTAGTATAGTTTAACAGTATTTGTTTGGACACTTGCCCCTTTGGGTCTAAAATTTACATTTTGTATATATCTTGAATTCTTTTCATTTTAAAGTCTGACCAGAAGAATACTAAGTTCAGGACCAAATAAATCATACAGAAAATTATTAATAGTACAAATTTATCCCAGGTGTTATTTCCTTGAATCATAGACCTTAATACTTGTTTGTATAGATGTGTATTATTGTTAAAGTACCATCACACCACACTTGCATATCCCTAGACATTAGACGTAGCTATCATTCATACTAGTCAAGAATAAGTCAATACTTGTTTGTATAGATGTGTATTATTGTTAAAGTACCATCACACCACACTTGCATATCCCTAGACATTAGACGTAGCTATCATTCATACTAGTCAAGAATAAGTCTGCTTGAGGCCATAAGGTGGTAGCAGCAAGGTACTCTGATAACTCAACCCTAATTTTGTTAGCATCAGGGACCTTCACAGCTGGCCTCATTCAGTACAATAAGGAAACATATCAACAACATTTCATAACATCAAAATCCACCACACCGCCCCTTTGGACCCCCAAGGGGACGTCACTGCCCACTTTGGAAACCACCGATCTAAAGTTAAAAAGAAGAGAAATTGGACTTAAACTACATCGATAAAATAGAAATAGACAAAGATAATCTATCTTGTGCAGTCACCCTACGGCCTGTGACGCCCCGCTACACACAATCAGATATCTATTAAGATGGAAGTGCATGGATGAATTAGAAGAACAACATGCTAAAATTAGTGCAAAAAAACTCTAGTAGCAAATACACACTAATGGTGAGCCAAGAAAACAAGCATTGATTATTATCTTGTAGAAATAATTAATTTAGAAAGCAGAAAAAAACTCTAACAAACTATTTCTTCTTCTTTGGCCCTTGGTTGCTGCCTGGACACAGAAATCTGAAACCATCACGCCTAGTAGCGTCTTGTAGGGCAGCAACAAACTGTCTTCACTTTGCTCGGTCCACAGCCGTCCTTCGTTTGGTGATAAAATATACGGTATCTTAACGGTGTTCACGGATGGATCCAAAATAGAACATGAAGAACTCGGTATAGTAATAGGCCTACATATTTCTGCATGAAAGCTAAAGAAAACTTTTTTTTAAATAATCGAAAACGCATCTATCTTAACGACAGAAATGGTAGCAATAGCTAAATAGATATTTTTTTTTTTTAATTCACTGTTCGTTCCTTCAAGATTGACTATTTTTCTGCCAAGATGTGAATTCACATTTGTGCACTTATTTCTCCAAGCGTCATCTGGCTATCATACGCTGCATTTTCCCCTCATTATCTATGGCTTTCTTCTGAATTCTCAGAATTAGCTGTCGAAAACTCACACTGTGTTCTCACTGTGTCTTTTATCTTGTTTTGGATATTTAAGTGCAACGTTACTGGAAGAAAAAAAAACCTGACCGTCGAGCTTTTATAGTTATAATCCACGGAACTCCGCTTCTGTTAGTTGATGCTATTGTTGTTATGGTCCAAGATATAACCAGTAATAAGAGGGAAGCTCATTTTATAATGATTTCATAATGTGACGTTGGAAACATTTTGTACATTACATTTGGAATTATATTTTAAACGCAAAATTTTTCCAAACCAACATTTTTTTACCATTTTGTTTCGCCATTAACGGCCTCATTGGCCAGGGAAATCGAGGTATTCCTAAAATCTCCCGATTAATACAACGAACCGAAAATGGTGAGCTGGAGTTGTCTTTAATTGTAACTTTATTGGTTTCGTAAAGAGTTGTTCATTTTATTTTTAACTATTACTGTTTTATTACTCACACAACGGTACAGAATGGTAATTGGTTTACTATAGGCCTAATCATAGGCGTGTTATAACGTGTGATTCAGTATCGGACAGTCGGTTCACATGAGCAGATTTTATAGCAAAGGTAGCATTGACCTTTACAAACTTCAGCCAATTAAGAATACCGCATTATCTATTAGGCTATTGTTTTTTGGAAAATTCAGTCAGTCAGTGCACTTGGCACCATTTGGTGTATAGGAAAGTTATAATGAGCGTCCGTTTATTTGTCTCTCCTCCATCTCGAGGTTCATTCCCCCCTAACATTTTTCGTAGTCTCTCATTCTTGAGATACTTAGGCCTAATCTTCTTCTACATTGTTAACTTTTATGCAGTTCCCTAGGTCTGTCTATTCTTACAGTTTCTATCTTACAGTTAGTAAAGTATATAAGATTTTGAATCAGTGTTGAAATGTCCCTAGATTTTGTAATACCTGGGCATGCTAACTTCATAAAGAGCATATAGCAGCCACTAAAGTTATCACTTTGTCAGGAAGCCCGTGCCTATGCACTTCAGCTACTGTTGTGGTTTCTGTGACATTTTTGGTTGAAATGAAAATGTGTGGGGCTTGTTCTTCGATGTCATCCAAATAAGTCACCAATGTTGTTAGGATTATGGTTAATGTTTAATGTACCTAACCCTTCTTCCTTTTTATTGTGCCTCTGAATTCTTTTTTAAAGCTGTATAGAATAGACAGCCCACTATTATTTATTTCAGTCGGCATTTTTCATATGTTTAAGTAAGATAGTTCAACAGTGTTACATAGTCTTGTGCTATCATATTGAAGCAAATCGTCTTCCATATAACACAAGAAAGATTATTACTGGAGGATGAAAGATGTGATTTCAAGCAATATAAAGAAAACCTTGAGCAGCTAAATAGAATAATGAAGATATTCTATAAAAATTAAATTAAAAAAGCAAATATCAGAAAGAGATACCCCTCTGTCCTGATTTAATAAAAGTTAGGGTTTGAATGATGAACAATGTGACATGTGTTCGATATGGCCTTAAAAAAGAATTTAGAGATGCAGCAGTTAGGGTTAGATGTAGGAAATGACATGGGTGACTTATTTGGATGACAACGAACACACGTCCCACTCTGCTTCATTTCAACCAAAGTTAGGACAAATTGTGACGAGGCAAATACTGATTGAAATAGAGATAGAAGGCAATGGAGAGAAAAATTATAGGACAGTCTAACAGCATGCCCTGTGAGAAATACGAGAAGTTTTTTTATTTGCTGAAATGAACTATCCTGCTCAAGCTCTGATGGGCTGTAATTATGATATACATTGTCTATAGTTTTAAATAGTATATTCAGTTGCAGCTAATTCTTCTTCTTGGATCCTTAGCCCTTGACTGACCAAGCAGTCAGTGGCCATCACGCCTAGTGGCGTCTTGTAGGGCAGCAACAAACTCCCTATTTTGCTCGGTCGGTGGCCACCCTTCGTGCCCCAGCTCTGGTTCATGCTTTACATCTCAGCCTCCACTGTTCTCCGCCAGGTTGTTTTTGGTCTGCCTCTCTTTCGTCGTCCTTCTGGGGTCCATTGCATAGCAGTTCTGGTGATGGTGTCAGGGTCCCTTAAGTAAAAACATTTCTGAAGGTCCCTGCCAAATGTCTTCTTTGGCTTTGTCAAAAAAAAAAAACACAAAAAAATTCCAGTTAAGTCAGATTTTGTTAACTAGAATTTTTGGATAAATCCAAGTAATTTTTCTGTCCCAACTTAAATTTTTCTGTCCCAACTTAAATTTGGACTCACATTAGTAGAAATTCTGCATTCATCACCTACGTTACAGTACTACATGGCGGTACATAATTTTTTTGTGAACAGGTTAATAAACGTCCAAGCTTCCATCAGTAGGTTACAATGCTAAGATTCATTAAACCAGCAAACACATAATCGTCAGGCCAATTCAGCGAACACTGGTTCACTTCAGTTTGCAAGAAAAGGGCTTGGGTTAAACTCTGACAGCAACGGGACTACATAGTTGAGATCTTAAAATGAACAGAGTGAAACCCAAGAGCCGTGAATAGTAAATAATAAACATAAACCAGTATTTGGCAGTCACTCGTAAGAGAGAAGGAAGGAAAACGCTAGAGAACAGGTAACTCTTACATCAACTTACTTGTCCTGCAATAGTTGTCTCTATAAATCTGTGTAGGAACTACTAACAAAGCACACAAAAATACTAAACCAAAACATTTTTACAATTGTTACAAGCAACTTCACCCTGCGTTTTAGGCTTCACTAAATTGCTTTTGAAAACTTTAAAAGATGCAGAAATGAAAGTTTAAAATAAAAATACCTGTTTCTGAACAGTTAAAATAATTGTTTCATGCTTGACATCTTATTCTGATGTAAATGTCCATCTTTGAGAAAAATTCTGATAAGGACAACTATTTTAGTTGGTCCCAGCGACTTCTGTTTATCTGGACCGCACTTTATTTATATTTTCAGTATCAAAGAAAAAATAGTAAGTAGCATCTTCTTTGTTTGCTCTTATGAATTTGGCAGATCGTCTCAGGCTTCTCTCATCACCATTCAGTTTTTCCCCTCAGCTAGGTTGGAGAAGGCCATGCTGCCTCTCTTCTACTCTCATGGAGTGGACAATCTTGGAGGACATTTCTACTGTTTGTTTGTCCTCCCCATGTGAACACATATCTACTTGTTTGTCCTCCCCATGTCAACATGTATCTACTTGTTTGTCCTCCCCATGTCAACACGTATCTACTTGTTTGTCCTCCCCATGTCAATACGTATCTACTTGTTTGTCCTCCCCATGTAAACACGTATCTACTTGTTTGTCCTCCCCACATCAACACGTATCTACTTGTTTGTCCTCCCCATGTGAACACGTATCTACTTGTTTGTCCTCCCCATGTGAACATGTATCTACTTGTTTGTCCTCCCCATGTGAACACATATCTACTTGTTTGTCCTCCCCATGTGAACACATATCTACTTGTTTGTCCTCCCCATGTGAACACATATCTACTTGTTTGTCCTCCCCATGTGAACACATATCTACTTGTTTGTTCTCCCCATGTGAACACGTATCTACTTGTCCTCCCCATGTGAACACGTATCTACTTGTTTGTCCTCCCCATGTGAACACATATCTACTTGTTTGTCCTCCCCATGTGAACACGTATCTTTCTGCTCGATTTTTAATTTGTTGAATTGATGGTATTTGAATCTGCAATGGCTTGTTCTCTGAAAATTATCACTTGGTCTCTTCTTCGTAACGAGTATTATGGTTCTGCTGTATCAAATCTCAGTCTATTCTTTAGACCATTTTTCTTTAAAGGTATTCAGTAGCTAATATATTGACAGAATGGAAGTTTGTTTACTTTATTTCCCCCCCCCCCAGGATGTTTTCTTGATGATCCGCCGCAAGAAATGCACAATTTTCACAGATGCTAAAGAAAGCACCTTAATGGGGGAGATCAAGAAAATTATTGAAGGCATTTTGAAAGTACCTCCTGAAAACCAGAGACTCTTCAAAGACAATACAGTAAGTTTGTGTCCTTTGAGGGATATATTAATTAGTGCTTTTCAACGTTGCTCCCAAAATATACCACTAAATGCAGACAATACATCTACACACGCCTCAGAATACAAGAGAGATATCTGTATGGACTACCATGCATGTGTATAGATAATATTAATAATAATTTATCTGCATCTAGTTTTCTTTTCTGAATTTTATTCACACTTGATTGTGTGTCAGTTCGGTCAGATTGTGCCCTGAAAAGTCAGAAAAATGCTGACCTGGATGACCTAAGAGTACTTACTTACTTAGTTGTTCCCCTTCTACCGTGAGGTGTAGAGGTTTGGAAAAAAGAGCGCCAGACTATCCTATCGGCTGTCTTCCTCCTGGCCTGGTTCCATTCTGGTCCTCGGTCCTTGAAAGATTGTCTAATGTTGTCCTCCCAGCGGACTCTGGGTCGTCCTGGGGGTCTGGATCCCTGGCTCTTTGTTTCCCATGCTTGTCATGGTAGCCGATCTTCTCCCATTCTGCAGACATGGCCAAACCATCTTAGTTGGGACTGTTCTACTTGGGTCTGCAGGGGTGGGATTTTAGGCCTTGACGTATCGTCTGGTTGCGGACCATATCTCTTCTTGTTACTTCAACTACCTTCCTCATATACCTCATTTCTGAGGTTTGGATCTGGCTTTTGTGGGTTGTAGTCATTGCCCATGACTCGCATCCATATGTCAAGACTGGGACATAGGTGGAGCGGTATACAGCCATCTTCGTTTTCTTACCAACCTCTCTCTTGCTGAGGAATCCTCAATTTATGGCCTGAAAAAATCTCCCAGCTGCTGCTTTTTGAGTGGCCAACTCTTCTTTGATGCCTCCCTTTCGGTCTATAATAGCTCCGAGGTATTTAAAGTGGTCGACTGCTCCAGGACCTGTTCTACCAGCTTAATCTGATATCTCCTTTCTTCTCGTGATATCACCATGGATTTTGTTTTAGAGCTGCTTATGACCATCCCTCTATTCTCCAGCTCTTCCTTCCAGACTTGCAGGTTGGATTGGAGATGTGCCTCTGATTTAGCAATCAGGGCAACATCATCAGCAAATGCCAGCTCTGAAATATAGACCTGTCTCATCTTCAAGTACCCCACTGAATACTTTCTTGTTCTCTCCTTACATGCCTTGATGACATCGTCCATGAGGAGTATGAAAAGATAAGGTGACAGGATATCACCTTGTCTTACACCAGTGGTGGTCCTGAACTCTTCTGACTTATGGTTTGCTGTCCTCACATAATTTCTGTAAGACTTGTAGAAGCTCTGTATAGCATGAATCAGAGGTGCTGGAATGTTCTTCTTTGCCAAACAGTCCCAAAGTTTGCTCCAGGGGACCCTGTCAAACGCCTTTTCCAGATCTATGAAACAAAGATGGATCTCACTCTTATACTCAAGGGACTTTTCACTCAGCTGCCTGAGTGTGAAGATTAGGTCTTGAGTACTTCGGTTTGCTCGAATCCGCACTGGACCTCATCCAATTGTGGCTCAGCTAGGTGTCGGATTCTAGAGTAGATTTTACCAGGGACACTGAGAAGGGATATGACTCTATGGTTTCCACATTGTCGATTGTCACCCTTTTTGAAAATTGGTGTTATGATGGCAATCTCCCAATCCTTTGGTATGGTCTTGTTGCACCACACTGCCTGTAGGACCCTTAAGAGTAATATGTCGCCTGATGCTCCCATGTACTTAACCATTTCTGGTGTTATACCATCATGCCCTGCTGCTTTGCCCATCTTGATTTTCTCCAGTGCTGCCTTCAGTTCTTCCATCTTTATGTCATCTTCACCATAATTGGTTTTCTCTTCTGTGCTAGTGGTTATCATTTCTGATGCTTGACCTTGCTCACCATCCAGGAGTTCTGAGAAATATTCTTTCTATCTTTCCATTACTTCCTTCGGGCAGTAAGCAATTTGCCTTGCTTGTCCTTTATAAATTTGAGAGGGCATTGTTTTTCCTTCCTCATGTTCTTTAGGGTCTTATAGAACAATTTCTGGTTTTCTTGCACATCTTTTTTCTAGCTTTTCTCCAAATTCTTCCCAGGACTTCTGTTTTGCTGCTAGCACCTTGTTCTTTGCTTCTGTTCTGAGTATCACATATTCTCTATATTTCTCCATTTGTCCTGTTTTTAGCTCCTAAATATTGTTTCCATGCCATTTTCTTCTCTCTTATTTTCTCTTTGACTTCCTTTGTCCACCAAGGTGTCCTCTTTCTCTTGTTCCCAAGTCGGACTTCACCACATGCTTCTGCAGCAGCTGTCTTTATGATGTCCTTGAATTTAAGCCAGAGGGTTTCCAAGTTATCAGGTTGTTCTTCTGTGTTGCAGCAATAAGCCCCTGATATCTGGTCTTAAATTAATTTCTGTGACCCCAAGATGCAGCAATAGTGAATGCAGTCGGCGACTCATAGCTTGACTGCCTGCGTCAGGACCAGCGAACCAGAGCTGGTCAAGACCGTGCTCCACCTCCACGTGGTGGTCCTGGAAACAATCTGCAGCAGTGCAGGCTGGCTGAGCGAGCATGGATCGTAATGGGAAGGCAAACCCGGTCCTTAAAAAATGCCGTGCAGAAGTCAGATGTGTCGACCGAAAGGTGCAGATATCACAGCTTAGGCGCAAACAGACACAATGCAACCACCGTCCTTTTCAGGACGAACGAAGAAGAAGAAGAAGAAGAAATTAATTTCTGGCTCTCTCAGCTTGTAGGTCTTAATGCTCATTTCTCCCGTTCGTTTACTTAGTTTCTTGCGTGATGTTGGGCAGTTCCTAGGCTGAGCAACTCTTTCAGTTGTTCTTTTGATTGTAAGCAGATAGTGATCACTTCCAATCTCTGGCCCCCTCCAGACTCTGGCATCCCGGACATATTTGAATGAGCTCCTCCTAACAATGGCATAGTCGATCACTGACTTCTCATTCTTTGTTGGTTCACATCTAGTGTATGCATGTATGCGCTTATGGGGGAACTTTGTGTTTGTAATGATCAGATTCTACTTACTGCAGAATCTAAGGAGTCGCTTTCCATTGTCATTGAGAGTATCTTCTCCATATCTTCCGATAACTCCACCCCATCTAGCATGGTCATTTCCAACTCTGGCATTGAAATCTCCGAGCATGATAATTTTATCTAGGCAGTCATCCACTGTCCTTTGAAGCAGCTCGAAGAATTCCTCCTTGACCTCTGCTCTCTCACCCTCATTTGGCCCATACAGTATGACCAGGTTGACTATGGTTTCTCCTTCTTTTAGTTTTACAACCATATTGCGCTCCGAGACAAAGTTCCATCCCTTAATACTATCTTTTTGGCCACAATGCAACCCACGCCCTCTTTAGCTCTTTCTGATGTGGGTACACCACTGTAGAGCAGCGTGTTGCCATCGAGATCCATGACTCCTTGTCCTTTTTTCTTTGTTTCCGTTATAGCCAGGATTTCTAGTTTTGCTTTCCTCATTTCTTCCACCAGCTCCTCTTTCCCTTTTATACTTCTTGTGTTCCAAGTTCCATAAGTCGTAGTCCGTTCCAGTTCGTCGCCTTTAGAATCAGTTTGGTTTTCTTTCTTGTAGTTCTCGTAATCATGATTTAAAGCAAATAGGTGATTGGCCTGTTGTTCCTTTGCATGGTGGAGGGGCTGCCTCCTTACGGCCTCCATGTAGGCCGCCCTCCTCTTTTTTCAGCCGGGCTTGGGACCGGCCTAGGCAGAGTTAAGAGTAACACCTCTCAGACTATGTCAGCAGTTCAAAACATTTGTGATCCAGTGGATCCCATCTCACTGCAACATCCCTGGAAATGAAGAGGCTGACAGATGGCAAAGGAAGAAGGAAAGCTACCCCAACTTGACAAGCATAACTTATGAAGAGGCCAAGAGTTTTATCAAGAGTAGATACAGGAGCAAGTGGGAAGCAGAGCATCCAGGACACCAAAAGCATGATGCATGTTACCAACTTAGCAGAACTGAACAAGTGGTAATCTTCAGACTTTGCACAGGCCACAACAGATTCAACAAGCTAAAGATAGGAACTAGAGATGGCTACTGTGTGTATGTGTCGAAACAGCATCAAGTCTGAAAGATTTGACACACAGCCTGCTTGTCGTTTTGACACAGTTTCAGTTCCTGTCTGCCTCGCTGTTTTGCAGAGACACACTGTCTCACCTTCCGTGGGCCTTTGTAAAATTTGAATCAACCGTTCGAAACATTAGTATGGAATATCAAACATGTCATATTTTTCAGGGATGTGTTATGATGACTTGATTTTACAAGTGATATTATTTTTGCTGAGAAGTTATAGACATTCGAAATTGTGTCAGTGCTGCAGTTGTCAATGTTTTAGGCACTATGTTAAAGTTGAAAGTGTCCGTGTGTTCGTATAAATGTAATGGACACTTTATTAGCTCTGCTGATTTCTGTGTACTCGGTGTGGATTTGAATCATTGTCTACCAAAACTAGCTTACTCTAGTTTGATATGTGTTATTATTACTGTTATTATTATTGTTGTTTTTTATTATTTTCACATATACTGCAGCTATCATCATATCTCCGTTTTATTTCATCATAATGAAGACTTGTGTAAAAATATTGAATTGTGGTCACACGAAATGCCATAGATTTTCACACACGACAGTAGCGCGCAAGTAAAAACAGTTCATGTATAGTAATGTATACTGTCTATTAGAGACTTATTTCTCCCCGATACGGGCAATAGTGCCGTTGTGTCGACACACTGTTTCGACACAGTTTAAATCACTGAGCCGACTGTCTCGAAACAGCGGAGTGTGTCGATTTGCCCACCTCTAATAGGAACTACTGATGAGTGTAACTGTGGAACCAATAAAATTACTGCTGAACATCTACTTCAAAGGTACCCAACATATGAGGAACAGAGAAAGCGCATATGTCCATCACCAGTACCATTCCTGGAAAAACTCTACGGAGATGCCAACAGCCTCAAGCTGACCACTGTTTTCTGTGAACATATTCATGTAGACGTCTGAAAGTGAACCAAGAAGAAGATTATTATTTTAAAAGGACAGTTTACAGAGTTATACATGGAGGAGAATTTCAGACACTTAATCCCCCTTAAAAGAAATAAGAAGAAGGCACTGGCATAGGCTTGGACGAGCATTGAGGAAAGCTGTTGGTAGCATGAAAGTCCTTGTACTTGAATCTCCAGAGTAAGAGAAGTGTAGGCAGAGATGGCAAAAAGGACTGGACACAAAAATGAAAATGATGAGGAAGACGGCGAGAAAACCTTGAGCTGATGACATGCAACAGAAGAACTAGGCATGTGTTTGTTGAAGGCCTGAGAGATTGTTGATGAGCTTAAAGGGTATGGACTGATTTGAGTCCATCGTAAAGCTGTCCCTACCTTTGGCTGATGCTGAGATGTGTTTATAAACACGTTTCCTATTCATCATCATTTCCCATTTAGCTTCTTATGAAGCGTGGAGGACCGTCGCAGCTGTCCCGAAGAAGACAGGCAAAGAATAAAGCTACTGCTCACTCAAGCTTGTCAAAAGACGTGACTATTATGAGATTGTGCCTGGAGTTAGCAGCCTCATTGTGTCAAAGAGATTGCTCATTAACCACTGCTGCAAGAGCACAAGAATGCTTTGGTGCAGGCTTCCTGCTAGGACTGGGGTCGGCAACTGGTTGATCAGTATCTAGCAGTAGATCACAAATCATTTTTTGGTAGATCATTAGGTGATGGAAAGGGAAAAAAGACAGAATTGTTAAGCTAAGGAAATATCTGACTAGCCCTTGGCCTGCTAGCATTTTAAAGCGTCTGAATACTAGCCCTTGGCCTACTGGCATTTAAAAGCGTCTGAATACTAGCCCTTGGCCTACTGGCATTTAAAAGCGTCTGAATACTAGCCCTTGGCCTACTGGCATTTAAAAGCGTCTGAATAATAGCCCTTGGCCTACTGGCATTTAAAAGCGTCTGAATACTAGCCCTTGGCCTACTGGCTTTTAAAAGCATCTAAATACTAGCCCTTGGCCTACTGGCATTTAAAAGCGTCTGAATACTAGCCCTTGGCCTACTGGCATTTAAAAGCGTCTGAATGTTAGCCCTTGGCCTACTGGCATTTAAAAGCGTCTGAATACTAGCCCTTGACCTACTGGCTTTTAAAAACATCTAAATACTAGCCCTTGGCCTACTGGCATTTAAAAGCATCTGAATACTAGCCCTTGGCCTACTGGCATTTAAAAGCGTCTGAATGTTAGCCCTTGGCCTACTGGCATTTAAAAGCGTCTAAATACTAGCCCTTGGCCTACTGGCATTTAAAAGCGTCTGAATACTAGCCCTTGGCCTACTGGCATTTAAAAGCGTCTGAATACTAGCCCTTGGCCTACTGGCATTTAAAAGCGTCTGAATACTAGCCCTTGGCCTACTGGCATTTAAAAGCGTCTGAATACTAGCCCTTGGCCTACTGGCATTTAAAAGCATCTAAATACTAGCCTTTGGCCTACTGGCATTTAAAAGCATCTGAATACTAGCCCTTGGCCTACTGGCATTTAAAAACGTCTGAATACTTGCCCTTTTCCTACTGGCATTTAAAAGCATCTGAATACTAGCCCTTGGCCTACTGGCATTTAAAAGCGTCTGAATACTAGCCCTTGGCCTACTGGCATTTAAAAGCATCTGAATACTAGCCCTTGGCCTACTGGCATTTAAAAGCGCTGAATGGCAGTCAGAACTTTTATCAAGAAGTTCACTTTAGAACTGTTCATTCCCAAATTGAAACTGATTTTCCACCTAACTCTGCAGACTTGAATTTATCAAGGTAGATCTTTGGAGAGCTCAGTGTTTCTAAAGTAGATTCCCATGGCTCCTGAGTTGCCTACTTCTGTGCTAGCGGTCAGCTACAGTTTTAGTCCCATGCTCCGTATGGAGTGAAAAGGGAAATGGCAAATTTCTGAAGAAATTAAAGACATTCTTCTTCTATCACCTTTCAACTCTCCAAGGAACATAGGCCTTCAAGAAACATGCCAAGTCTTCATGTCCTGTGCCATCAGCTTAAAGCCTTTCTGTGTCTTCTTAATCCCCTTTATGTCTGTCTCCAGTTCTCTTCTCCATTTGTTCTTTGATTCCTTGTTCGTTCCTGTCTACCCCATTCCACTTTGTTTCACACATTCCCAGAACCTCGATTTTATATTCCCTCATTTCTGCTTTCCCTTGTTCGTTCAATGTCCGAACATTCCAGGTGCCAAAGCTGGAGGTTCTCCTAGAAGAAAAAAGTTCAGCAACACGGACTCCTTTCGGCTTTCTCTGTGTTGCGACATGCGTCTCCCTGCCAGAGGACCTTCTCCTGTTTTGGATGGCTGAGTTTTATTTTCCTTAGTTGACCTGTCCATGTGTTCATTGAAGTTTTTGTGGTTTTAAATTTCTACAAGATGGGATAACCAGCCCCTTGCCCATTACCCCTTAGTCGCTTTTTACTGCATGCATGGTAGGTTACAGTGTTACTACAGGTCTGTATCATTTTATATGAAATTTTCTGGGACAGATGTGTTTCGAAAGCCAGATTTTTTTCAGTTTTCAGATGTCACCCAAATCGCGTTAAAAAAGTAGCCCAAAATGTGTTCAAAACAGCCATCGCTCAAAGTGTGTTCGAAAACCACCCAGTCGCCCAAAATAGTCAAAATCACCAAAGTTGTGATCAAAAAGTAGCTGAACAGAAACTTTCGATTCTGAGAATGTTTCAGTTTTGGGGTGCTCTGATAAATTGATGTAAACCTGTATTCTTTTCTCCCCTTTAGGGCCCAGGTAACACAAATTTGTAGTCCACTGTTAAGATAACCTTTACTATTTATTAATGACAAAATTGTGTTGTTTTGCAGCCAATGGCAGATGAACATAAGTCATTGTCTGATTATGGGTATACCAGCGCTGTGGCCAGAGCACAGTCTCCTGCCACCATAGGCCTGATTTTTAAAACAGAAGGTGAGTGCTGACTTAAATGTATATTTCTTCTTATTCATCGTTCGCTCTCAGATAACCACACTTGTAAAGCTGGCATTCCGTCTCAGGCTTCTCTCGTCTATTCAGCTGTATATTCAACTGACTGGGAAAAAAAATGGTACGGTAGATATATTAAGAACTAGTGGACCAGTGTCTGTTAAAAACCAGAAAGATAGATTTATGTGAAAACTGAAAAGGTAAATCTTTATTACAGTGGGGGAAAATGGAAAGAAATTTCAGTTAAGTCTGAAAAGGTAAGTCTCTGTTGGAGCTTGAAAGATAGATTGATCTCATTTAAAATGTTTTGGGACCCAAAGATGCAGCAATAGAGAATGCAGTCAGCGACCCATAGCTTGACTGCTTGCATCAGGGTCAGCGAACCAGAGCTGACCAAGACCCTACTCCACCTCCACGTGGAAGTCCTGGAAACAGGCTGCATCACTGCAGTCTGGCTGAGAGAGTAGGGATCGCAGAGGGAAGGCAAACTCGGTCCCAAAAAATGCCTTTTTGAAGTCGGATGTGTCGACCGAAAGGTGCAGATATCACAGCTCTGGCGTAAACAGACACATTCAGGACGAACGAGGAAGAAGAAGATTTAAAATGTTTTCACTCTGAGACCACAGTAGGGAAGATTCAAAGCGCATTTGTCATTCAGAGATCTTCATCACCTTTCAGCTCTTCAAGAAGCCTTCAACAATATTATGCCAAGTCTTCCTGTCCTGTGCCATTAGGTCAAGGTCTTTCGTTGTCTTCTTCATCTCCATTTCCAGTTCTCAAATCCATGTGTTCTTTGGTCTTCCTTTACCTTCCTTACTCTGGTAATTCCAGCACGAGACTGCCTGGTAATACTATCAGCAGATTCCTCAATTTGTGTCATATCCCATCTCCGGCATTTTGTTCTCATCTCTTGTTCAACTGGCACTTTTCTGGTTCTTGTCATCAGTTCCACATTAATGGTCTTGTCACGTCCCTTCAATTCTGCGCAATCACCGATTTATGAAAGCTTTTTATTGTTGCATCATGAGCTTCCTTACCAGAGGACCTTCTTCTGTCTTGGATGGCTGCATTGACTTAACTTTTTTTTTTTTTTTAGTTGACCTGTCCATGTTTTTTGTTGAAGTTTTTTTGTTGTTTAAAATTGTTGTACAGGATGGGGGTTATTATTATTGTTGAACAGAATCTATATCATTGCACCCCAAGCAAACCCATAGGTGCTCAGTCTCCCTCAGTAAATGCAGAAGAGTGTGAATTCTAATTGTTCCTTTAGCTGACTTACACGACGGATGCATCTTCTCATACGCCCATCTACCCTCCGAAGACGGCGAGTATCTGCCTGAATGGCGAGTGGACACCTGTCAGTGTACAGGGACAAAGGGATACTCACGTAAAAATCAGTCTCAGGTTAGATATACTAACTGGAGATTCTCGCCTCGAGTAATAGCGGGCGTACATAAAAAAAAAATATGCCCATCTCTACCAGCCTTACATTTGATGCCATATTCCAACAGTCTTAACCTTGTTGATTCATCTATTGCAGTGTCATTCTCTAACAGGCGATCATTAATTGTTCTCAGTATCTCTCCCTTATCCATATCCAGTTTCCCCATTGTGGGTGCTCTTGATGCTAGTCTGTCAGCTCACTCATTACTGCGTACCCCTGTATGACCAGGTCAGTAGATCCACACCAGCCCCTGCAGATTTGAAGTTTCTATGAATGTTTTCCATTCATGTCTTAGCCCCATGTCCAACCCTCCTTGGTCACATTTATGACGTACATGGGAGGGAGCAGTGTTACTAGTCTTTGCACCTCTTTCAAGCCTCACAACACATGGATGTCATTCAAAGATAACATTGTGCAATGTCCCATCTAGAGAGGAATGCAGCCAAGTACAGTATGAAACCTGTCAAATGGCAACCATGGAACATGTTCACTGTACCATAGTAACAAAACATCTACAGTACATTGTCGGATCAGTGCATGGCTGTGCTGGGATACAGCCTAAGAGAAATATTGACATTGCGATGGATACAACAGTTTAACCCTACCAGGCCCTGATCCCCTGAGAGTTACCTTCCCCTGTGCTCGACTTGCTGAGCAGGAATGTATAAAAATACACGTGTCACATACAGAAACGATTACATGAAAATCACTTCACCTATACTCATAAAGTTACCGGACATTATCAGTAGTAAGCTTTCCCATAATTTAGCACCAGCATTCCGCCTTACTGTGCCAGTCAGTCCAGCAGGTGAATCCACTACCAGCTGATAGAGGGCCCCGCCTGCTTGTATCATTCATAGCGTCATCATTACCGTGCTCATTATAGGGTGACCATATTATTTTTTGTAAAAGAAGGAGATTTTCTTATTTTATTACTACAAAGAAGGACACTTTTTAAGAAAAGGAGGGCACAATAATTTCTCTAATTTAATACATTTATGTAAAGAATCATGATAAAATATATAGAAATACTTCAACGAAATAAAAAAAATTTGAAAAAAATCTTCATAAAATGCATGTTTTAATAATTTTTCCATCAAGCATTTTTTCAACATCACTAAATATTCATTCTTTAACATGGTACTTTTCACTTGACATTACTTTTCTCAGTAAGTCTGAATTTCCAACTAAATACTCATGGAACTCTGTACATGAAACCTTCTTATAATTGTATTGAACTTGTAATATTCCTTGTTGGATTCAGAAAATGAGCTCAGACGCAGTCCATATGTTATTAATTCAGGCAATAAATTTATAACTGATAAAATTACAAACTGTATAAATAAAAAAACTGAATGATTATGATAATATACACTTGGAACTGTTTACCAATAAGCTATATTATTTTCTGTTAACTAAAAATGAAAGAATGGATTCATACTTAAAATAATTCATTTGTTATCACACTAAACCAGTAACTAAAAAACGGAATATCTTTACAAATCGGGCCCCAGTTTACCATTATTTGTTGAAGCGGCATAAATACTAACTTTTTTATTTGATCTCTTTTATATTATATTTAATTCATTTAATTTTTAACCATGGACTAAATGAATTAAATATGAATTGAATTTGAACAAATGTACGCTGCTTTTACAACGAATAATAAACTGAGGCCCTGAATTGTACAGATATTGTAATTGTATATAATACTATTGCTAAACAATAATGAATGAATTTGATAATTGTAGTGCGTTAACAAGAAATATAAAAATATTGTTAACATTTATTATAGTATTACTTACTCGATGAACAACAACTCAAATTTTTTTCAGAATATTTTTCCGCATGAAAAAAAAAATCTAACTTTGTCTTCTGTTTCCAATTTTGTTTAGAAGTCGGACAAATCACAATTTTTTTAAAAGCCGGCCGGACGCTAAATTTTGATGTAAAAAGCCGGACAAATCCGGACATTTGGTCACCCTAGGCCATTATCACTACCAGATCTGTTTTCTTCATCGCTGGATTCTAAGTCAGTTTAAAAATACATTTAATCAAATTCATCATCGTCAGCAAACGATATATTTTCAATTACCTGAGGAAATGTAAGCAAACATCCTAGGGCTTACCCACTTGGAGTACTTGGTTCCTGACTGGCACGTTTCATGCTAAAAATAGTCAGATTTTCTGTACACACAACGACCACTGTTAACGAAAGCTGCATTTGCTACAGAAGATATATCGCACTCACTACTTAAATCTAATGTGATTGGTTTATTTTTTATTTATTTTTTTAGCTTGAACCTCCTTTTTCACATGGGTGTTCAGCATTCCTGATGTACTGGGAACCTGGCCGAGAGTCATTTTGTGTATTCCTAATAATCCGGGAATACGGCTCGAAAGGGTTAATATAAATATAATTGTGGTAGACTATACAATTCTGGGGGGGGGGGGGCCTCTGATGAGATAAATAAAGAATAGGATTACTGCTTCCTCATGTACGGCGTAAGAGGTGGCTCAATTGAGATTGTGCTTGGGGCTAGCAACCTCGTCATGTAAAACCTGTTGCTACGGTGTGCTTGGGGCTAGCAACCTCGTCATGTAAAACCTGTTGCTACAGGCATGTTGCCCACACATGAATGCTTTGAGAAGGTTTTCTGCAATGGTGGTTCCATGCTCCATAAGGAGCAAATAGAGAAATGAAGAAGACCAGACAATAGTCACTCTGGGTGCACAGCATGAAGATTTATTTTAATTGGCTGTCCACTTTGGTACTGTTTTCTCTTGCAGAGGGAGAATGGGAACCCCTTGACATTCATCCATTATCGAGTCCTCCAGAGCTCCCGGATGTAATGAAGCCACAAGACACTAGCCAGCCCCATCAACCAGAGGTCAACACTGTATAATGTTTATAGTTTGTGTTCTTGAATTCTGCCACCAGAAGTTTGTGCGCAAATAGAAAAAAACAGCCTAGGATATTGTATGCTGCAGCTTTTTTTATTTTCACTCTGCGGAAGTGGATGACGCATTAATTGGACTAATATGTGAACTAGTTTTCAAACTCACATGTGCATAATTTGATATTTTAAGAATTCAGAAAGGAAATAAATTGATTTAAGTAGAAATTACTTATGTTTGCTGTTGTCAGCGTGACATTTACACATACAAATCCCACCTTAATGGTAAACAATTTTACGGGTGCATATATTAAAATTTGTTTTTGGTACTGCGTGTTGTATTTTCTTCTCATCGTTAGAAACCTGGTTCAGATGACTATGGCAATTAGTTAAAGTAGATTAGCATAGAAAGAGTTGATAATTTGGTTTGTAAAATATTTATGAAGATTGTTTATATTAAGTAAAGTTTAACTAAACTTAAATTTTATTTTGGTCAAATGTGTAATTAATAGTGGCACTAGTTTGAGAAAATGTCCAGTGGACATTGTCATTGACACTTCTTAAGCAAGAAGATGTCTGAAAAATTGCCTTTTTTTTTTCTTCAAGTACAGCATGTGCAGGGAGAATAAATTTGCAGTCAGGCAAATGACACGTTTTATTTATTTAAGGTGTTTGTCACCGGTCATTTCTGAATTTTTATTGCCAGTGTTGCTACTCGATTTGATTATTTATTCTCACAGTGTATCCAGCTCAGCTCATCTTTTGTCAGTCTGTGTAGTACTGTGCTTGCACCTTTCCAGTGGTGTTGCTGATCTTTTCATTTCTCATTGTTGAGCTGTTCTTCTGATTTCACAAGTGGTGATCTGTCTGTCTTCACCATCACCATTACCCTTTAGCTACCCAAGGGGCATAATCCTTCAACTGCCAAAGGGGCAAAGGCTGAGGAGGAGAGGCCAGTATTCAATTTTCCTAAGCGCTTATGATAAGAGGACAGTTGGTATATTGAGACTAAGTTTATATTTTGTTTTGTCCCAATTTGACATGTTATTAACTTTCGCCCAATTTCCTTTACACCTATGTATAACTGTACTTTTTTCAAAAAGCTTGGACAGAAATGACCTTTTAACTTTAGATATGATTTTGATTTCTTTTTTTTTTTCTGGATATAGAAAATAAAACTAATTTTTGTGAAACAGCAGTAATTGCTCATTGTTTTGAAATTATTTCATGTATATCCAGCAGATGCAAGTCAGAATTAAAATATAGGAAGTGACCTTTCAATCATATTTAAGTTTAAACAGAACTTTGTGATAATTGCTCAGCGTTATGACTTAAATAAACTTAAAAGTTTGCATGCAATAACACAAGTCAAGACTTTTCATGGTTTTTATTCTCCCCAGCTTTTAATTCTTTTTTTTATCCTCCATCCCATTTCCAGTAGTGTCTGTGTTGCAAACCCAGTCATCTCATTTCCAGTAATTTTTGTGTTGCAAACCCAGTCATCTCATCTCCAATAATTTCTTTAAAGAGGTAACTAATATGAGGTTGTGCATATAAATGGTAGATGCAGGCTTCCTGCAAGAGGACTAGCTGCAGTGGTGACTTCAAGCTCCGTAGAGAGTGAAAAAGGAAAAGATAATGAAGAAATCATCATCTCATCTGCAGTGATTTCCTTACAGCATACCCAGTCATCCCATGTCCGGTAATTTCTTTACAGCAAACCCAGTCATCCCATGTCCAGTAATTTCTTTACAGCAAACCCAGTCATCCCATGTTCGGTATTACAGCAAACCCAGTCATCCCATGTCCGGTAATTTCTTTACAGCAAATCCAGTCATCCCATTTCCAGTAATTTCTTTACAGCAAACCCAGTCATCCCATGTCTGGTAATTTTTTTACATCATACCCTGTCATCCCATGTCCGGCAAATTTCTTTACAGCAAACCCAGTCATCCTGTGTCCGGTAATTTCTTTACAGCAAACTCAGTCATCCCATGTCTGGTAATTTTTTACAGCAAACCCAGTCATCCCATGTCCGGTAATTTCTTTACAGCAAACCCAGTCATCCCGTGCCCGGTAATTTCTTTACAGCAAACCCAGTCATACCATGTCTGGTAATTTCTTTACAGCAAACCCAGTCATCCCATATCCGGTAATTTCTTTACAGCAAACCCAGTCATCCCATATCCGGTAATTTCTTTACAGCAAACCCAGTCATCCCATGTTCAGTAATTTCTTTACAGCAAACCCAGTCATCCCATGTCCAGTAATTTCTTTACAGCAAACCCAGTCATCATATCTCCAGTTAATTTCTCTGGAGCAAACCCAATCATCTCATATCAAGTCATTTCTCTTCAGCAAGCTCAATCCTATTCAGTTCTTTTCGGTCCCTGATATCCTCTCTCCAATCATTCTATTCCCATTTCTTTCATCACATTTGTTTCTGCATTGTCCTTCCACATGCCTTAGATGTCCTCATGGTCTTGTACCCGCACTGTGCTCTAGACAGGCTTTCCTTGTCAGGCTAAACAGTGGTTAAAAAGTCACTCCTTGTTTTTACATTTTTATTTCTTGACTCCAAGTCAACTAATTTATACAAAACAAATGCCAAAATAAAGAGAACTAACTACTGTTTTATTACATAACATGTTATATCACATTAATATTACATCTCAGTGCGAGATGAGGTTTGTTCAACATACGACCTTATAGTGGGCAGTGATTTTCACTCTCGTTACATTGGTTTATTGGCCATTTTAGATTATTATTTTTTGTTTTTGTTTATAGCAATTAAAAAAACCCACCCCCTGCAGACCCAAGTAGAACAGTCCCTGTTACGATGGTTTGGCCATGTCTGCAGAATGGGAGAAGATCGGCTACTACAACAAATATGGGAAACTTGAGAACTAGGGATCCGGACCTCCAGGACGACCCAGAGTCCACTAGAATAAGATTACTGCTTCCTCCTGCATGGTGTATGAGGCGACTCATTTGAGATTGTGCTTGGGTGGGGCTAGCAACCTCGTCATGTTGTTGTTGTTTAGCTAAGGCTGCTAAGCTTTTCGCTGTTTTGCAGCCAATACCAAGTTGAAGACTCCTTGGTATTATCTACACTGTAAATCAAGGTTTTCCTGTGGCTTTTCTGCCATTCTGAAACGTGCTAAGTTGAAGTCATGAGCTCCAGTTTCTCCAGCTTGACGCATTTAAAAGATCGTTACATCTGGTCCCAAGCTAGGAGGAAGAAGAGTGTGGTATACTGTGCATTCCCTGCCATCCAAGGGGGCTCTCCAACTATGCAGAGCTAAAATACTGGGCTCTCCCAAGGAATTGTCACGTCCTGTACACAGCCACTTCTCAGCTCCCCCTGCCTATCACTGGGTCCATAGTGAGATCTTCCTGCATGCAGTCAACCAGGTCAAAGCCAAAGAATCACATCTGGGGCTCAAGTGACTTCTCCAAGCTTAGTGTGCAATGCTGGGTTCTCAACAAATTTCACCACAGGTGGAATCCCTAGAAGTGTGTGGATGATTTCAAGTCAATGCAGGTGTAATTAGCCTCACAGACAGAGGTTCACTTCCACATGTAAATTGTAGCATTGTGCATAGCTGGTGGTCATATAAAGATGACTCCAGATATGCCTCTATGCATAACCTCGTCATGTAAAACATGTTGCCCGCCACAAGACCACATGAATGCTTTGAAGTTTTCTTGCGATGGGGCCAGGCTGCAGTGGTAGCTCCATGCTCCATAAGGAGCAAATAGAGAAATGAATACCATGAAAATAGCCTTCTTTGCAGCCACTAGGCCTTTGTCAGGGACAGACAAGCAAAAAACGGAAAGGAAAGAACACGAGAGATATGTAAGAAATATAAAAAATTTAAAGGTGTGGTTTAGTCTCGTGTTTAAGGATAACATTAGACAATCTCTGAAGGACCGAGGACTTGATAGGAACCAGGCCAATATGATAGTGTGGTGTTCTCTCAGCCAAACCTCTATACCCCAGGGTAGAAGAGGAAAAACTAAGGAATAAAAATTAAAACTTTATAGTCAAATAGTAGTAATTGTTCCTTCTTTTGATATTTGTTTTATGCATATCCAATAGATACAAGTGAGGATTTAAACATAGGGAGTGGCTTTTCAATAACCCTGTATATTATTCCTTTAATATCCTAGGCCTTGGGGTTAGTTCAGTGCTTCTTAACCAGGGGTGCATGCACCCCTTGGAGGTGCGAGACTCACATTCCGGGGGTGCAAGACATGCCAGATATTTTAGAACGCACATCATAAACATTATATAACACACAGAACTCAAATGTATTTGTGCAAAATAGAACTTTGACAACATGAATTACACACCGAACCTTTATCACATTCTGTAAATAACATTTTCTCAAAATAAATTTTTATCTCTTTTAAGCATTTACGGCTGTTTTGCGAGCTAGGAGATAATGGGGTGTGAGTCTTCTTAAGATGCTGTAAAGGGGTGTGAGCCTTCTTAAAATGCTATAAAGGGGTGCGAGGCTTCTTAAGATGCTGTAAAGGGGTGTGAGCCTTCTTAAAATGCTATAAAGGGGTGCGAGGCTTCTTAAGATGCTGTAAAGGGGTGCGGGAGCTTCAAAAGGCAAGGGAACACTCTGTTGGTTGTATCTCAAATAATTAAACTCCAATATTGCCCATATTTTTCTTTCTGAATGTTTCTGTTTCGGACCTTGTTAGGTTTCTATCTAAAGAACTGCCCATTAACAAAGGATTAGCATGTGACAAAACAGTATCATAATATTATCAGATATTTACCACTTTGTATCACAACTGTGCTCTTGTATCATGATAGATATTTATATACTTATCTTTGTATCAGAACTATGTAGCATCACTGTAATTTATATTATCTGCTTTGTATCGGAACTGTAAGCGGTTAGAGTGATTTCCTCACCCGGCACAGTTACTGGGTTCAGGTATTGAAATGTAGCAGCGTCACGCTCTAATCTACCCAGCTATAAATGGGCACCTGATTCTGCTTTTGAGGCAGGGAAGGCAAAGGTGGCAAGCCACTCCACCTCATACTGGACCTAGTTTTATGACTTCACTTTCCTTCTGCAGTTTCTGCTTTGGGACTACTTTTTGTCAGAAATATGTGCTACGATACGTCTCATAACAAAGTTTCACATCTGTAATGTGTGGGGGGGAGGGGGGAATCCATTTGATGAGTACCTTAACCATGCTGAGTACTATTGAGACAACAGATATTGTTTATTTTTTTCTTTTAATTTTTCAGTTTAAGTTTTAGCATTGATTAAAAAGTATTTGATTGACAGTAGTTGTTCCATAATTTAATATAGTAAAAAATTATTTAAGAAATATGGTGTCTTTGCTTTTATTAACATTAATTTCTATTTTTTGTGAATGTCTGGCTTAAAATGTATACTGATTGTTTACACTAACCTGTAGTTTCAGTGGCTAGTGGTAGAGTGATTCGAGCGCTTGCTTCTTGGGGCAAAGTTGATGGCTACGTTGTTGCACAGAAGCACATTTTATAGATCAGATGAGATAATATTTTGTCATGCCCCTTGAAGTCCAGGAGTCTCTGGTGAGATGAAGAGATAATAGGACTACTGCGCTATCTCAGGCATGTTTTCAGGGTGACTCATGTAAGGGTAGTACATGAGACTGGCAACTTTATCATGTAACACAAATTGCTACAGAAACCACTTCTGCTGTGAGAGCATGTGAATGCCTAGTGCAGGCTTCCTGCAAGGGGACCATCTACAGTGGTGGCTCCATGAGGAGCAAATAAAGGTTAATGATGATGAGTATTCAAAGATAAGAATGGAAAATTGCTTTGTAATATACTTACTTACTTACTTAGTCGTTCCCCTTCTACCGTGAGGTGTAGAGGTTTGGAAGAGAGAGCGCCAGACCATTCTATCAGCTGTCTTCTTCCTGGCCTGGTTCCATTCTAGTCCTCGGTCCTTCAAAGATTGTCTAATGTTGTCCTCCCAGCGGACTCTGGGTCGTCCTGGAGGTCTGGATCCTTGGCTCTTTGTTTCCCATGCTTGTCGTGGTAGCCGATCTTCTCCCATTCTGCAGACATGGCCAAACCATCTTAGTTGGGACTGTTCTATTTGGGTCTGCAGCGGATGGGATTTTAGGCCTGGACGGATCGTCTGGTTGCGGACCATGTCTCTTCTTGTTACTTCAACCACTTTCCTCAGATACCTCATTTCTGAGGTTTGGATCTGGCTTTTGTGGGTTGTAGTCATTGCCCACGACTTGCATCCATATGTCAAGACTAGGACATAGGTGGAGCGGTATACAGCCATCTTCGTTTTCTTACCAACCTCTCTCTTGCTGAGGAATCCTCGATTTATGGTCTGAAAAAGTCTTCCAGCTGCTGCTTTTCGAGTGGCCAACTCTTCTTTGATGCCTCCCTTTCGGTCTATAATAGCTCCGAGGTATTTAAAGTGGTCAACCTGCTCCAGGACCTGTTCTTCCAGCTTAATCTGATGTCTTCTTTCTTCTTGTGATATCACCATGGATTTTGTTTTAGAGCTGCTTATGACCATCCCTCTATTCTCCAGCTCTTCCTTCCAGACTTGCAGGTTGGATTGGAGATGTGCCTCTGATTTAGCAATCAGGGCAACATCATCAACAAATGCCAGCTCTGAAATACAGACCTGTCTCATCTTCCAGTACCCCACTGAATACTTTCTTGTGCTTAGTAATATACAAGAACAAATGAAGAGATGGACAGAACATTTTGAGGAACTTCTCAATAGACCAGCTCCAACTTATCCCCCAGACATCCAGCGAGCAGAAGAGGAGCTACAAATCAGCTGTGAATGACCGAGTAGAGAAGAAATAAAGAAAGCCATAGAGTTTCTGAAAGATGGAAAAGCAACTGGTCCAGATGGCATTCCAGCAGAGGCCATCAAAACAGATATTGATAGCTCTACAGAGATATTATAAAAACTACTTGGCAAAGTCTGGGGGAGAGAGAGGAAATACCAGCAGAATGGAAGGAAGGTTATCTGGTCAAGTTGCCTAAGAAGGGAAATTTACAAGAGTGCACAAATTATAGAGGAATGATGTTACTATCAGTGCCAGGAAAAGTATTAAACAGAATCATCTTTGAGAGATTAAAAGAGTCCATAGACAAGCAACTGAGAGATGAACAAGCAGGTTTTTGACAAAACAGATCCTGTACAGACCAGATAGCCACACTGAGAATAATAGTTGAACAGTCTGGAATGGAATTCACCGCTTTACATCGGAATCGTGGACTATGAAAAGGCATTTGACAGTGTAGACCAGTGTTTCTCAACGGGGGCGTTTTCAAGATGTCTGGGGACGTTCTGATGGGTCGCAACGATTGGGGGTCGCTACTTCCATTCAGGAGGGCGTTGTATACATTTTTACAAGAATCAATATGAAACTATTACTAAAGATATTCCCCTTAGCATAGCTTGTAATACGATAGTTTTTACTTGCCCTGTGTCCCATGGAGTGTTTCAAGGATTCCAAATGCAAAATTTTAGTACCTGGGATGTTACCATTGTCAGGAGACAGTAGGCGGAGATTTACTTCCCTTCAACACTCGAAACATTCATTAGCCTCTCGACACACCCAAGCTAACCTTCTCTCTCCACATATTTTCTTCTGGAAACACATTCCCGTCAAACATTGATTAGCCCGTGAACACATCACAGCCTCTTCCCTACTCTGTCCACTTCCACAGCACGACTCCCTCCCAAAACATTCCCCGCACCATCACGTGTCCCACGTGTGCCTGCCAAAAAATGAACTTGTGTATATAATTCCGTACTTAAACACATATTTAATATAACTATGCTTTTATAAATGTGCTTTCTCTTTTTCTTTATAAGAAAAGATAACTCATTAACTGTATTGCTTTTTTAAAAGTATGGTGGAATATATGTATATGTGTGTGTGTGTGTGTTTATACACGATAAAGAGCAAGGGGGTGTTAAAACGGCGGGGGCCTTTTTAAAATATTAGTTGTCAAAAGGGGGCGTTGCTACTATCAGGGTTGAGAAACACTGGTGTAGATAGAAAATCACTTTGGAAACTGATGAGGCATTATGGAGTTCCCATGAAGATCACTAACTTAATAAGGAAGACCTATGAAGACATGACATGCAAAGTTCTTCATGAAGGACAACTTACAGAACCGTTTAGGAAAAGAATGGGAGTGATACAGGGATGTCTCTTGTCTCCATTTCTTTTCTTACTAGCAATAGATTGGGTTATGAAAACATTGACATCACACAACAGAAATGGAATCCAGTGGAATCTGACTAAACAGCTTGATGATCTGGATTTTGCAGATGACTTGGCTCTTCTGTCCCATAACCATAATCAGATAGATGCAAGAGAAAATGAAAATTCTCGATGAGAGGTCACAACAACTGGGCCTGAAAATGCACAGGGAAAAGACAAAGATTATGAGAATAAATGCAAGAAATGATAACAAGATTGAACTTGAAGAAACACCACTAAAGGACGTAGAATCATACACATATCTTGGTAGTAATATAGACAAAGTTGGAGGGACAGACAAGGATATCAAAATAAGAATACAAAAAGCAAGAGGATCTTTCATTGCATTGGGAAACATGGAGAGAGGGAGAAATAAGTCCAACACAAAAATAAGAATCTTCAACTCAAATGTGAAGTCAGTCCTATTGTATGACTCTGAGACATGGAGAACAACAAAAACAACAACCAAAAAGCTAGACTTTTATAAACGGGTGCTTGCGTAGAATAGAAGGACTGAAATGGTATGACAAAGTCACAAATGTGGAATTGATGACAAGAACCAGACAAGTGCCAGTGCAACAAGAGTTGAGAAGAAGACGCTGGCGATGGATAGAACACACATTGAGGAAACCTGTTTATAGCATTACAAGGCAGTCTTTGTTCTGGGATCCACAGGGAAAGAGAGGCAGAAGTAGACCAAAAAACACACGGAGAAGAGAGCGGGATGCAGAGGTGAAAATGATGAGGAAAACATGAAAAGAAGTTGAGCGGATGGCACGGGACAGGAAGACTTGGCATGTGTTTGTTGAAGGCCTATGCTCCTCGGAAAGCTAAAGGGTATTGATTTGATTGATTGATGATGAGTATCCTATATATAAAATCCCAGCTTTTTCTGTCAGTGTGTAAAGCTAAGGGATGTAACTTTGGTAGAAAGTTAGACATTAATTGTATTGTATTCCTTATATGTACTCTCACGAAAATAGTAACACTTACCAAAGAATGCGCAAATGATGGTGTGGACAAAAATATATTTATAGAATGTGTGATCCCGTATACACACATTGGGATCCTCGCTGCTGCTCCATAGTTCGTGTACTGTGGTGATGCAGTGGTTTTTTTAATACTTTTGAATAAGTAAAATTACTGTTAGGTATTGCTGCTTTTTAATTTAATTCCCGTCTTATGACGGGCTTTTACAGGAGTTTTATAATAGTAAGTGTACAGCCAAAATAGCAGGTGTGGGGATTGTGATGCCGCATCAATGATCATCTGCCATCTCCACATCGAAGGTTGGCTTCAGTGATCCCCAACGTCTTCTGTCTCTTGTCTTGATGGTGCACTCTGATAAAACTCTTCCCTGTCCATTTCATGATGTTATCTGTCCAGTTATAGCGTTGTCTTCCTCTTGCATGTTTGCCTTCAACTCTTGCCTTCTGTTACGGTCTTCAGTGTGATGGTATGTCATTTTACATGGCCAAAATATTTTAGCTGTCTAATTTTGATCATCTTCAATTCTCTTTTGATTCTTAGGTTATCTAGGACTTCTTTGTTTTCTTCTCTTTCCATAAGATGCACCAAATTCTTATATATATGCACATCTCCGAGGCCTCTTTCCGTGCCTTCGTAATCATTTTGATTTGTCTCCAGTTCTCTTCCCCATGCTATCTTTTTAAGGCGGCCAGCGTGATGCTGACCACATCACCCCTAGTGTGCCGATGGTCAAGAAAATATGGGCCTAACACCATAATCCCAATATGCCTTAATGGGCGTGTAATGGGATCCTTTACCTTAACCTTTCTCTTCCCCATGTGTTTTTTTTTTTTTTGGTCTTCCTCTGCGTCTGTTACCTTGAGAATTCCAGAACAAGGACTGTCTAACAGGTTTCCTCAATGTGTGTCCTATCATCGCCAATGTCTTTGTCTCATCTCTCGCTCTGCTAGCACTCATCTGGTTCTAGTTATGAGATCCACATTGATGACCTTGTCATAGCACTAAATCCTTCTATTCTAATCAAGCACCCATGGATGAAAATCTGTAACTTCTTGGTTGTTCTTTTTTGTTCTTCTCCATGTTTCACAGCCATACAATAGGACTGACTTCACATGTAAGTTGAAGACCCTTTTGTTTGTGTTGGACTTGATTTCTTATGATTTCCAAATATATTCCAGTGCCACGACAGTTCCGATTTGCCTTTTGTATTCTTATTTTGATATCAGTCTGTTCCTCTAAGACTGCTCAATAACATCGTCAGCGTTATTTGTTGGGATACACTGCTGAATGATCTGGTTTTCCTTCCTTTTGCTTGGAATCTCCCTGTAATAAATATCGAGAACGCATATTCTGATAAACCCAGACATTTGCATAATTATAAAAGCATTACAAATGATGGGGAGTGTTGTACACATTTTGCACACCAAAAAGTTCCAAGATAATGCATGCTTTGTGGTGAGCAAAAAGATGAAACTAAATGTCACAGGGAGTAAAATGTTAGAGACACTATACTAGATCTCAGCTTTATGAGGTGGAGTGATTAGCCCTCTTTCTCACTGTCTTTGCCTTACTTAACTCAAAAGCAGAAATAGTACCCATGATTTAGCATTGGGTAGACTGGACTGTAATGGTACCTGGTTTTGAACCCAATAACTTTGCCCCAAGAAGCAAGCGCTCGAATCACTCTACCACTAGCCACTGAAACTACAGGTTAGTGTAAACAATCCGTATACATTTTAAGCCAGACATACACACAAAAATAGTGACTGCCACAAATACTTTTTCAAACTTCTCAACGTAAAAATCACGGCAGCATCACCGAACAATAAAGCTAACACGATTCAGGATTAAGAAATAATAAAGTATATTTATTTATATTTACGTAATAAAGTTATATGCAATAAAGAAACAGACAGCATTACATATTTTACAACAACATAAACATATGCAATCACAGCATTACATATTTTACAACAACATAAACATATGGAATCATTCCAAGTGTAAACAAAGCCATAATACAAAGCTAGGAATGCCATTTGAAAAATTCAATTAAAAAAGATTTATCCATAGTATAAATGTGTTGAAACCTGTGCTTCACAGTGAACTGATAAGTGGTGATGATGATGATTAGTTATCAGTACTATTTCAGTGAGCACACGAGAGATGACCTCGTACGGTAAAAGTGACGGGTTCAAAACATGATAGTGTCACACTCCAGTCTACCCAGCTGTAAATGAATACATGACTCTGCTCTTGAGTCGCGGAAAGAAAAGACGAGGAAAGGAACTGGTCCTAGTATAGTGAAGTCTCTAACACTTGATTCCCCTACGGCAGTATTGAGACTACCTTTACCTTTTACACGAGATAAACTGCTCGTTTTTATATGGGGGGGGGGGGGGGGGGGGGGGGGGAAGGAGAGGGACATAACTTTATATTTTATGATCAGATATTCTTTTGGCTTTTTTTTTTTTAAAGATACCATTGTTTGTCCCTCCGACTGTCTCTATATTGCTGCCATGCCAAGATAAATGAGGTATGATTCCACGTCTTTGTAGAGGTGTTTCTTCAAGTGCAACATGTTAATGTTAATTCTTTACTGAATGTAGCTGCCTTGTGCAAGGTAGCTGTCAGCGGTCAACAGTTTAGCTTGATCTGCCTGAAAGTGGAGGAACTGAAGACAGAAAAATAGCCAGATTTCTCAAACAACAATGCCCAAGATTTTAAAATAACAACACAATTTAGACGGAATCATGCAGATTTTTAAAAATCACGTAGATTTAAGATGATACGATAACTGACAAAATAATCTGACAGAACCTGGAAAGACATAAATAGGGAAAATAATATGTAAGCTACATAGAACTCAAACAAAACCATCAGCATCACCCTTCAACTCTCCAAGGATCATAAGCCTTCAGCAAACTTATGTCAATTCTTCCTCTCCCGTGCCATCAGCTCCGGATCTTTCCATGTCTTCCCCACTGATTTCATTTCTGTCTCACATGCTCTTCTCCTTGTATTTTTTGGTCTATAGCTGCTGCTTTTTCCCTGGTGATTCCAGAACCCGTGTGTTGCTGAGGCCTGAAAGTAACACTGTCGCCTACCGTGCATGTCATAAGAAATGACTAAGGAGGGTTGGGCATGGGACTGGCATCTTGCAGAAAATTTGAGCCACAAATAAATTTCACCAAAACTCAAAATACCTTATTCAATTGTATAAACACAACACCAATTTACTTACACATTTTTAAAAATCTGAAAATAAGAATTTGCAGAGACTACCAAGATGAAAGAGGGAGTAGGGAGGACTGCATTAGCAAAACTGAGACATTAGGTCCACAGTTATGAAGATTATTATTAACTAAACTAATACAGACATTTTCTGATACACTGCAGATCCGAGATAATGCGGGGTCACTTATACCACGGTCAGAGGTTGGACCTCGATTTTGTAGATTGCCCCCTTTTAACGTACATAATTTTTAGTTGTTTCGCTATAAAAACTAAACATTTGAGTGAAATCTTTATTTTTCATTGTCCACAATAAAAGATGTGCATGATTAATATATTAATCGGCAGTTGTGGCTCCATACTCCGTAAGGAACGCAAAGGAAAATAATGATGATATGTTTTATTTAAAGATTAAATACCTGTCAGATTATCACAGAAGCGCCACTGGACAGTGTTAAGCACAGCACTATTTGCTGCTAGTGCGACACGGAAAAAAAACAGTTACCATATTGTAACAGTTTTGAAAAAGGAAATTTTTAGAGGTAATTAATTTCTTAAAAATTGTGGACTAAGATAAAAAGGTAACATGTTTTACTATGACAAAAGTAGCCTACCTTACAGCCACTAGGTCTTGGTCAGGGACAGACAAGCAAACAATGGAAAGGAAAGAACACGAGATCTATGTAAGAAATATTTTTAAGATTAATGGTTTGGATTTAAGGACGATCTTCATTGTGAATGGACAACTCCACCAATGCTCCGATCTCCTCCCTTAGATCACACAAGGATCTCAGCACAGTGCACAAATTCCATAGCACCAGCAAGGATCCCAGTGTGTGTATACAGGAATCAGACATTCTATAAATATTTTTGTGGTGAGGTTTCCTAATTTTTACATTTTGCCAGGACAGCGGCCTTATGGCCTACTCTTTACGATTTTTAACGTGCGCAACTTGCACACGGGGCCTCCTTATTTTGTCAGCCTTATCCAAGAAGGCTAGGCATCTCATTTCACTACCCAGGAGATCAGGGGGAGTATGACATCATTAGGAACCACTAGTTCTGAAAAGATTTCCATCAATTATATTCCCTATACTGGGATCAAACCCAGTACCTTTAGAATTAGAGGTGCCATACCTCTTAGCCACTCTGAATTCAACCTCTTCACCTGTGTGGTGAAAACAAACAATTTTTTTTATGTTTCTTTCTCACTTAGCTGTTGTTTTCTTTCCTTTCTACTTTTGCTCATCTATCCCTGAATCCTTTGTCTTATTAAAACATTACTTTGTTTCTTGTTGAATCGGTCATATACCAACTACTTACTGCAGTCTTTATATTCTTAACAAATTCAATGCTAAATCATAATTCAAACAGACATAATATAATTTAGATCAAATAAATTTAAGAATTGCCATAGTAAACTAAAAAAAATATTGTAAACTGTTGTTTAATATTTATGTGTCCTTTACAAATTAACTGTACCTATATATTTTTGCAATGATCTCCTATTGACACTGTTCATTCATGTAGAACCACAGAAAACAGGGGCTTTGCAAGTATCTCCCATTGACACAGGTCAACAGTTGTTGTTCTAACTTTTTCCTAGGACATAACTCAGCTTACCGACACTTTTTTTTTGTTTTTGTTGCCATCATGTGCCTCCATTTCCATCAATTATGGATGAACCTCTATTCTTTTTACCTTACTGTTCGTGGCAGGAAGTCTTCTATCATCAGCAGATCTGACCCTAGCTGGCATCATTTAAATGCCTTAGTTAGTGCCCCCATTTATAAGGCATCTTTGTTTATGATGTTTGAGCAGAATATTATTTCATCTTGCATAAAAACTCTGGGTTACAGATGAGCTTATAGCAATGGTAGTGATGAATTGTTCAATTATATAAAACACTGTATACATAATACTCCTTTAGCACAAGGTTTCTTAACCTTTTTTTTCGTGCCATGAACCCCTTTGATTTTCCGATGAAGGTATGAACCCCCTTTATTGTCCATCGAAGGCTATGGACCTTTAATTGGAAAAAATGTACATACAAGTAAGCATAATTTAAAATTTTACATTGTAAAATTTAGGTTATTTACATGGCCCCCTTATAATCCAAGAGGTTCGTGGACCACACGTTAAGAAATTGTGCTTAACGCGCTAATGTTAATATACAACAATGTGTAAATAATAAATCTACATATATTATAGTTAGTAGAATAATTATAAAATTATGTTTGTTTATTAAATGTGCAATTAATACATGCAACTCATGACAGGAAAATCGAGCAAATATTGGCTTGGCTGTTTTTCAAGATTACTGTATAAAAAAAATGGAAAGAATTATAAATATGTGAAACAGATATATCTACATCTTTAGTAAGTACAGTTGACATTCAAAAATCCGGCCATCGATAATCCGGTTCCTTCAGATTTCCGGCATGGATTTCGGAGCGCATTTTTAAATTTACCGCGTTGGCGCGCCACTGTTTTCTGGAGCAGTTTATGTTTTGATGCAGCTGTTGGGTCTTGCTTGCACGTGTTAACAGGCATTCCTGCTCATTCCTTCTCATTTTATCATTTATTTGCTGCTGTTTAGCCCCATTATGGATTCAGCAAATAAAAGAAGTGGTGTAAAACGTAAACATCGTGCATTGTCGATCGCAGATAAAGTGTACAGGTAGTCATTTTCTGTTAAATATATACAGAATATATAACCATAAAAAATCCGGCATTTTCAAAAATCCGGCACTCCTCAGGTCCGGAGGTTGCCGGATTTTTGAATGTCTACTGTATCTGGGGGACAAAATCCTCCCTAGCTAAAAATGAACTAAAAATGCATGTTCGGTTTCCAGAATGCATCCTGGCAATATAACTTACTTACTTAGTCGTTCCCCTTCTACCGTGAGGTATAGAGGTTTGGAAGAGAGAGCGCCAGACTATCCTATCGGCTGTCTTCCTCCTGGCCTGGTTCCATTCTAGTCCTCAGTCCTTCAAAGATTATCTAATGTTGTCCTCCCAGCGGACCATATAACAATATGGCAATATAACAATAAATAAAATAACAGTCTTCTCAAAAACAGAATTACTAAAAGCAACATGTGCATTAAAAACCATCTCATTTTCTCGCCTTTTTTTCCCCCCACGGCTCAATAAAATGTGACATGCATGGGGTTGCATACATGTCAAGTGTGAATGAAACAGGGGCTATTCTTAACCTGAACTCACTAAACTTGTCATTAATATATTCATCATATTCAAAGGTAACAGTGGCTCAGAGAAAAAGTTTAACTAATAAATAAAGAAGGACGCCCCAAGGCCTGTGACAAATAAATAATAAATGACAATGGGCATGTGACAGTCAGTCATAAGAAAGAAGTAGAACACTAGACAACAGAAAAGTAACAAGTGTTAGGTTCACTGGGGGGTGGAATCAAACTTAGCACTCCAACAAAAGTGCCTCATTAGTTGTGATTATTCTTGGGTCATATATTCCACAGTTGTAGGTAGTGGTCCTAAGAATGATCACGACAAACAAGGCACTTTTAGCCATGTGTTCTTTCACAATTCTCTCTCGTAGAGTGATGATGGTGCTGTTTGGGTAGCCTGCGATTCAATTTCCCAATGAGGCTATAACTTGTTACTTTTCTCTTGTACTTCTTTAATTCCTTCTAACTATAGTGCCTGCCACATTTTTTAAATTATTTATTGTTCAACAAATAGGCTTGATAAAAGTTCTACTGCTACACTGGTTTTCATTTCTTTTAGGGCTTATTTTAACTTAGTAATAGTTGTTTCATCCGTGTTTTAACGGGGCCTGAAAGAGGTACAAAAAATAGTATTACTGTAAACTACCATTGCATGTTGTAGTAAAGTCTTTAAGGAGGGTTAGGCATGGGACAGTGTATTAACAGCAACTTCAACAAACAACATGGACAGCTTAACTATAGGAAGACTTGGCACAAAATCTGTTGAAGGGTTATGCTCCTTGAAGAGATGAAGGGTGGCTAAAACAGTCGTCTGGAAACAATATAAATTATACATTTTGCAGACATCTGTAAATATGAACAGGCTTGTAATGCAGGGAGAATAAAAAGGTACTTAAAACTGAGAAAAATAAAGAAAACAGAGAGGAAAAGACATGCTTATTTAACTAATGTCTATTTTCCCCAAAATTAAAAGGACATAAAAATGTTAACAGTTACTCCATTCAGAACTGAGAAACGGCCACTGCAGATTACTATCCCACTTCTATCGCCTCGGGATATCTCATACTAATGAATGTCCATGTGGAACTGTAATCCAGACCACTGAACAAATTTTCCAAAACTGCCCAGCCCAGTCCATGATGAGGTGTGACGCCAGACCTGGTCACAGGATGCTGAGCTCAGGCAGACACAAAGGGCCTGCTGCATGGACCTGGGACAAGGCTGTGGACATTGTCCTGGTGATTTAGCATGACCAACAAACTGAACACAGAAGAACAAAAACTCCATTCAGGTGAAGAATCATGAATGTCGTCAACCTCTTACTTCCATTCTAAAGATTCATATCTGAAAGCATTGTTTTTTTTTTTGTTATACGATTTTTTGCTGTTTTATGATCTACAGCAGTGATTCTCAACGTGGGACTTATGGTCCCCCCAGAGGGCCATGCTATATTTCTAGGGAGCCACAGTAAGATAGTAAAGTACCTTTTTCCAGCTAACAGCGACTATGAACAAAATAAGTTTGAGAACCCCTGATCTACAGCAACGGTCGGCAACCCAGGGTCTACTTTAGAAACACTAAAGATGTACTATGATAAAACTACGTCTGTTTTCAGGTTTCAAAGTATATGGAATTTGAAATATGTGGCCTATATGTAAACTTTGATCTCTGCCAGACATGCATGGAGACATCCTTATATATCCACCAGCTATGACAATGCCACAATATACATATGTGGAAGTGAACCTCATGTCAGTAATTGAGTATGGCCTGGGAATACTCATGCTGTCAATATCACAATGTGAATGACTGGAACGCAAACATAATGAAGGGATGCGTATAGTCTTTGGCTGTACGCGATTGGATTGCTGTAGATTAGATCCAGATATGCGACGGCCCAGGCAAAAGTCTATATGCCAGTAACCACAGACAAACGGCACCCCCTGCACGGGAACAATGCTGACATTAAGGAAGCAAATTTAAAGAGATGGATGGCACAGGCAGAGACATCTATTAGACAGGTGACCACAGTTTAAAATATATTCAAGGAGGGAACAGTCAGGTGAGAACTGGACGAACTACCAGCAAGTTATCAGCCTTGGCAGAGAGTGCAGAGTTTGGGGCAATGGGAAATCAGAGCTGGAAATTAATCAACTGATAAATGATCATGCCGAGGATGATAATGCAACTGCGTACTCTGATGGGTCTGTAATCCATGATGAGAATCTGAGTGGGGTGCTAGCGTAACAGGTATGATCGTCGCTGAACATAGTGGGAGATACATGATAACAACCTCTAGCATGAGAATGGAGGTAGAGGCAGCTACTGCAGCCTTAAGATGGCTGTCTGAAACTTCATTAACAACGGCAGTTATTGTGTCAGACTCAGTCTATGGTTCAGAATGTTAAAAATATATTGGTTACCACAAAAATGGAAAACCTCCATAAAAGCCTCAAACCTTCCAGAACTGGTGTGGATCTACTGTCCTGGTCATGCAGAGGATGGGGCAATGAAAGAGCTGACAGACTAACTTCAAGAATGGGTGCAGTGAATATGGATAAGGGAGAGACACTGCGGACAACTAATGACTGCCTATCAGAGAATGACAATGCAATCGATGAATCATCAAGGTTTAGACTGTTGGAATTCTGCATCAAATGCAAGACTAGCAGAGATGGACGTATGAGAGGATATATCCGACGTGAATACAATCACAGCGGAACAGGAACAATTAGCATTCATACCCTTCGACAGTTTTCTGAGGCAGACTGAGCACCTATGGGTTTGCCTGGAGTGCAGTGATGTTGATTATGATCAACAGTAACATATATACTCACGCATATATATAGTATATTATACTCTTTGTTAAAACTGTTGCATAAATTTATTTAAATTGACCAATCCAGGGTATATATAAAGTAAGATTTCTGTCACTCGTCATTCAATAAAAGGGTTACCAGACACCTAAGCAAACAAGAAAGGTAGGACAACTACTGGAGCAAGAAGGGTAAAGGAGGAAACAGCCGAAATTTGCTATTTCAGGCTTTCAACTAGCTTACCAAAACCTCACAAAAATTGTGTGTCCACTTCAAAATCATAATTTCATCTGAAGGCAGTTTCAAATTCAAAAAAATTTACTGTAGTAAAAGAACAAATTAAACCATGAGTAATACTAAATGAAAAAAACTTCATTCAAGCATATCTTTATTACTTTAATCATGATACTTGTCTGAAGAGCCTTTCACTGCTGTAAAAATGTAACGGTAAAAGTAGAAACTTAAAAACATGGACCAAAAAAATTTTAAAACTATTGCAAATTATGTTAACATCAAGGTTCAAAGGGTTTTTAATTTTAATCGTCGGTGCAAAAGCCGGACAAAATCATGTTTTTCTGCAATGTCTGCTGGGCGGAGGATGATAAAGTGTAAAAAGATCTGAGTGCTGAACTCAGGCAGAATTTTTGCCGGGCATTAGGTAACCCTAGGTCAATAACCACTGCTGTCAGAATCAATCTGTTACTGCAAGTATGTGAGCCCAGGTTTAAAGCCAAACCAACATTATTTACAATACTAAAAATAAATGATTTGCTCCACAAAGAACCACTACAAAGTAATTGAAAAGTCATTCCTTATTTTTAACCTTTAGCATGCTGCATTAAAATCCCGAAAATTTGCCCTGCCGCTGCATTCTTTTTCACAACGCCCCCGTATTTATAGTGGGTGACTTGTAACGTCTATAGTTTTTTTGTTTCTTGGTCAATTGCTATAATTTTTGGAATGTATATAAATAAATGAATGATGAATCTGATGATATAAGTTTTGTTTGTGTACATGTTAGATGTGATAGGAAGAGAGGAATGGAAAGATTAAAAAAACGAAAGAAAAATTTTTTTTTTTAAATATTTTTAAAAAATTTTTAAATTAAAAAAAAGAAACCAACAAACGAAGAGTCCTTATCCCTTGCATCTCAATGAAAGTCATTTGATCAATACAAATCAAATGACGATCTTTTCGTTACACCCATCATCAGTAGCAAAGCAACAAACGCCCTCATCAGCAGTGACATTCGGCCGTAACCCTAAACCTTTCCCATAAACCTAAAATTAGACATACTGGCAATGACATTCTACTATCAGCCCCATCTCTGCCATCACCCATATTCTGAGAACCGAAATCAGCGCTAATAAAGACAAAAATTTCGTCATCGCATCAGAGTCAGAATCCATTAAAATTTGAGCGAAAATGGCCGCGTGTTCGATGCCGACTGATTTCGATTTAAAAAATTCACAGAAAATAAACGCGAATACACCCATCACTAAATAAAGATCGGAAACGGAAGCTAACTCTCTCGCAAATAAGATTAAAACTTAACGTCCGGGGCTGATATCACGTGTACACAATTCCTAATGCTAGAAACCGACGATACCCGAAAGTCGACTAAAGTCGCCTGCAGCAGGGAGAACATAGGGTACCTCCGGGCGACAATTGTCGCCCGCAACGTGCTAAAGGTTAAACTATTTCTTCACTCCTATCCAACTTATTTATATGATTACACAAAATTCTATGTCACATTAACATAACAGCTTAGCATGTGACCCGCCCGGTCTGTTGAACACATGGCTTCATAGCAGACAGCAGTTTTTTTTTTGTCTTTTATAAATGTCAGTTTATCTGTCATTATAATTTTTTTTTTTGTTTCTGGAAATATAAAAAAACTAAAATGTATTAGTGAGATGGCAGTTATTGCCCCTTGTTTTGACTATTATTTCATGTATATCCTATGGATGTTTTGTCTTTGATCCACCATCACTGAGATGTTAGCTCTTGGTGACTATATCCAATAGATGTCTGTGTCTTTGATCCACCTTCACTGAGATGTTAGCTCTTAGTCACAATGTCCAACAGACGTTTTGTCTTTGGTCCACCATCACTGAGATGTTAGCTCATGGTGACTATATCCAATAGATTCATGTGTCTTTGGTCCACCATCACTGAGATGTTAGCTCTTGGTGAATACATCCAATAGATGTCTCGTCTTTGATCCACCATCACTGAGATGTTAGCTCTTGGTGACTATATCCAACAGATGTCTGCGTCTTTGATCCACCATCACTGAGATGTTAGCTCTTGGTGACTATATCCAATAGATGTCTTGTCTTTGGTCCACCATCACTGAGATGTTAGTTCTTGGTGACTATATCCAATAGATGTCTTGTCTTTGGTCCACCATCACTGAGATGTTAGCTCTTAGTGACTATATCCAATAGATGTCTTGTCTTTGGTCCACCATCACTGAGATGTTAGCTCTTGGTGACTATATCCAACAGATGTCTGTGTCTTTGATCCACCATCACTGAGATGTTAGCTCTTGGTGACTATATCCAATAGATACAAATGAGGACATAAAAATGTAAAAACAGGACAAGATTTTTCAATCACCCTATAGATGCTACTGACTGTGGATGAATTGTGTTGAACTGACATTAGGTAAATAAAACTGACTGTGTATGAATTAAGTTCTAAATTAACATTAGTTATATAACAAATATTTTAGTAATATGTTGGGTTTATGTTCATCCCTTGCAATCCTGACGTGATATCTTCCTCCAGGTTATACAAACTTGAATCTATGCCCACAAACTTGGTGATGCCAACATCATTCAGTCTTGATGCCCATGAGCGAGACTTGTACATGTACAGAAGCGCCTCTGTAATTTTCTGTTTCAATTCGGCTGGGGATAATGACAAAACACTTGTCAAAATGAGGACACAGAAAACTCATTACTAAGATATCTTTTGTTTCACTTCAGCTGGGAATACTGATTTTAAAATATAATGAAATTATGTGTCACTTAAATTGAGCATACAGAAAGAATGCTATACAGATATATTTTGCTTCATTTCAGCTGGGAATAATGACAAAACATGGTCAAATTATGATATATAAAAGTGATCAGGAAATAAATTATAAAGGTATCTTTTGTTTCAATACAGCTTGTAATAATGACAAAACATGGTAAAATATTGAATGTAGGATACACATAACACATTATAAAGATATTTTCCCCTTTTCGGCTGTAAAATGGGAATTATCACAAAGCACTCAAATTATGTCACTCAAAATGAGCATACAGATAACACATTATAAAGGTATCTTTTATTTCAGTTCAGCTGGGAATATTGGTTTGTTTTTAAATGATGAAATTGTGTGTCACTTAAAAGAATGATACTGACAACAAATTATAAAGATACATTCTGCTCCATTTCAGCTGGGAATAAGGACAAATAATGAAATGAGGACAAAGGCAATACATTATCAAGGTACTGTTTGTTTCACTCCGGCTGAGTATAATGAAAAGACATTAATCAAACTTGTGCCACTAAAAATGAGGACCCAGACAACGGCATTCTCAAGATATGTTTTGCTTCACTTCAGCTGGTAATGCTGATAAAACATGGTCAAGCTGCACCACGTAGTTCCCCGGGTGTGTCTGAGGAGACAACTAAAGAATAGGACTGTGAATGATTCCAATGCTCCTTCCTCCAAGGCCAGATAAGAGGAACACCTTTGTACAGAGAAATAAAACAACTTGTCTTCAGAATCTGATAATTTATTGCTAAATTCATCTTCATTGGAACTATCAATGCTCAAAAACTCAACACTGTCATTAGCAATCCATGACTGAATAAGCTGCGATGCATGTCCAGCCGATAATCTTTTCGAATAACCAGTTGAACATGAAGCCATTCTCAGACAATCCCTACATGGCATTGGGTTGAAAGGCGAGAGCACAAGCGCCGCTGGATCAATAATAACAACAACATCATGTAACACAATAGCTGCAGAAACTATACTGTTCAAAAAAAGAAACGCAACATTATTGCAGTGGTAATGGACACCAAATTTCAAACTTGTACCAAAATTTTATTTTACGGAATTAATGTTTCAATCTTGGCATGAAGAAACTTTCAGACTTTAACAATGAAATGATGTTCATTAAATTTGGTTTGGACTTTTATTCTTTGTGACTAAGACTTCCGTTTCAGTAAGGTGTATGGCCTCCTCTGGCCTCTATCAGAGAACGACATCTCCTTGACATGGATCCGATTAGCCGTTGGATCTGTTGTTGTGGGATGGCTGCCCACTCTTCCCGCAGTGCAAGAGACAACTGTCGGAGATTGGCTGGAGCCACGTCTCGCTGGCGGAGTCGTCTGTCGAGTTCATCCCATAAGTGTTCTATGGGGTCATGTCTGATGACGTGGCTGGCCACGGAATGGCCTGGACGTTGTTGTCAGCGAGGAACTGGGTGGTGAGTTGTGCCACATAAGGTCGAGCGTTATCCTACTGAAAAATTGACCCTCATGCAGCCAGAAGTGGAAGGACGTGAGGACGAAGAATTTCAGTGACGTATCGTTGGGCATTCAGGCGTCCTTCAATTTGCACCAGGTCACTTCTTCCCATGAAGTTGATCGCCCCCCACATCAGCACACCTCCACCACCATGTGGAGGAGCCTCATCAACGCTGTTCTGGGTGTAGCGCTCATGGACTCTGCGGTAAACTCTTCTCCGTCTATCGTGTCGCTGGAGCACAAAAAATGATTCATCACTAAACCAAACCCATCTCCAGTCATTCCCAATGGTCCATTGACGTCCCAACAGTCCATTGACGATGCTGGTTCGCCCACTGCAGTCAGTTCTGGCAATGCCGGTCCGTAAGAACAGGACCTCTGTAGGGTCTTCTAGCCCAAAGACCAGAGTCGTGCAGCCAGTTCCTGACCGTTTGATCTGAAATTCGATGAGCTGCTGACATTGACTGGACTGTGGAGAATGCAGATGCAAGTCGATTCCTGAGGTGACGCAGCCGTATGAACCAGTTTCTTGAAATCGCCTCCAAAGGCGACTAATGGTGCTTCTAACAACATTAAATTGTCTGGCCACTACACTTTGTGACTGTCCAGTCTGTAAACGTCCAATGATGATGAGTCGTTGTTCTGTAGTGAGATGAGCCATACTTGCGCATTGAATTTTCAACTGAATTAATTCGAGGAGCGTCAATCTTTTATAGGCATTCAATAATATGGTCAGAGAGTTTTGTGTTCAGTAAGTTTCACGGGATTCTCATGAACCTGTCATGAGGTATTGTCAAAAATGTTGTTTTGACCTTGACCTCTTTCATGACCTCACGAATCATGAGGTGAGTACAATTCAGGTAACCACGAGAAGTTAATGACCAGGTGGACACAGTCGATAGGTTGACTGATGTCCAATCAGCAAATATCTTTTATAAAAGTAACACCAAAAAAGTTGCGTTTCTTTTTTTGAACAGTATATATTGCTGCAAGGAGAACATGATTTGACGCAGGCTTCCTTCATGGGACTAGCTGCTGTGGGGGTTCCATGCCCTATAAGGAGCGAGAACAAACAAAGAAGAAGCAGAAGAATTTATATGATCTCAACCTGAAGAACAAATATAAACCTGCTAAAATAAAACCTGTATTAACTTTCAAAAGCAGCTACAAACTTTTTTCAAAATCTGTATATCGCACTAACTATCAAGGCTACAATTTTCAGACAGATGAAGTTTTAAAGTATTTGAAATAAAATAAATAAAACTTATACTTATAAAAAGCTACCATGAAAAACATGGGAAATCAACAGCCAAGGATTCAGGGCAACCCAGAGTTCTCTGAAGGACTGGACTGGAAACAATCCCAAAGGACAAACAGACGATAGGATAGCATGGCCAACCTCTACACCCCAAGGTATTGTTGTTGTTTAACTAGAGCTGCCGAGCTTCTTGCTCTTTTGCAGCCAATACAAAGCTGAAGACTCCTAGGATTTTTCTGGAGCTTTTCTGCCATTCTGAAACGTGTTGACTTGAAGTCATGAGTTTCAGTTCCACCAGCGTGGCTGGCATTTACAGGATCATCACAGCCGGTTCCAAGCTTGGAGTAAGAAACACATGGTATACTGTGCATTTCCCACCATCCAAGAGGGCTCTCCAAATATGCAGAGCTTAAATACTGTACTCTGGTTCTGGATCCTACACAGAGCCACTTCTCAGTTCCCTCTGCCCATCATGAGTCTATAGTGAGATTCTCCTGCATGCAGCCAACCAGGTAAAAAGCCAGAGTTATGTCTGGGGCTCAAGTGACTCCTCCAAGCTTAGTGTGCAATGCTGGGTTCTCAATATGTTTCACCACAGGAATCCCTAAAAATGTGTGGATGATTTCAAGTCAATGAGGGTGTAATTCAGTGGCGTATTCTCTATGTGTGCTGTGCGTGCTGCGCACACCTATGCCCGAAGGAAAATAAAAATTTAATTTATTATTCTATAAAATATTTCTCTTCTAATGTTCTGCTTTCGGACCGCACGCACCAGGATAACGGATTTTCCCGCATAGAATCTACGAGTATAATCTAGTTTCAGTTTCCCCAGACGCTTTTTATAGTGCAGTTTTTAATTGGTTGGTAGCAATCGCCCGAAGTTTCTCGGGTAATTCCGTCACAATGCGTGCGGCACGTTTCGGATTCACGTCTGAACACTGGTTTGATTGGATCGGGGTCATGGCCAGATACGTAAATACAATGCGAACATGCGTGCGGTGGTCTTGCAGCTCTCCAGTTGTAAAAATCGGTTGTGTCCGTCCAGTGTTTTTTGTGATTAATTTTTGTTAGTTGCCGGGAATGCAGATTATTACAGTGACCGTGAGTTTCAAGTTGTAAGTTAATTAGTATTTCGGAGATAGTTGACATATACCCCTAATAACTATCGCTGCGTAATTGAATATAGTTGGTTTTTAAATTAAGAGGGGAAGAAGTTAAATAGTAGGCGTACATATTCATTTTAAGTAGCAGCACGCCTAGCTCGCATTACCAGGATACGCCACTGGTGTAATTAGCCTCACAGACAGAGGTTCACAACCAAATCTACATACTACAGCATTGTGCATGGCTGGTAGTCATATAAGGATGACTCCAGATATGCCTCCATGCATACACCCCAAGGTAGAAGAGGAACGACTAAGTAAGTATTGTAAATCATTTCATCTTTAAGAAAATAATAATAATTGTAATTAAGATATACATACAGGATAACTGACTGTTGAACAGGAGAGGGTGGACAGGTAGTGGTCCCAAAGAAACAAGTGAAATAAACTTGTCTCTGCTTTCCTCGTGTTCTCGCATGTATCTGGCTAGTACTGATGAGTCCACTGCCGCGGCGTCCACTCGGAAGTCTTTCACCATCTGTATTGAGTTAAGGTGGCTGCCTGCAACAAACAGAACTGGCTGTCAAATCAATGTAGACATTCAGAATAGTTGATGAATAGTCAGTAGCATGGGATAAAAGTCTAAAAGTCAGACATGTACGTAAGTTATTAAAGGCTCCAAAACGAAAGTGCCAATTATCTAGAGAACTAAACATTCCCAGCAATAAAAAATTACTTAGATTACAACTGGAAATGAGTTATTTTACTTTACAGTAAACTTTACTGTGCAGAATGTTTACAAGAAAATAATATAGAGCATTTTCTACTCAAATAAACAACAGAGAATATCAATATTAGATTGGTTTGGTTTGAAGGACTATCTTCATTGTCCACAGACAAATCCATTAGTGCTCTGATCTCCTCCCTTAGATCACACAAGGAGGATCTCAGCACAGTGCACAAGCTCCATAGCATCAGCGAGAATCCAAAAAAGTATATAGGAATCACACATTCTATTAATATATTTGGTGGATAGGTTTCTAATTTTTAAATTTTGCCAGGGCAGCGGCCATTTGGCCTACTCTTTACGATTTCCAACTGCTGTGAAATTTTTAATGTGCACAACTTGCACACGGGTCCTGTTTTTTCGCCCTTATCCGAGAAGGCTAGGCATCTGATATCACTACCCATAAGACCAGAGGGGAGTATGACATCATTAGGACCACTAGTTCTGAAGAAAAAAAAACATTTCCATCAATTATATTCCCTCTACTGGGAATCGAACCCAGCACCTCTAGAATTTGAGGCGGATGTCATACTTCTCAGCCACTCCAACCCAAATTATTAGAATATTTACAGGTATGTAATTCATCCATAACTGTTGAGAACAGACACACCTAAAAAAGTAAACAATACAATAAAACAATAACAAAAATATATATAGACTAGTGAGGTTGTCATAATGCACATTGATGACAAATGAATAGTGAAATGGGTATCATCCCAAACATCCCGGGCTTTCCCACCTCCTCCCCTAACTAAGAACATGGCAGGTATGAGAGACTACCATTTTGGGACAAGGGACAACATACACACATGCACATCCACACAATCTGACACTTTTAATCTACTCTATTTACACTAACTGAAAAGACAACAATTATTATCTGGAATTAGCAACACTACATATCCTATTTATAACCCATCAAAGGTTCGACCACCCCGGGGGCCTCTGGCGAGACAAAGAAAGATTAAGACTACTACTCCATCTGGCATGTCGTACAAGGCAACTAATATGAAATTATGCATGGGGGGGGGTGTCATGGAATATTCTAATCCACATATATAAATTATCAATTAAATATAAAGCCTAATAAATACATATAATAAAGAAAAGAGCAATGGTAAAATAACAGTGCTGTCACAAAGAATGTACTCGAAATCCCCCTTGTTTTCTGCTTCGTCTGCAAATTGTAACGCTTTCACGTTGATAGTAAAGCTTACTGTATTATTACCCGCCTTCTTCAATGAAACGTGTGCTGTATTTCTTGGAAAAGCATTGAGACGTACTGCGTAATGACCTAAATTAACCCTAACATTAATTATACTGCGTTACCAAAACGAACGAACAGATGGACTAAAGGGATAAAAAGAGAAGGGAGAGGCAGAAAGCCGAACACTAAACCCGCTTCGCGCGATACACAATTACTACCATCACGCGTGTAAGTCTACATGCACTAATTTTTTTTCAGACGGACAGTGATAAAATACACTACCCTTTCCCAGAGTTAGGTTTATAAATCATAACAGACTCTTATTAGAAAAGACAACATTATATGGGTTTACGTTTGAACACATAACAGTACCCAGACAGCACATCTTCTAAACAGGAGATAGAAGAAATTGCATATTTTGAACGCAGCCACGTAGCTCCTTTAAATTAGTATTTTTGGGTTCCTTAGGGTTTGCTGACAAATAATATGTAAAACGTTACGCAAATAGTCCAGGAATTAATAAATTATACCCAAAATAAAATATTGGGGGTGCCTGACAGCATAAAATCATTTCTGCTCATAAAATTTTTTTTATAACGTGTTTGAAAAAACCTTACGTTACATAAATAGCCTACCATGTAAACTCCAAATTGATTGGAGCGCAACAATGAAAGCCTAACCACGATTGGTCGGGCTATAAATACTATCTTGGTTGTTGGGGGAGACGGGAAAAGATAACATTTTTTTCAAACACTTGTCGAAACGTGGCTCATTGGCCAGTCTCGCTGATATACACACTTGGGAGCGTTAGTTCGAGACCACTAATTCAAATAAGCTTGATAAAGCGACAGTACGTTGAAGCTAGCTCACATTTTTGCTAAAATAAAAGCCTGGAACATAGGCAGAACGGAATTTGTGCCAGTTTGTGCCAGAATTCATTGCTAATCAACGTATCTGTGTTTATTTCCATGAAATTGTGGTAAGCTTGAACCATTCAGTATCTTTTAATGAAAAAATTGAATGTGAATTGTTGATTTATGCCTGTATATATATGTGTAGTTCAGTGGCAAACGTGAGGTAAAGCCTATAATGCTCCAGCCTGAACAGAGGGTGTCGGAGAGAAGTAAAACGGCATGGAATGGCCAAATAGTACACTGACACCTGGATGATGGACTAGAAAGAAATAATGCTGGAAGTGCAGAGGCGTAGTAACCATTAAGAAGGGTAATACTGGAATAAAGTATTTCAAATGAAGCTGACTGTTGGCCTAACGCTCTGAACGCAATGTTTGTGCTGTATTGTGATCAGTGTAAAAGAGAATATAAATTAGTTATGAAGTAGAAGGTACATCCTTCTTGATTTCAGGGACAGTGGTCTTGATGGTAGTGAGCAGCACCTGGTCAGAGATTTGCTGAATCCAGAGTCGGACAGCATACTCCTTGGTCTTTTTAGCTATCAGGGAGGTGTCTCCTGAGCCCAGAGGAGAATTCGAGCAGAGGAGTCCTTTCCTGCCGCCATCACGCCAGATAAGCGAATTGGCCAGCTGAGCTCAACATTATGTCCCCTCATCTTGAAATAACTTTATAAAAATACTATTCAGAGGGGAATTTACTTGTCTTAAAATCAGGAACTGTGAACATCTACAATAATGGTCCCTAAAGACAAACTATTGAAGTCATGATGACAAATACCAACAGAGCTTGAACAAAACAAAACCAGTATTACCTCATTTTACCACTACACAAATGACACACATAGAACATTGGTAATAATATATGTCACTACAATATTCATATTAAATACATTCTGTACATAACTTGTAATTTAAATTGATTGTGATTCCTGGTTCCCTTGTAGTTGAATCAGGACACATATTCATTCATGCCAGTAATGAATACATATTGTTATTTGAAACGTTACTAGTGACTTCTTTAAGATATTCTCATAGAGTGTTATATGTATGTGAGTGTCACAGTGTTGTTAAGAGTAGTGGATTAAATTAAATTGTTTATCTGTCTGTTGTTGTGACTTACACTTCACCATACACATACCCTAGACACATAACGTAGCATCACACTATTCCAGAATAATTCTGACTGAGATATATAGATATGTGGTAGCAAGTAAGGTTATATATATAATATACTACTCTTATTAGATATATATATACCTTCACAGCTGATCTCAGTCAGTACACTAAGTCCCTTATAAATATTTATAACATCCCACTTCACCACATATATTGGGGTCTCGCTCTCGGGATTTTGAATCTTTAACTATTAAAAATATTGGGGGTAATTCACTTCAGGGAATATAAGAATTAAAAGGTATCCTTGGGTGGAATTAAATAAGGTTGAGCTCACGGTGCCTGTTTTGTCCATTAGAGATTGAATTGTTGGTTAGACATTGTATTAAGTTACCTGATAGACAATGGCGGACCTGGCCAAATTTCGATCTGCTGCGGTTCAGACTGCAAAAGAGTTAGGATTAGATGGGCAAGTTATGGTTGCCTATGTCACAACGGAATGTGACAAATTTATTGAACGCGAAGAAAGAAGATTAGAAAAAGAAGCCGAAAGAAAGTTAGAGGCTGAGACTAAGAGGTTGCAAGCTGAGGCTGAGACTAAGAGGTTGCAGATTGAGGCTGAGGCTAAGAAATTGGAAGCAGAAAGAGAAGACAAAAGATTAGCAGCAGAAGAGAAGAAATTAGCTGCAGAAAGGGAAGCCGAGGAAAGAAGACAAGCTGCAGAAGAAAGAAGATTGACTGCAGAGAGGGAAGCAGAAAAGGAGGAGAAAAGATTACAAAGGGAACATGAATTACGACTAAGGGAGTTTGAGTTTCAAGGCCATGCTCCTGAAAATGGTGCCAGTCCCTTTGCCTCTGATGCTACGGTTACTCAAGGAGCCTCAATCTCAGCTATGAATTTTCATTTAGATCATTTTGTTGAGAAAGACGATGATATTGAGAGCTATATAAATAGGTACGAACTATTAGCTACCACGTATGGGTTAGAGAGAGAAAGGTGGAGCTTAAAGTTATCTCAGGGACTTCGTGGGGCAGCTTATGAAGTTTTTGCAAAAATGAGCAGAGGTGATCAGGAAAATTATGACATGCTAAAGCAGGCTCTTTTGTTAAGGTATGAAAAGAATGCAGAGTTTTACAGGAAAAAATTTAGGAATGCTAAACTACTGTCAGGTGAAACCTATCACCAGTTCTCTGCACGAATAGAGACATACTTGGAGAAATGGACTTCTCTGGGGAAAACCCAAGATCTTAAGGAAATGGTCCTTATAGAGCAACTAAGAGAGTCCATGGCTCCAGACCTGAGAAAGTTTCTCATGGAACAAGGTGCAGAGAGGCTGGGTGAGTTGCTAAATGTTGCTGAAAGGTATCAAGCAGCTCAAGCAGAGGTAACAGGTAATAAAAAGAAACAGGTGGACAACTTTAGGGCACCACAGAATTTTAATAAATTTGATCCTAAGGATCAAAATAAAGGTAAGCACCAATTTGATAGGCCACGGTATGACAATAAAAATAAATTCCCACAATTCGATGAAAGGAAATATGATGAAAGAAAATCTTTCAACCAAGGAAAAAGGTGGTGTAAGAATTGTCAGATGGACAATCATGACACTGACAGTTGCAGAAGGAAACCTGTGTATATGGCAACCCTTCAGGTCAGGTCGACCTCAAGACAGGAGGAGGATATTATGTTAGATACCACTCCAGAAGAGATGAGGAAGGCACAGGCTGGGGATAAAACACTCAAGCCTTGTTTCAGAAAATTGTCAACTTGTCATACAACTCCAGGCAAGGGAGATTTTTACATGAAAAACAAGTTGATGTATAGGAAGACTGGAGCTAGATCCAAAGGTCAGGGACAGCTGGTTCTTCCAAAAAGATATAGGACAGAATTAATAAGGAGCCTACATGTGAAACCAGATGGGGACCATGAGAAGATAGGTACCATCATTCAAAAGGTGGCTCACAATTATTATTATTGGCCCAAAGCAAGATGGGACATTGAGAATTTTGTAGAAAGGTGTAGCATAGCACATGAGGGAACACCCACAAGTGGGAACATGGATCAGGACCTGGACACGCCCCGGGGCAAAATTAGGCCTGATAATAAAAAGAAAAATAGATTTGATAAAGTGGACCAAATGGAATGGGAAGCCCCTTTTAACGGACAAGCTTCACTTAACTGTTTTACAATGGCCACTATGCGGAGAGTGCAAAAGGATGTCTTACCCCAGGATAAGCCGAAAATCCCTCAATCGGACTTAAACAAACTGGAGGAAGAGGATGTAGGGAGGAAATCTCTCATCAAGAATTTTAAGAGGGGAGACAGCCCCAGAAAAAAATTGGTAGCGGTCGTTTTGTGAATGATAATTCTGGGAGGAAAAATCATCACTATAAAGCTTCAAGTGGAAGAGACCATACCGGTGCATGGACAAATAGGTCCACACAATTAAAGGTCCATATGTAGCTTTGTTAAGAACGTGGACTGATGAAAAGGCAGAGGAAAACATTACATCTTCATACCAGTATGTGAATGAGCTGACCACTCGGTTAAAAACTGGCTGGAAACTTGCCAATGAAAATTTGAAACAAGCCAGGAAGAAACATGCTGCCTATTATAACAGGAAGGCGAAAGACAGAAATTTGGCTGTGGGAGAGAAGGTACTGCTTCTTTTGCCCGGGAGTCAGAATAAGTTACAAATTGGATGGCAGGGTCCATATACAGTTCTAGAGAAGGTGTCTAGAACAAATTATAAGATAGATAAGAAGGGGAAAGAAAAAATCTATCATGTGAATCTCCTGAAGAAATATTTGGAAAGAGAACATCAGGAAGAGACACACTTGTTGACCTTGTCCATCGCCATGGAGATGAAAAAGGAACCACTTTCATCATTTGAATATCCATTACACCCCTGTGAGACAGCAGCACAGGTGAAAATCAGTACACATTTAACGAAAACTCAGAAAGAGAGAGTGCAACAGGTTCTAAATAATCATGCAGAGGTGTTAACAGACCGACCAGGGCATACAAACCTATTGGAATATGATATGAAATTAATAGACTCCACACCTGTCTGTATGAAACCATATTCGATTCCGTTTGCTAAGGAAAAAGCTTTGAAGGAAGAGATAGACTATCTGTTGAAGGAAGGAATTATTTCGCACAGTGAGTCTTCGTATAGTTCCGGTGTTGTACTTTTAAGGAAGCCCTCTGGAGAACATAGACTCTGTATAGATTACAGGAGACTGAATGCTATTACAGAAGGACAGGTGGATCCATTGCCGGATACAAATCAGCTGTTTGCCAGACTAAATAAAGCTAAATATTTATCAAAAGTGGATCTGAGTAAAGGATACTATCAGATTCCAGTAAAGCCTGAGGTTAGACCATACCTAGCTTTTAGTACCTCAGAAGGACACTATGAGTTTAATAGATTGCCATTTGGATTGAAGAATGCGCCTAGTGTCTTCTCTAGAATGATGAGAAAATTATTGGATCCTCTGAATAATCCCTGTATAACAAATTTTATGGATGATATCCTTATAGCAACAGAAACATTTGAGGAACACATTGACTCTCTGAACATGCTGTTTGATCGACTTAGGGAGGCAAATTTAACAGCCCGACCAACAAAATGTTGCGTTGGATGTAAAGAATTGGAATTTTTGGGACACACAGTTTATCAGGGAAACATGACCCCTGACCCAAAGAATTTAGAGAAACTACAGAAAGCCCCGAGACCACAAACCAAGAAGGACGTGAGATCCTTTGTCTCATTATGTGGTTTCTACCAGAAGTATATCAAAAACTTTAATTCCATATGTGCACCTTTAACGGAATTGACACGTAAAGGACTTCCAGATCGCATTACATGGACACCACAATGTGAAATGACTTACCAAGAATTGAAGGAAAAGCTCACAAGTAAACCCATTTTGAAATTACCTGACTTAAGTCAAGAATTCATAGTAAGGACGGATGCAAGTAATATTGGGCTAGGTGCAACTTTACTACAGAAATCAGATGCATTGGATGGGGAATTAAGCCCAGTGGCATATGCTAGCAGAAAGTTGAATAAAGCTGAAATCAACTACTCAACTAGCGAAAAAGAATGTCTTGCAGTAATATGGGCAATAAAGAAATTCAATATTTATCTATATGGGAAGGCATTTAAGTTGCAAACTGACCACAAACCTTTATCGTTTTTAGCACAGGCTAAGCATGAGAACTCTAGGTTACTCCGATGGTCTTTGCTTCTGGCTCCATATAATTTTAGCATTGAATATATATCTGGAAAAAAAAATCTGGGAGCGGATTTTTTAAGCCGCCATCCGTGTGATGAGAATCACCGTAAACCCCAGAAATAATAATAAATTTCTCTATGTGTATATAGAATAAAGGACTGACATATAATGTCTGTTTTAAGAGGGGAAGTGTCATGGAATATTCTAATCCACATATATAAATTATTAGGTAAATATGAAGCCTAACAAATAAAATTAATAAAAAGAAGAGCAATGGTAAAATGACAGTGCTGTCCCAAAGAATGTACTCGAAATCCCCCTTGTTTTCTGCTTCGTCTGCAAATTGTAACGCTTTCACGTTGATAGTAAAGCTTACTGTATTATTACCCGCCTTCTTCAATGAAACGTGTGCTGTATTTCTTGGAAAAGCATTGAGACGTACTGCGTAATGACCTAAATTAACCCTAACATTAATTATACTGCGTTACCAAAACGAACGAACAGATGGACTAAAGGGATAAAAAGAGAAGGGAGAGGCAGAAAGCCGAACACTAAACCCGCTTCGCGCGATACACAATTACTACCATCACGCGTGTAAGTCTACATGCACTAATTTTTTTTCAGACGGACAGTGATAAAATACACTACCCTTTCCCAGAGTTAGGTTTATAAATCATAACAGACTCTTATTAGAAAAGACAACATTATATGGGTTTACGTTTGAACACATAACAGTACCCAGACAGCACATCTTCTAAACAGGAGATAGAAGAAATTGCATATTTTGAACGCAGCCACGTAGCTCCTTTAAATTAGTATTTTTGGGTTCCTTAGGGTTTGCTGACAAATAATATGTAAAACGTTACGCAAATAGTCCAGGAATTAATAAATTATACCCAAAATAAAATATTGGGGGTGCCTGACAGCATAAAATCATTTCTGCTCATAAAATTTTTTTTATAACGTGTTTGAAAAAACCTTACGTTACATAAATAGCCTACCATGTAAACTCCAAATTGATTGGAGCGCAACAAATGAAAGCCTAACCACGATTGGTCGGGCTATAAATACTATCTTGGTTGTTGGGGGAGACGGGAAAAGATAACATTTTTTTCAAACACTTGTCGAAACGTGGCTCATTGGCCAGTCTCGCTGATATACACACTTGGGAGCGTTAGTTCGAGACCACTAATTCAAATAAGCTTGATAAAGCGACAGTACGTTGAAGCTAGCTCACATTTTTGCTAAAATAAAAGCCTGGAACATAGGCAGAACGGAATTTGTGCCAGTTTGTGCCAGAATTCATTGCTAATCAACGTATCTGTGTTTATTTCCATGAAATTGTGGTAAGCTTGAACCATTCAGTATCTTTTAATGAAAAATTGAATGTGAATTGTTGATTTATGCCTGTATATATATGTGTAGTTCAGTGGCAAACGTGAGGTAAAGCCTATAATGCTCCAGCCTGAACAGAGGGTGTCGGAGAGAAGTAAAACGGCATGGAATGGCCAAATAGTACACTGACACCTGGATGATGGACTAGAAAGAAATAATGCTGGAAGTGCAGAGGCGTAGTAACCATTAAGAAGGGTAATACTGGAATAAAGTATTTCAAATGAAGCTGACTGTTGGCCTAACGCTCTGAACGCAATGTTTGTGCTGTATTGTGATCAGTGTAAAAGAGAATATAAATTAGTTATGAAGTAGAAGGTACATCCTTCTTGATTTCAGGGACAGTGGTCTTGATGGTAGTGAGCAGCACCTGGTCAGAGATTTGCTGAATCCAGAGTCGGACAGCATACTCCTTGGTCTTTTTAGCTATCAGGGAGGTGTCTCCTGAGCCCAGAGGAGAATTCGAGCAGAGGAGTCCTTTCCTGCCGCCATCACGCCAGATAAGCGAATTGGCCAGCTGAGCTCAACATTATGTCCCCTCATCTTGAAATAACTTTATAAAAATACTATTCAGAGGGGAATTTACTTGTCTTAAAATCAGGAACTGTGAACATCTACAATAATGGTCCCTAAAGACAAACTATTGAAGTCATGATGACAAATACCAACAGAGCTTGAACAAAACAAAACCAGTATTACCTCATTTTACCACTACACAAATGACACACATAGAACATTGGTAATAATATATGTCACTACAATATTCATATTAAATACATTCTGTACATAACTTGTAATTTAAATTGATTGTGATTCCTGGTTCCCTTGTAGTTGAATCAGGACACATATTCATTCATGCCAGTAATGAATACATATTGTTATTTGAAACGTTACTAGTGACTTCTTTAAGATATTCTCATAGAGTGTTATATGTATGTGAGTGTCACAGTGTTGTTAAGAGTAGTGGATTAAATTAAATTGTTTATCTGTCTGTTGTTGTGACTTACACTTCACCATACACATACCCTAGACACATAACGTAGCATCACACTATTCCAGAATAATTCTGACTGAGATATATAGATATGTGGTAGCAAGTAAGGTTATATATATAATATACTACTCTTATTAGATATATATATACCTTCACAGCTGATCTCAGTCAGTACACTAAGTCCCTTATAAATATTTATAACATCCCACTTCACCACAGGGGGGGCGGGCTGGCATCCTCATCATTTAAACACATTGCTACAGAAACCACCACAAGAGCACAAGAATGCTTGGTGCAGGCATCCTGCAAGGGGGGGGGGGGGGGGGGGGGCGGGGGGGGGGGGGAGGGGGGGACCAGCGGCAGAAGTGATTCTATGCTCCATCTTCTTCTTCTTCCGTCCTTAGCCAAAGACCGACCAAGCAGTCAGAGGTCATCACGCCTTGTGGCGTCTTAAGGGCAACAGCAGATTGATTTTCTCTGTTGTAGTTTCCCATCACGCCTAGCGGCGTCTTTAGGGCAACAACAAATAGATCCATCTGCCGTTGTTTCCGTAATCGGTGTGACAAGCCAACGGGTGATCAGCCCATTTCTATGCTCCATAAGGAGGAAAAAAGGAAAATGAATTAATGGTTCGACGGAATATTTTTTCTTCATAAATAAAAAATAAAATAATATTCAGTGTTCTTCAAGCCTCAAAATTTGTCAATGACATTATCAAATTACAAAACAAAGATGAATTTTCTTAGTCTAAAAATCTGGTTGGGCAAGAGAATCACTCAGACATTTAACTTAGTCATTCTTCTTCTACCCTGGGGTGTAGAGGTTTGGCAGAGAGAATGCCATACTATTCTACTGGCTGTCCTTTTAGTGGCCTGGTTCCAATCTAGTTCTCGGTTCTTCAGGGATTGTCTAACGTTGTCCTCCCAGAAAACTCTGGGTCGTCCTGGTGGTCTGTATTGGCTCTTAGTTTACTATATTTTTCATGGCAGCCGATCTTCTTCCATTCTGCATACATGGCCAAACTGTCGTAATTGGGACTGTTCCTCTTGTGTCTGCAGGGGGTGGGTTTTGAGGCCCTGATGTATTGTCTGGTTGTGGACTATGTCTCTTCTTGTTACTTCAACCACCGTCCTTATATACCTCATTTCTGAGGTGTGGAGCTGGGTTTTTTTGGGTTGCAGTCTTTGCCCACGACTCACATCCATATGTCAAGATTAGAGCATAGGTGGAGCGGTATACAGCAAATCTTCGTCTTCTTGCTAACTTCACTTTTGCTGAGGAATCCTCGATTTATGTCCTGAAAAAGTCTCCCAGCTGCCGCTCTTTAGGAAGTTAACTCTTTTTTGATGCTTCCCTTCCAGTCTATGACAGCTTCAAGGTATTTAAAGTGGTTGACCTGTTCTCCTAGAATAATCTGATGCCTTTTTTCTTCTCGTGAAATTGCCATGGTTTTTGTTTTGGAGCTGCTGAAGACCATCCCTCTCTTCTCCAGCTCTTCCTTCCAGACTTGCAGGTTGGATTGAAGATGTGCCTCTGATTCAGCAATCAGTGCAACATCGTCAGCAAATGCCAGTTCTGAAATACAGACCTGTCTCATCTTCCAGTACCCCACTGAATACTTTCTTGTCCTCCCCTTACATACTTTGATGACATCATCCATGAGGAGTATGAAAAGATAAGGTGACAGAATATCACCCTGTCTTACACCAATGCTGGTCGTGAACTCTTCTGACATATAGTTTGCCATCCTCACATGATTTCTGCAAGTCTTGTAGAAGCTATGTATAGCATGGATCAGAGGTGCTGGAATGTTCTTCCTTGCCAAGCAGTCCCAAAGTTTGCTCCATGGAACCTTGTCAAACACGTTCTCCAGATCCAAAAAACAAAGATGCATCTCACCTTTATACTCAAGAGCCTTTTCACTTAGTGTGAAGATAAGGTCCTGAGTACTTTGGTTTGCTCGGAAGCCACACTGGACCTCATCCACCTGTCGGAGTCCCTTTCCAATATTCTAGAGTAAATTTTACCATGAACTCTAAGAAGGGATATGCCTCTATGCTTTCCACACCGTTGGTTGTTACCCTTTTTAATATGAGTATTATGATGGCAATCTCCCAATCCTCTGGTACGGTCTTGTGGCAACAGGCTGCCTGTAGGACCCCCAGGAGTAATAGATCACCTTCTGCTCCCATCTATTTAACTATTTCTGGTGTTATACCATCATGTCCTGCTGTTTTGTCCACTTCGATTTTCTCCAGTGCTGCCTTCAGTTCTTCCATCTTGATGCCATCTTCATCTACATTGGTTTCCTCTTCTGTGAGTGTTTATCATTTCTGAGGCTTGACTTTGCTTACCGCAAAGGAGCTCCAAGAAATATTCTTTCCATCACTTCCTTTGGAGCAGTAAGCAATTTGTCTTATTTGTCTTTTATAAATTTAAGGGGGCGTTGTTTTTCCTTCCTCGTGTTCTTTAGGGTTTTTTAGAACAATTTCTGGTTTTCTTAAGCATCTTTTTCTAGCTTTTCTCCAAATTCCAAGGTTTTGCTCAGTGTAAAATCTAAGGAGTTGCTTTCCATTATCTTCCAATAACTCCATCCCATCTAGTATGGTCATTTCCAACTCTAATATTGAAATCTCTGAGGCAGATAATTTCATCCAGGCAGTCATCCACTGTCTTTTGAAGCAGCTCAAAGAATTCTTCATTTGGCCCATACACAATGACAAAGTTGACTATGGTTTCTCCTTCTTTCAGATTTAGCACCATAATGCATTCCAGGACAAAGTTCCATCCTTTGATGTTATCTGTTTGATTTTTAGCCACAATACAACCCACAGCCCCCCTTTAGCTCTTTCGCTTGTGGGGACTCCACTGTAGAGCAGCATGTTCCCATTGACATCCACAATTCCTTGCACTTTTTTCTTAGTTTCCGTCAGAGCCAAGATTTCTTATTTTGCTTTCCTCATCTCCTCCACCAGCTCCTCTTCTTTCCTGTTAATACTCCTAATATTCCATGATCCATAAGTCGTAGTCCGTAATCCGTGCCAGTTCGTCGATATTAAGATCAGTCCGATTTTCTCTATGTTGTTTTTTGTAATCAGTTTTTAAGGTAAACAGATGATTGGCCTGTTGTACTTTTGCATGGAGGAGGGGCTCCTCCTTACGGCCTCCATGTATGTCATCCCTCCTCACTTTTTCAGCCATGCTGGAGACTGACCTAGGCAGAGTTCAGACATGTAATCGATCAATTAATCAATGGCCTTAGCTTCCTTTCTGCACAGGTTATAATACAAGTCTATAACATTTTATCTGAACACCCGAAAACCGAAATATTCTGGAAAACTGCAGTTTCTTTAGGCAACTTTTCTAAAATAATTTGAGTGACTTTTGGCTGTGAATTTGGGCTACTTTTCGAGCAATTTGCACTACATCTGAAAATCGAAAAAACCGGTTTCCAAAGCAAAGTGTCCTGAGGATTTCAGATAAAGGGTTACAGACCTGTAACAAATGTGTTGTGTGTCACTGTTGCTGTGACTATTTTAGACTGCGAAGACTGGTGGTATGAGTATCTCCAAACTTCCGTCAGTCACAGATTCTAAGCCAGCTGCCAGCAACTCAAGTGTGGAGGGGATTCCCTTTAGTAACACTGAGATTGCCTAAAGATCTACCTTGAACAAAATTCTGTCTGTTTTCAGGTTTCAGAGTATTTATAACCTGAATTGATTACAGCCTATATGGAACTTTTTATCTCTGCCAGACGACCAGCTTCCTGCAATGCCATCAATATAGTGGTTGAAAGTTAAATTAAAATGATATTTTATCTAACTTTCCTTCATATGACTGGAGACATATCTGGAGTCATCATTATATGACTACCAGATAAGCACAATGCTATACTAAACAGATGTGGAAGTCAACCTCTGTCTGTGAGGCTAATTACACCCACGTTGACTCTAAATCATCCACACACTTCCAGGGATTCCCGCTGTGGTGAAACACGTTGAGAACCCAGCATTGCACACTAAGCTTAGACAAGTCACTTGAGCTCCAGACATAACTCTTGACTTTTTTACCTGGTTGGTTGCATGCAGGACAATCTCACTTTGGGCCCATGATAAGCAAGGGGAGCTGAGAAACGACTCTATGTTGGACATGGCAATACCTTGGGAGAGCCAAGAACCAGAGCACAGTATTTTAGCTGTACATACTTGGAGAGCCCCCTTGTATGGCGGGGAATGCACAGTATGCCATACGCTTCTTCCTCCAAGCTCGGGACCCTTCATTGCCAGCCAAACAGGAGAAACTGGAGCTCATGATTTCAACTCAACACATTTCGGCATGGCAGAAAAGCCACAGAAAAATCATAAATTTACAGTGTAGATAATACTAAGGAATCTTCAACTTGATATTAGATGCAAAAGAGTGAGAAGTTCAGTAGCCCTAGTTAAACAACAACTTAACTTCAAAGACTTGGTTCCTTTCTTATGCAGTTCATGAATAAAGTAAATTTTGGTAATATAGCTCATAGGTTTTCACTGCAAACGCAGGGAAAAGTACATTTACTCCCGAAGATAACACTTTTAAATGCTGGCGACAGAGGATGAGTCTGAAATTTCCTAGCTTAAAAATTCACTTTTCCCCTCCATTGTCCCCTAAAGATATATCAAACCATTCACTGTGATTAGCTGGTACATCACGGTCGTCTGGTTGCGGACCGCTGTTCTAATCATTCTGGGAAGGAAAGATGCTGTCACCCTCTGATAAAATTATGGTCTCCACATTCACCCATTACCTTTCAGCTCCCCATAAAGCAATGGCCTCAACATATAAATGCCAAACCTTCCTACCCTGTGCTATCCTTTCAAGGTCTTGGAAGAAAAGGGAAACTAAAATAACAGAAAAAAAAGGTGATGTCATCATACCTTCTTACGTAAGATGAATCACCTTTTTTTTCGATTTTTTTTTCATACCCATTTCAAGGTCTTGCAGTGACTTCTTCATGTCATTTGTCTTGTCTCCAGTTCTTGCCTCCATGTTTTTAAGAGTTTTTTGGTCTCCTTTATTTCTTACCCTGTGGATTCCAGTACAAGGACTGCCCTGTAATGCTATCAACTGGCTTTTTTTTTCCAATCTGTTTTTTTTTTAGTGTGTCCTATCCAACACTAGTGCCTTCTTCTCATGTATTGTTCCACTGGTATACGTCTGGAAAGAATATCTATCAGTTGTACATTAGTGATCTTGTCGCACCATTCTAATCCTTCTATTCTACACAAGCGATCATTTATGAACGTCTATAATTTCTTGGTTGTTGTTTTTGTTGTAACATTACTACAGGTCCATAACCTGTTACCAGAGCACCCGAAAATCTAAATATTCTGAAAATTTTAATATTCTGGCACTTTCTGATGACGATTTGGGCGTTATCTGAAAATCAAAAGATCTCAGTTTCCAAAATATACAGTTTTCAAAGTATTTTAGACAAGAGGTTCAGGACCTGTACTATAAAATTGGGATCCTCGTTGTGCTACACAGTTCATGCACTGTGCTGAGATCCTCCTTGTGTGATCTAAGGGAGGAGATCGGAGCACTTATAGAGTTGTTCTTGTGCAATGAAGACAGTCTTTAAAACCATACCAAACTATAAAATTATATTTTCATATGTACAGCACTGAAAATATACCATGTACAATGATCAAAACTTTTGAGGTATAAATCATTATATCTTCAATCTCAACTTGCCTGAGGGCACAATGGTGCCAAAATAAGCTGCATTAGTTCTCAGGGCACTTTTCAAGTACTTCAGCACAACCAGGTTACCACTAAGAGAATCCTCGTTATTATATGCCCAGCTGCAGCCTTTCAGATCACGAATGGACTTATATTTCTTTCTGGAATATAGTTTTGTTTCCTTTAAATATTTTTTGGAAGATCTATTTCAAAATTGTTTACATTTTGATGATGACAATAATGATGATTATGGCGATTAGGATGATGATCAACAGTCATTTTCCCACCAATGGAAAAAGTTGGCAGCACTAGATTTTCAACATCTTGCCTCTTGCCAGAGTATACACTAAACAAACTATTCTATTTTGTCATGTTTTCTTCACACTTATAACATACTGTCTCAGGCCACCAAGAGCTGACGCTCAGTGACAGTGGATCAAAGTCAAGTCAACATATTATTTCTTATCAAAGTATACACTAAAGAAGCTGTTCCATTTTGTTTCCCTTTCCAAATTTATAACATAATGTCTCTTGTCACAATGTACACTAAGCAAACAACTCTACCTTTTCATGTTTCTTATCCACTTAACAACTTTGATCTTCTCTTACATACTTGGTTTTAATCTTCTCCTCCATTACAGCTCACTCAAAAAAAAAAAACCCAAACAAAAAACAAGAAAGTCTGGGTTAGTATGTCTCTTTGTATGTTAAAAAAAAAAATTTTTTGTCTTGTATATCAATTTTTTGGGGTTCACATTTTTGCCTTCTTTCCAACCACCCTGTATACTTTGTTTAACTGAAGAACTCTACTCACTTATTTGCTGCATTAATGATGATCTCAGAAAAATAAACTGGTCTGTCTTGAGCCATTGGATGCTTGTAAACAGGTGCTGCAGGGCAGAGCTCCATGTTGACCTGACCTTCAGTTTTAAGACGCTGATAATCGGTACTGGAAACGGCCACTACAAAGATACAATAATAATCAGTGCTGTAAAAAAAAACTGCAAATATACTTCTTCTTCTTCGTTCACCCTCAGATGTCAACTTGAATAAGTTCAAAGAAAGCAGTGGTCAGCCTGAGGCTGTTGATATCTCCATAGATTTTCTCCAGGAATGGTACTGGTGATGGCCAAATGCATTTTCTCTGTTCCTCATATGTTGGGCACCTTTGAAGCAGATGTTCGGCAGTCATTTTATCGGTGCCACATCAGTAGTTCCTATCTTTAATTTGTTGAATAGATGGTTTCTCAATCTGTTATGACCTGTGCGAAGTCTGAAGATTACCACTTGTTCACTTCTGCTAAGCTGGTAATACGGATCATTTTTTGTGTGACCTGGATGCTCTTCTTCCCACTTCTGCCTGTACCTGCGCTTGATAAAACTCTTGGACTCCTCATATGTTATATTTGTGTCAAGTTGAGGAAGTTTTCCCCCTTCCTTTGCCAATCTGTCAGCCTCTTCATTTCCAGGGATGTTGCAGTGGGAAGGGATCCACTGTATCACGACTCTTTTGTACTGCTGACATAGTCTGTGAAGTGTTACTCTTAGGTCATCCAGTTCAGCATTACTTTGACTTTTCAGCGTTGTAATCACTGACAGCGCATCTGAGAAGATAGCTACTGGTCTCTCTGAGCTTTCTTCTGTCATTAGAATTTCTGATGCAGTTTTTAAGGCCTCTGCTCTGAAGTTACTTGAAAATTTCCCTGTTGCGACTGCTATCTTTTTTTGTTTGCCATTTCTTAAGCTCAGGAAGACTCCTCCACCCCTATCTTCATCTTCTGTTGCATTAGTTGCTGATCCATCTGTGTATACATGGATCCAGGTGTTGCTTGGGTAATGTTTCTCTATATATTTTGTGGTTAGGACTCTCCTTTCTGTTTCATTTTGGCTGTTCTTTCTCTCAATATCAGGAACGTTTTCTATCATATCAGAGAAGCACTGTTGTTTCCAAATTGGTAGCTTGTGTGCAGTACATATTGGCGTAGCTGTTGATATTGCGTTTGTGGGGTCTGCTCTCATCTTTGTTTTGACTGTCTCTACAAAGTTGCTTCGCTTCAGTCTTCCCCTTCCAAGTCCATTTATTTTCTGGTGCATTGGGTGGTCTATCAGCCTCTTGAATTTCTTGGCTTGTTGCTGGGCTCTGTTATCTCTATTATCCTCCATAGGTTGGAGGTGAGTAATCTTTTCCAACTCTTTTATGGGTGTTGACTTTATGCCCCCTGTTATGATTCTCATTGCTTGGTTTTGGGTTCTGTTTATTTTGTCAAAGTTCGACTTAGCTGCTGTTGACCATGCTGCAATGCCATATTCTAAGACTGGTCTCACTCGCCCAGTATATAGCTTCTTTAGTACTCTCTTGTTTGTTCCCCAACCCGTGCCAGCAAGTTTTTTCATGGTTGCCATTCTCTGCCTTGCTCTTATCCTGTTTTTCTCAATCTGGGTTTTCCCAAGTCAAGCAGCGATCAAAGGTAATGCCTAGGTAGTTTGGGTTGTCATCCAGATGTAGATTTTTCCCATTTAGCACCAATTTGGAGATCTGTCATTTGTTAGAGAGAGAAAACACTGTGAATGATGTTTTCCCTTCATTTACCTTTACTAGCCATGCCTTGGCCCACTCCTCCAATGATGTTAGGGCTTGCTGCATCCGAATGCTTGCCGTAGTGATATATTCCTCTGAGATCCACAGGGCTAAGTCGTCTGCAAAGGAGGCATTGTGGGTTCTTCTTGGAATATTCTCTGATATGTCATTTATATATGTGAAGAACAATGTGGGTGACAGGACTCCCCCTTGGGGAACACCCTGCTCCAATACCATCTTCCTACTGGTCTGTCCTTGTAGTTGGACTCTGGCCGTTCTATTCTCAAGATAGTGGCTGATCCATTTGAACATTCTCCCACTCTTCACTTCTTTGCAGCTTGACTTTCAATCCATCTTTCCACACTTTGTCAAATGCTTTTTCTAAGTCCACCCAAACCACCAGTGTGGGCTTTTTTTCTTGGAAAGCGTCCTCAATTTTCTGAGTTATATAAGTGATCTGATCTTCAGTGGATCTGCATTTTCTGAATCCTGCTTGCTGTGGGGCTAAGAGATGTTTTTCCTCTAGAGATTGCAAAGATACAATAATAATTATAATCGATGCTGTAAAAAAACCACTGCAAAGATATAGTAATAATCGGTGCTGTAAAACAGCCACTGCAAGGATACAAAGAAATTATAACACAAATAATAATGGGGGGGGCCGCCCCACACACAATGTTAATATATGGGAAACAACTCTTTGTCAATAGAAGTAAGAAAGAGTGTTCTCCAGCATTATATAGTACCAATTCTGACATACAGAAGTGAGTCATGGCAGGAAAACTAGAGGCCATAGAGATGTGGTTTTGCAGAAGAATTTTATAATACCATAGACAGCTAAACAGAGTAATGACAATGTACTGAAAGAGGCATATTAGCAAAGAAGCTTATTAATCACGTTAGGAGGATGCAATCCACTTTCTTCTGGCATGTTATGAGAAGAAAAAAGATGGAATATATTGTGACAACAGGAAAGATGAAAGGAAAAAAGATGGAATATAATGGAAGAACTGAAGGCAGCACTGGAGAAAATCAAGATGGACAAAGCAGCAGGGCAAGATGGTATAACACCAGAAATGGTTAAGTACATGGGAGCATCAGGCGACCTATTACTCTTAAGGGTCCTACAGGCATCGTGGTGCAACAAGACCATACCAAAGAATTGGGAGATTGCCATCATAACACCAATTTTCAAAAAGGGTGACAATCGACAATGTGGAAACCATAGAAGCATATCCCTTCTCAGTGTCCCTGGTAAAATCTACTCTAGAATCCTAGAGCAGAGACTCTGACGCCTAGCTGGGCCACAACTGGATGAGGTCCAGTGCGGATTCCGAGCAAACCGAAGTACTCAAGACCTAATCTTCACACTCAGACAGCTCAGTGAAAAGGCCCTTGAGTATAAGAGTGAGATCCATCTTTGTTTCATAGATCTGGAAAAGGCATTTGACAGGGTCCCCTGGAGCAAACTTTGGGACTGTTTGGCAAGGAAGAACATTCCAGCACCTCTTTCATGCTATACAGAGCTTCTACAAGTCTTGCAGAAATTATGTGAGGACAGCAAACCATAAGTCAGAAGAGTTCAGGACCAACACTGGTGTAAGACAGGGTGATATCCTGTCACCTTATCTTTTCATACTCCTCACGGACGATGTTATCAAGGCATGTAAGGAGAGAACAAGAAAGTATTCAGTGGGGTACTGGAAGATGAGACAGGTATGTATTTCAGAGCTGGCATTTGCTGATGATGTTGCCCTGATTGCTAAATCAGAGGCACATCTCCAACCCAACCTGCAAGTAAGGAAGGAAGAGCTGGAGAAGAGAGGGATGGTCATAAGCAGCTCTAAAACAAAATCCATGGTGATATCACGAGAAGAATGAAGATATCAGATTAAGCTGGGAGAACTGGTCCTGGAGCAGGTCGACCACTTTAAATATCTCGGAGCTATTATAGACCGAAAGGGAGGCATCAAAGAAGAGTTGGCCACTCGAAAAGCAGCAGCTGGGAGACTTTTTCAGGCCATAAATCAAGGATTCCTCAGCAAGAGAGAGGTTGGTAAGAAAACGAAGATGGCTGTATACCACTCCACCAATGTCCCAGTCTTAACATATGGATGCGAGTCATGGGCAATGACTACAACCTACAAAAGCCAAATCTAAACCTCAGAAATGAGGTATCTGAGGAAGGTGATTGAAGTAACAAGAAGAGATATGGTCCGCAACCAGACGATACGTCAAGGCCTAAAATCCCACCCCCTGCAGACCCAAGTAGAACAGTCCCAACTAAGATCGTTTGGCCATGTCTGCAGAATGGGAGAAGATCGGCTACCACGACAAGCATGGGAAACAAAGAGCCAGGGATCCAGACCCCCAGGATGACCCAGAGTCCGCTGGGAGGACAACATAAGACAATCTTTGAAGGATCGAGGACTAGAATGGAACCAGGCCAGGAGGAAGACAGCTGATAGGATAGTCTGGCGCTCTCTCTTCCAAACCTCTACACCTCACGGTAGAAGGGGAACGACTAAGTAAGTAAGATGGAATATATTGTGACAACGGGAAAGATTGAAGGAAAAAAGATGGAATATATTGTGACAACGGAAAAGACTGAAGGAAAGAAGATGGAATATATTATGACAACGGGAAAGATTGAAGGAAAAAAAAAAAGAGATAGCGGACGACAAAGAGAGAAGATACTAGACTGTTTGCACATCCTGTCATGGAAAGAAGTCAACAACAGAATTGATAAACAATACTGGAGCCAGGAAGCTGTGGAGATACATGATTACCTACACCAGCAGGCATAGTACCTGAAGAAGAAGAATTTAAGGGAAACAAAATTGTCAATAAAATTATATTAAGAAACATGTACACAGAATGTACACAGCAGCTAATGTACGTAATCATCATCATCACTTTTCTTTATGCTCTTTACGTAGCATGGAGCCACCACCGCAGCTGGTCCCCTTGCAGAAAGATGATAGGTAATTCTATACACAGCGATACAACAGGAGGCAATCTGATCATCAGAAGTAGTCCCCCCCCCCCCATCGATCAAGTGTTTCAGCCCTTTATTCTTTTTACACTCTATGGGGGGGGCCCACCTGGGTCATGACTACCAAGTGTCTCAGCCTCCAGCGTTGACTATTAAACTTTGAAATTCTCTTGCAGCTGTGGTTTCTGTAGCTATCAGTTTTACATGCTGAGGTTGCCAGCCCCCATAGACATGCTCATATTAGTGGCCTTGTAAGACATGCCTGAGGATATAGTCGTTCTATTCTTTCTTTGTAAAGCAGATAATCCTGACGGTAAAACCTGAATATCTCAACAAAAAAGATGCTGAGGATTCTTCTTCTTCTGTCCTAAAAAGGACGTTGCATTGTGTCGGCGTTTACAGCAAAGCTACGATATCTGCGCCTTTCAGCCCGACTCATCCATTTTCCGCATGGCATTTTTGGAACCAGGTTAGCCTTCCCTCTTCTACGACTTGGTCATCTGAATATTTACCATCTTCTAGGTAAACTCCCCGAACTTACATACATTCTAAGTAATAATTTTTACATTTTTGGACTTTCAGAAAGTCGCCTAAATGACAGAATAACAGATGATGACATTGCGTTAAATGGTTTTAAAACTATTCGGCGAGACGCAAGCAAAAAACAAGAGACAGGTATAACAGTTTATATTTCCACTTCCCTTAATTTTCGCCGCAGAAACGACTTAGAGACAGCAGAGATAGAATGTGTATGGTTGGAAATAAAGCTACCGAATCAGGGCCCATTTCTGGTGGGATATCTTTATCGAAATCCTAGTGCAGGACCTATATGGTACGAAGATTTCACCATAATGATGGACAATGTATTTGCCACAGTCAAGGAGGTTGTTCTTCTTGGTGATTTCAACATCGATATACACAATTCAAATCTAACATGGAAAAATATAATATTATCGTACAACTTAAAACAAATAGTTAACCAGCCTACAAGAGTAACACAAGCATCAACCACACTAATCGACCACATCTACGTAACTTGCCCAGAAAACATCATAGAATGCTCTGTCCCTAATATTGCAATGAGTGACCACTATCCAGTATGCTGTACATGGTCAAAGAATAAATGTAAAGTTCCGAAAAAATAAACATGTAAGTATCAAATTTAGAAGTTTCAAACATTTCAGTAAGGAATTATTTTTAAATGACTTGCTAACTGCACCTCTCGCCCGTGTTTACCAACTTCCTGATCCGGATGACGCTATTGAATACTGGACAAAAATTTTTTATAATGTTTTTGACACGCACGTACCAGCTAAGGAAATTCGCGTCAAACGACAATTAAAATCTCCGTGGATCACGCAGGAAGTGTTGGAGGCTATGAGGCAGAGAGATCAAGCGCACAAAAATAAGGACCTCAACACATACAGGGTATACAGGAACAAAGTTCAATATTTAATTCGGAAAGAAAAGAAAAATCGTTTTAGAAATATAGTTCAGAACAAATCAAATAGTAAGGAAATATGGAAGGCAATTAACACCTTAGCGAAAAAACGTAATGCACCAGACTCATTCTCTTCCAACACTTCATTTACTTGCACCGACTTCAGCAATCACTTTCAAGCAGAAATAAACGGTCTGAAATCCACAATACCACCTTCCTGTAGTGACTTAGACAAACTTTCAGCATTCTGTAAAAACAAATGTACAAACTCAGTTCCACCCGACATTCCTTTTATGACAGTTAATGAAGTGTATAACTATCTTATTGGCCTTAAGGATAATAGCTCATCAGGGCTTGACGGAATTAGTAATCGAATACTGCGTTACGCCGCACCAGCTATTAGTGATTCACTAACTTTTATATATAATCAATGTATTGCTAAAAGTTATTTTCCTTCAGCCTTTAAGATTGCCAAAGTATATCCTCTCTTCAAACCTGGCTCGTCAGATAACAGTAATCTTGGTAACTATAGACCTATTTCTCTTTTATCATCGCTTTCTAAACCACTAGAAAAACACATACATAAAGCAACACTACATTACCTAGTTAGCAATGACTTGCTAATTGACAGTCAGTCAGGGTTTCGACAAAAGCATTCATGCCACACAGCTCTAACTAAGATGATAGACAACTTGCACCTAAACATAAATAACGATAACATATGTGGAGCAATCTTTGTAGACTTTAGGAAAGCATTTGATATGTTAGATCACGCTGTTTTAATAAGAAAATTAGAAACAATGAAAGTTAACTTTAAACTAGTGACATTACTTAAATCATTCCTGTCCGACAGACAGCAAGTAGTGTGGTACAATAACTCCTTGTCAAGCCCAACTATTATTGACACTGGTGTTCCTCAGGGTTCTATTCTCGGCCCTCTACTTTTTTCCATTTACATAAATGACCTTCCACTACACATCGAGCACTCATCCTGCGACCTATTTGCCGATGACTGTACCATTTATACTAGTGATAAAAGTTGCAACACGCTAGAAATATTATTACAAAGCGACACAGACAATCTTATTAAGTGGAGCAATGAAAACTGCATGCAAATAAATATCACTAAAACAAAATGTATGATAATATCAACTAGACAAAAATTACAAAACTCGCCGAAAACAACACTTCAGCTCTACATTGGAACCTCTTTAATTGAAAATGTAAATGAATATAAAACACTAGGACTCATAATTGACCAACATTTAAGTTGGAATTCGCATGTACAAGCACTGACCAAACAAACGGCACAAAAAGTTTACCAGTTAGCTAAAATCAAACATTTCCTAGATGAGGAGACACGAAAAATGTTCTATACATCCCAGATACAAACACATCTAGACTATTGTTCCACAATTTGGGATGGCTGCACCATGTCCAACACTAAAAGACTCTTTTCATTACAAAAACGTGCAGTGCGCCTAATTTCAGACAAAAACCTCACACAGTGTGTAGACGCATATACATATCTTAACATATTACCACTAAGAAAGCGCCTTCTCTTCAACAAAGCCAAATTTATTCACAAAATCTTGTCACAGAATGCTCCAACGTATCTGTGGCCTATTTTCAAATACAGCGGAAGACGCAGTCAACGCTTAAATAAATTACACATGCCCAAGCCTAGGCTCGACTTATTCAAGAAAAGTTTAGCTTTTTCTGCTGCTCATCTGTGGAATACTCTTCCACACGACTTAAAAAATACTCTTAGTCCATATTCATTCAATCACAGACTTTTCAAATACATCATGAGTGCAGATTATATGCCACCCTAATTTCGTTATGTTCTTAAATAATTACGCTGTCACCTCAGGGGCGCATTCCCATAGTCAGTTATGACTGAAGGGGCTATTATTATTATTATTATTATTACATAACATCATATGTAGGTTTTAAAGTTAATTTTGTCCTGTTTAGTATAAATTATGATACGCATCTGTAAATTTGTGTAACTGTTATTGTACTGTTACAATGTTGGGATTTTATTTTATTGTACTTTCTTGTTATTTTATTATTTAAGTAACATTTAGGATACGTGTGAGAATAAATAGATTAACTATGGAAGAAGAGAGAAAGGAAGGGCAGAATGTTAGACGGGCCTGCGTGACCAATTCTAAACCCTTTGAAAATAAAGTTCGTTCGTTCGTTCGTTCTATCTATCTATCTATCTATCTATCTATCTATCTATCTATCTATCTATCTATCTATCTATCTATCTATCTATCTATCTATCTATCTATCTATCTATCTATCTATCTATCTATCTATCTATCTATCTATCTATCTATCTATCTATCTATCTATCTATCTATCTATCTATCTATCTAATTATCTATCTATCTATCTATCTATCTATCTATCTATCTATCTATCTATCTATCTATCTATCTATCTATCTCTGATAATGTTTGTACTTTTCAACATATGTTATGTCATGCTTATAAGTAATTAATGTTAATATGAGTGTGCTATATTATTATTTTACTTTACAACGTTGAATTCCTTGAATTTGATATGTAAAATGCATATGAGAATAAATGAATTCAGTATGAAAGGTGAGAGAAAGGAAGGGCAGAATGTCAGACGGGCCTGCGTGCCCAATTCTCAACCCTTTGAAAATAAAGTTCGTTCGTTCGTTCGTTCTTCGATCCCTACTCTCTCAGCCAGACTGCAGTGATGCAGCTTGTTTCCAGGACCACCACTTGGAGGTTGAGTAGGGTCTTGGTCAGCTCTGGTTCGCTGACCCTGACGCAAGCAGTCAAGCTATGGGTCGCTGACTGCATTCCTCACTTTTGATGTGTCTTCGGTCCAGCTGAGGATTCATGCAGATAGAAAATTAATTCTCATTTTAGCGGCACTGAAATGCAATGAAAGTAAGAATCCTCAGCTCAAATGTCATGTCAGTATTATGGTATGGCTCTGAAACATGAAAAACAACAGAAAATCAACAACCAAGAAGTTACAAACTTTGTAACTTCCATAAATAGGTGGCTGCATAGAATAGAAGGACTGAAATGGTACAACGAGGTTACCAATGTGGAACTCATGACAAGAACCAGTGAAAAAATAAATGAGAAGAAGACTGTGGCGATGGATTGGACACACAGTGAGGGTGGCGCGGTATAAAAATGAATGCATGTAAGCCGAATGCTGTGACGAAATGAATGACTAGTTGTCTAGGTCCCAGGTTTATGAAGATATAAACATAGCTACATCCGAACGGCACCAACTGTGCCAACAATATGAAGATATCCAAACTCCTTGCTACGGCACATATGAATATTTACTTACAATTCCATTTCACATGATCAATCAATCAATACCCTTTAGCTCCCCGAGGAGCATAGGCCTTCAACAAACACATGCCAAGTCTTCCTGTCCCATGCCATCCGCTCAAGTTCTTTCCATGTTTTCCTAATCATTTTCACCTCTGTATCCTGCTCTCTTCTCCATGTGTTTTTTGGTCTATCCCTGTCTCTTTCCCTGTGGATTCCAGAACAAGTACTGCCTTGTAATGCTATCAACAGGTTTCCTAAATGTGTGTCCTATCCATCGCCAGCGTCTTCTTCTCAGCTCTTGTTCCACTGGCACTTGTCTGGTTCTTGTCATCAATTCCACATTTGTGACTTTGTCATACCATTTCAGTCCTTATATTCTACGCAAGTAACCATTTATAAAAGTCTGTAGCTTTTTGGTTGTTGCTCTCCGTGTCTCAGAGCCATACAATAAGACTGACTTGACATTTGAGTTGAAGATTCTTCTTTTCGTGTTGGACTTGATTTCTCTTGTTCTCTATCTGTTTCCCAATGCAATGAAAGCTCCTCTTGCTTTTTGTATTCTTATTTTGATACCATTGTCTGTCCCTCCAACTCTGTCTATATTACTACCAAGATATGTGTACGATTCTACATCCTTTAGTGGTGTTTCTTCAAGTTCTTGTTATCATTTCTTGCATTAATTCTCATAACCTTTCCCTGTGTATTTTCAGGCCTACTTGTTGTGACCTCTCATCGAGAATTTTCATTTTATCTTGCATCTGATTATGGTTATGGGACAGAAGAGCCAAGTCATCTGCAAAATCCAGATCAAGCTGTTTAGTCAGATTCCACTGGATTCCATTTCTTTTGTGATGTCGATGTTTTCATAACCCAATCTATTGCTAGTAAGAAAAGAAATGGAGATAAGAGGTATCCCTGACTCACTCCCGTTCTTATCCTAAACAGTTCTGTAAGTTGTCCTTCATGAAGAACTCTGCATGTCATGTCTTCAAAGGTCTTCCTTATTAAGTTAATAATCTTCATGGGAACTCCATAATGCCTCATTAGTTTCCAAAGTGATTCTCTGTCTACACTGTCAAATGCCTTTTCGTAGTCCACAAATCAGATGTAAAGTGGTGAATTCTATCCCAGACTTTGTTCAACTATTATTCTCAATGTGGCTATCTGGTCTGTAAAGGATCTGTTTTGTTGAAAACCTGCTTGTTCATCTCTCAGTTGCTTGTCTATGGACTTTAATCTCTCAAGGATGATTCTGTTTAATACTTTTCCTGGCACCGATAGTAACATTATTCCTCTTTAATTTGTGCACTCTTGTAAATTTCCCTTGTTAGGCAACTTGACCAGATAACCTGCCTTCCATTCTGCTGGTATTTTCTCTCTCTCCCAGACTTTGCCAAGTAGTTTGTATAATATCTATGTAGAGGTATCAATATCTGTTTTGATGGCCTCTGCTGGAATGCCATCTAGACCAGTTGCTTTTCCATCTTTCAGAAGCTTTATGGCTTTCTTTATTTCTTCTCTACTTGGTCGTTCACAGCTGATTTGTAGCTCCTCTTCTGCTGGCAGAAGCGGAGCTACAAACTGATCTATTGAGAAGTTCCTCAAAATGTTCTGTCCATCTCTTCATTTGTTCTTGTATATTACTAAGCAATTTTCCATTCTTATCTTTTATGAGGCCATTTGCTTGCTTATATTTCCCTGTTAGCTTCTTTGTGTTGTTGTACAGGTCCCTCATATTTCCTTTGGCTGCAGCTTCCTCTGCTTCCCTTGCCAACTCTTCAATATACTTCCTCTTGTATCTTTTGATGTTTCTTCTTACTTCTTTGTTTGCTTCTATGTACACTTCATGAGCCTTGGCTTAGGAGCTTCTGGTTTTGCTTCTGTTTAAATCTGCTTTCTTGTTTTTCCTGTCTTCTATCTTGCTAATGGTTTCTGTTGTTATCCATGCTTTGTGCCGATGTTCTCTTATTCTCAGTACTTCTTCACGTCTTGTTCCATATATTTTTTACTTGTTGCCAGTGGTTTTCCGTATCTGCTTCATCTTCCAGCTGTTGGAGTACTTGATATTTGTTGGATACTGTGATAGAAACATTTTCTCTTAATTCCTGATTTCTTAGATATCCCACATTGTACTGTTGTCTATAGATATACAATGTTGTAAATTTCTTGAGTTTTAATTTTGTTTTAGCCAACAGAAGATGGTGGTCTGATACCACATCTCTCCTCTACATACTTTTACATCAATGATGCATTACATAAATCCTGTATAATCCTGATCCACTATTTCCATACTTTATCTGTCATAAGAACACATCCATTACATCCTCTATTCAACTATAAGTTCCATGAAGGAACACCTTCCAAAACTGAAAGACATGCAGTATACACGTCCAGTCCACACAGTGGAAACATCAACAATAATCATGTCGCTAGGCCAAACAAAGCCACGTCATATGCAACTTACGCATAGCGACCACAAAAAGGTGCTAACACATGTGAGCACTATATTCATTTCAATTATACAACTCTCATGTGGCATGCAAAAGGCATTCGCCACATTGAGGAAATCTACTGATAGCATTACCAGGCAGTCCTTGTCCTAGAATCCCTAAGGTCAAAGAAGTAGAAGCAGGCTGAAAAACAGAGAAGAGAACTGGAGACAGTAATGAAAATGATGATGAAGACATGGACAATCCTTGAGCTGATGGCATGCAGCGTGAGAACTTGACATGGAAAAATCCTTGAGCTGATGGCATGCAGCGTGAGAACTTGACATGGGAAAATCCTTGAGCTGATGGCATGCAGCGTGAGAACTTGACATGGGAAAATCCTTGAGCTGATGGCATGCAGCGTGAGAACTTGACATGGGAAAATCCTTGAGCTGATGGCATGCAGCGTGAGAACTTGACATGGGAAAATCCTTGAGCTGATGGCATGCAGCGTGAGAACTTGACATGGGAAAATCCTTGAGCTGATGGCATGCAGCGTGAAAACTTGAGTAGGGAAAATCCTTGAGCTGATGGCATGCAGCGTGAGAACTTGACATGGGAAAATCCTTGAGCTGATGGCATGCAGCGTGAGAATTTGACATGGGAAAATCCTTGAGCTGATGGCATGCAGCGTGAGAACTTGACATGGGAAAATCCTTGAGCTGATGGCATGCAGCATGAGAACTTGACATGGTAAAATCCTTGAGCTGATGACATGCAGCGTGAGAACTTGACATGGGAAAATCCTTGAGCTGATGGCATGCAGCGTGAGAACTTGACATGGGAAAATCCTTGAGCTGATGGCATGCAGCGTGAGAACTTGACATGGGAAAATCCTTGAGCTGATGACATGCAGCGTGAGAACTTGACATGGGTTTCCTGAATGCCTCTGCTCTTTGGGGAGCTGAAGGGTACAGACTAATTGCATTATATACAATGGCTTTTTTTTTTACGTAAACTCACCTATGTCTGCAAGGTTTGCTGTGAACGGGTTAGTTCGGCTTGGCGGAGGACCGGTGAAACGGTTCTCAAGTATCAAGTCAGTTTCAAGCCCAGTTGCTTCTTCTACACAATCTCGAAGGAGAAAGAAGACGTCCACAGACACCTCTGGACACAAATATGTCAGCAAGCGTAGCCTTTTTTCTGAATTATTATTTGCCATGATAAAGCTGCCCTAACAGAAAGAAATATCAATGACATAAGTTAAGAATGGCAAAAAACAACTGGTCATATTTCTAATATCATAGAACCACAGAGATAAATTATGTAACTTCTAATCTTCTAGAAATGGTCATACTACAATAAAATGTGAATATTGTTGACTTGACTTTGATCCACTGCCACTGAGCGTCAGCTCTCGGTAATATGAATACTGTTAATTATTCTGATAATAATTTTTTTTTGGTCTTCTTTGTGAAACATAACATTTACAATTTTTTTTTATTTCTTCTGTTGACTTTCCTTTCCTTCAATTTTCTTCCTTTCGCCATGCCTGTTGGTGTAGATGATCATGTTTCTCCACAACTTCCTATTCCCAGAACCATTTATCAATTCTGTTGTTGACTTCTTTCCATGCAAAGCTGTCAAACTGTCCAGCATCTCCTCACTTTGTTGGCCTCATTTTCTTTTCCATCACCTTTTCTGCTGTCACAATGGTGATAATGACATGTGGGTAAACTGGCTTGTTCTCACTTGGCTTACTCCAGTCTTCTCCCATGAATATTCTTTCCACTGTGGTCACCTGCTCAATCGTTCCCTCCATCTGTACCATCCTTGACATCCCCCTATTTAATATTTTATTGTATAAGATAAATGGACATTTCTAATTTGTGTGAAACTGTTTTTTTTAATTATACTTTTGTTAACCATCATACATTAAATTTTGTTCTTGTTATATACTGTTTGGCGGTTGAAATGAAGAACAGTGGATTGTGTTCTTCAACGTCATCATATGTCGCCAACGTCGTAAGGGTTAGGATTAACATTTATGGTTAGGTTTGGGATAACTAAACTAACACTTACTCCTTTTTATAGTGTCTCTGAATTCTTTTTAAGGCCGTAGCGAACAGACGGCCCACTTGTTCTTCATTTCAGCCCTGTTTGGCTATACTGTATAGTTTCTTGCACATGTGATATAGTTATGGATGCCTTGCATACCTGCAATTATTCTAACATTAGGAACCCCTGTTTAACATACCTCTAATATTTCAGTAGGAAGTGCTCTATATTATTGTCTTGCATGCATTCTGTACAGTAAAGTTCTTACTTACTTACTTAGTCATTCCCCTTCTACCGTGAGGTGTAGAGGTTTGGAAGAGAGAGCACCAGACTATCCTATCGGCTGTCTTCCTCCTGGCCTGGTTCCATTCTGGTCGTCGGTCCTTCAAGGATTGTCTAATGTTGTCCTCCCAGCGGACTCTGGGTCATCTTGGGGGTCTGGATCCCTGGCTCTTTGTTTCCCATGCTTGTCGTGGTAGCCAATCTTCTCCCATTCTGCAGACATGGCCAAACCATCTTAGTTGGGACTGTTCTACTTGGATCTGCAGGGGGTGGGATTTTAGGCCTTGACGTATTTTCTGGTTGCGGACCATGTCTCTTCTTGTTATTTCAACCACCTTCCTCAGATACCTCATTTCTGAGGTTTGGATCTGGCTTTTGTGGGTTGTAGTCATTGCCCATGACTCGCATCCATATGTCAAGACTGTGACATAGGTGGAGCGGTATACAGCCATCTTCGTTTTCTTACCAACCTCTCTCTTGCTGAGGAATCCTCGATTTATGGCCTGAAAAAGTCTCCCAGCTGCAGCTTTTCGAGTGGCCAACTCTTCTTTGATGCCTCCCTTTCGGTCTATAATAACTCCAAGATATTTAATGTGGTCGACCTGCTCCAGGACCTGTTCTCCCAGCTTAATCTGATGTCTTCTTTCTTCTCGTGATATCACCATGGATTTTGTTTTAGAGCTGCTTATGACCATCCCTTTCTTCTCCAGCTCTTCCTTCCATACGTGCAGGTTGCATTGGAGATGTGCCTCTGATTTAGCAATCAGGGCAACATCATCAGCAAATGCCAGCTCTGAAATACATACCTGTCTCATCTTCCCATATCCCACTGAATACTTTTTTGTTCTCTCCTTACATGCCTTGATAACATCGTCCATGAGGAGTATGAAAAGATAAGGTGACAGGATATCACCTTGTCTTACACCAGTGGTGATCCTGAACTCTTCTGACTTATGGTTTGCTGTCCTTCTATCCTGAAATAACCTTTTTCTAGTTATAGTCTGAGCAGTTTCTAATTGTTGGAAATGTTAAATTCTCTAGATACTTGGCATGTTCTTGTGGGCGCTTTGAAAACCTTATATGCATGTCTTCCTTTTAGATGTTTATTCCAAGCTGTTGTTCATTCTTCTGATATTAACTTTAAGGTCTCGCTGGGTTAGAGACATCATGCTGTTTCTTTCATAGGCTGGTATTCAGAACGATGTGTATTTAAAAAGAAAACGTATAACCCAGTGACGGAAACAGATCTCCTATGCCGTACGTTTAAATGCTGCTAAATCTGGAGTTTTCTTGAAAACGCAATTGTTTATTCGTAGTCACTGACCTCGTGAGCAACCATTACTTGAAGTGTGCGTGCAGAATAATGGGTGAATGCTTTATCACCCAAGCCGGGTAAATTTTAGATGATCCCGTCTTCAAGGTTTGTAAAATATTACTTATTTAACTTTACTTGATCTACATAACACTAGCTAAATACCACACTTTCAGTATTCTGTAATATTATGTAGCATTATGCAATCGTTCACACTGCAAATATTACTATCTTAGCACCGCAAAATCAGCTGTTAGCATACACAAAACAAAATCCCGACCCGCGTCTGGAGTAGCCTGCACGTAAAATGATAGTTCAGTATTATTAAATACGATGACAAACCGCAGGTTATATTACAAAAACATACAATCAAATGATTTTAACATGACACATGCGTGATAAATAATGGCACAAACTGTTAAAAAGACAGCTTATTTACGATATGATGTCACAGTTACTAATCCAGGGCATCCAGCTATCCTACGATCAGAAATAAATGAATACACAGGTCAATAACACGCAGAAGCGGACCCTTCGCACTGCCTTTGACCCTATTGTCCCTGACCTTCACCACGTACAAGGTGATTGGTTGAGGGCTGAAGCATGGGTGGTTTACGAAGTGTCATCACGAGGCCGGCATCAGGGCACAACTGTGGACAAATATTCTCGTGCTTATACAGCAATTGACAAATAATTCTTCACCAAGAAGAAATTGAAATAAATGAATCACAGTCGGTTACACTGTAAAAAAACGCGAGCAACGGAGGTATGACCTAAAAAAGTATTTTAAAGATCATAGCAGCATGGACATAAGAATGGAAAAGGTGCTGAAAACACCATATAATGTGACAGCAAATATAATCAAAGAGTTTATGAAAAGAACAAAGAAAAACACATTTTAAAATTTAATCTGAATCTTCACACACAATTGGAACAATAACAACGAAGTGGTAAATGATTAGCGCCGAAAGGGTTGACATTGCAAGAAATAGTCGGGGTCTGGAGACCTGACATGGGAATGGAGATCCGTCACACCCAGCTCCTGGGTCATATACCAGATGCAGGGTGTCGCTGAATCCCAGCATATGGAGGCCCCCAACTCCGATACGCAGGATTCAATGTGCTTTGAAATCCTTCTATCCTGATGGACCCTACCCCGTGTGCCCTGGTTGCAGGATACCCAAAGACCCTCTCCACGAACAAGTAATAATAATATTGCTGAGAAAAATTATACTGTTAAACATAGTAACAATACATGTAATACTATTTCAGGTTACACACAAAAGAAATTCCCATATTACTATTTATGGAAGTTTGTAACCAGTCAAACAATCGCATCCCTTTTTCGGAAATATAAGGAAATGGCGCGCATTGCACTGTGAAAACTAAATTAAATAACCATCAAAAGAACACGCATGCCTTTCTTCTTTTTCCGTGGTGTATTGTCCAGTATGTTAGAAATATTCACACCAGCTCTGCGGGAAAGTACGGAACCGGTGCGCATTGCTCTGTGCTTTGTGTCAAAGTTAAGTTCAGTACTTAAATAAATGTTACACACATAAAGGTATGTTTCAGGCACTCGTGTGAAATAAAGAAGTAGAAAACTAGACAACAGAAAAACAACAGAAGTGAGTGGCTTTCCGGAGAATCGAACCCAGGATCTTCCGAACGGCAGCACCGCCTAGTTACGGAAACGAATCACTCTATTCCCCTTGCCAACTAGGCACCACAAAAATAGTGCTTCGTAGACAGGGGTCATTAGCGCGATTCGCAACACGGAACACCCGATATGTAGGCCTACCTATGGCTATCCAGTCAAAATAATGCCGCAATCACTCTTGTTGTTCAGTACCTATTATAATCATCTAATATACAGGCCAATAATCTACATAACGAACATGTATCTCCGTCAAAACAAGGACGAGAGAAGAACTAAAGCCACCTTAAACTGTCAGTATGTTGTGGCTAAAGAGTTGTTACGTAATTAGTCAAATTACACAATATTACAAGAACCAGTGGAACAAGAGATAATAAGGTGGCGCTATGGATGGATAGGGCCCACGCTGAGAAAACCTGTTGATAGCATTACTAGGCAGCCCTTGGTCTGGAAACACCAGGGTAAGAGAGGTAGAGGGACACAAAGGAACACATGCAGACGACAACTGGAGGCAGACATGAAAGGCATAAATAAGTCATAGAAAGACCTTCAGCTGATAACACAAGACAGGAAAACTCGGCATAAGTTTGTCGAAGGCCTATGCTCCTTTTATTTGGCAGAAAGATGACGATGCTGATATAATTACTCTATGAGTGGTGGCAAATAAAACTCATTTGATGCAGTTTCCCTCGTTTCCCCTTTCTTTGGAAAAAAAAATGAAAGAAACTGTACTAAAAATTGATCTACCCAGGGAGCTACACAACGTAATAAAATTGTATATTACCAAAACAAGAACCAATATATAACAACCACAACAAATGAGAATGTCAAGGAAAAACAAAAAAACTAACCTAATCCGGCCCTGGGTATACTTGAGACTTTTTTTTCAATTTGTATTCTCGTCTGACCCCCACGCGCGAATAGCTAACGCCATACCCCAAGGTCTTTCATATTTGAACATGCGCACTAATATAATTAATGGATCTTATGTTTAGATTGAACGGTGCGCGCCTCGCCCAAACAAGAGGCAAAATTCTTTTTTTTTTTTAATGTGTAAAGCGTCCAAATAGAAAAATTCAGTACATATAGCTTCGCCTCTGGTTTTAAAAACCCATTAAATGCACTAATTTTTGGCTATTTGGAGTTAAAAAAAACTGCTATAAATTTGTTAAAATAGTTTAACAAAATTAGAACATACATTTGTAAACATGGCAAAAGAATTTTTTTTTTTTTTTAATACTAACCTTACTGTCCAATGTGCGTCCGATTGAATGAGTGGTTAGAGCGCTGTCTCTCGCGGCACAGGTGCCAGGTTCTAATCACTGAATTGGTAATTTATTGGATATTGTGAAGTACTGAGATAGGCTGATTCTTATTTAATCTTCAGCACACAGATTGATTCCATGCTTTTGTTGTCGTTCCCTTTTCCCCAGTATTTCTTCACATGTCTCATTCCATACCGTTTTGATTTGCTGCCAATAGTCTTCTGTATTCTCTACATCTTCCAGCTGTTGGAGCACTTGGAATTTGTTGGATATTGTGACCGCAAATTTGTCTCTTGTTTCTTGATTTCTTAGATGTCTTACATTAAATTGTTGTCTATAATTTTGCATTGTTGCATATCTCTTGAGTTTCATTTTTACTTTGGCTATCAGAAGGTGGTGATCTGATGCCACATCTGCTCCTCTATATACCTTTACATCCTGCAATGATGATCTAAACTTCTTGTTTATGCATATATGATCAATCTGATTTTCTGTTTTATGGTCTGGTGATATCCATGTTGCCTTGTGTATTCTCTTATGTGGAAATATGCTTCATCCTATAGCCAGTTGATTTGAAGCACAGAAGTTTGAGAATAGTTCCCCATTTTCATTCATTATTCCCAGCCCCTGTTTTCCCATGACTTCTTCAAAGCCGGTTTTGACTGTACCTATCTTTGCATTCATGTCACCCATCAAAATTGTGATCTTTTTACTTTTTCCATTATTTCTTGTAGTCTAGTATAAAATGCTTCTTTCACAGACTCTTCTTTGTCATTAGTTGGTGCATAACATTGGATGACATTTACATTTATTTTCTTTTTAGCTGTTTTAAAGGTAGCTGTTATTATTCTGGATCCAACGGCTTCCCATTCAATGAGTGCTTTCTGTGCTTCTTTAGATAACATAAGAGCTACCCCTTCACTGTGGGGTGAACTTTCGTCTTCATGTCCTGAGGACAGCACCAATTCACCTGTGATGAGTTTCTTCCTGTCTACCGCCTTCCACTTTGTTTCACACAGTCCCAGAACCTCGATTTTATTATTAGCAATAGACTGGGTTATGAGAACATCAACAACACACAACAGGAATGGAATCCAGTGGACTCTGACTAAGCAGTTGGATGATCTGGATTTTGCTGATGACTTGGCTCTTCTGTCCCATAACCGTAATCAGATGCAGGACAAATTGAAAACACTCGATGAGAGGTCACAGCAATTGGGTCTGAAAATACACAGGGAAAAGACAAAGATAATGAGAATAAATGCAGGTAATGAAAACAGGGTTGAACTTGAAGAAGCACCAATACAAGATGTAGAATCGTACACATATCTTGGCAGCAATATAGACAAAGTTGGAGGGACAGACAGTGATATCAAAATAAGAATACAAAAGGCAAGAGGAGCTTTCATTGCATTGGGAAATATATGGAGATCAAGAGAAATAGGATCCAACACGAAAATAAGAATCTTCAACTCAAATGTGAAGTCAGTCCTATTGTATGGCTCGGAGACATGGAGAACAACAAAGACAACAACCAAAAAGCTACAGACTTTCATAAATGGGTGCTTGCGTAGAATAGAGGGATTAAAATGGTATGACAAGGTTACCAACGTGGAACTGATGACAAAAACTAGACAAGTGCCAGTGGAACAAGAGATGAGAAGAAGACGATGGCGATGGATAGGACACACACTGAGGAAACCTGTTGATAGCATTACAAGGCAGTCCTTGTTCTGGAACCCCCAGGGCAAGAGAGGCAGAGGAAGACCAAGAAGTACATGGAGAAGAGAGTTGGAAACAGAGGTGAAAATGATGAGGAGAACATGGAAAGAACTTGAGATGATGGCACGGGACAGGAGGACTTGGCATGTGTTTGTTGAAGGCCTATGCTCCTTTGGGAGTGGAGGGTTATGAATGAATGAATGAAGAGAAATAGGATCCAACAGGAAAATAAGAATCTTCAACTCAAATGTGAAGTCAGTCCTATTGTATGGCTCTGAGACATGGAGAACAACAAAGACAACAACCAAAAAACTACAGACTTTCATAAATGGGCAAGAGAGGCAGAGGTAGACCAAGAAGCACATGGAGAAGAGAGCTGGAAACAAAGATGAAAATGATAAGGAAAACGTGGAAAGAACTTGAGATGATGGCACGTGACCGGAGGACTTGGCATGTGTTTGTTGAAGGCCTATGCTCCTGTTTTAGGCCACAAACGGCTCCTGGGTCGACCCAGCCCCAAATGGGTACCAGAGCAACTCTGGGAAGGTTAAGGCGGCCGGCGTGATGCCGACCAAATCACCCCTAGTGTGCCGACGGTCAAGATAATATGGGCCTAACACCATATTCCCAATATGCCTTAATGGGCGTGTAACGGGTTCCTTTACCTTTTTTATGCTCCGTTGGGAGTGGAGGGTTATGATATGATATGACACAGATTAATTAAACATAGACTTCAGCATAATATAGTTAAACGGTATTTAACAAGACCAACAGTTAATATATCAAGACTAGTGTAAAAGCCTATCATAAGATGGGAATTAAATTCAAAAGCACCAATCATCATCATCATGACTGTCGTAGATTTTTGATAGGGGAATTAAGACGTGGGTTGGTCCCTTCTGAATAGATTAGAATAAGTGATAGCCACAGTGAGAGATAATAATAGAATTAGATTTCACGAGTGAGATGGAGGAAATATATTAGAGTCGGTCTCTGACCCTCGAGATGATTTCTCTCAGTCAGCCTATCATCTACAACAGATTAAGATTTGTCAGACCGTCTAGTATAATATCTATTAATATATATATCCCTCACATACACACACACATAAGTGACTACAATAGACACACAGACGTGAAACTATGACAATGGAAATATAGATAATTGGGGACGAACTGACCGACACACTGGAATAAGTTTATGTGAATTTTAATTATCATAATAAAATTCCATCACAACACATAAAATTACATCAAACATATACAAATAGTCATAAAGTCAATGAATTGCTACAAGAATGATAGACCCACAGTTATGATCTTTTCCCTCGATGTATAGCCCTCAGTCCCGTTAGAAGAAAAGTGATATCCACAAAGAGTCACGGATACATAAGCTTTAGTCTATGAGTTCCCTTTAAAGGTATGAACAGGCTTTGATACTCTGATCTATCCTAAGGAAAATATTGTTAGCAACAAACTTGCACAAAGAAATTTAAGACAGCAAAATGGGTGCCAAAATACAAAAATAAAGGAATCACTCAGTCCTGCATTCACTCTATTCAGTCAGCCGTGATCACTAGCTTTAGTTCGTACTTACAGCTTGGTAGCAACTTCTGGACAAACAATTTTTAGGACATGCACATACAGAATCTCCAGGATTAGTCATTGGCCAAGGGAACCCCAGCTCCACAAAGATAGGTTGAATTCGAGACTTCAGGGAACGTTTCCTTGGTATTTCTTATTTTAGGATATCTGGTTCTGTCACATTAAAATTGTCCAGGCACGAACGTTAACAGCGAGCAAAGTGTCAATAGCTTATATTTCTAGTAAAGAGGAATGTCAGGTAGGTGCCTTCTCTCAGTATAGGGCTTTATTTGGTCACACCACAACTAGTCAGAACTCCGTCGGAATGTTACTGATAGTAATATTTTACTTGCCACAAGGGCTGAAAATGTACTTGAGTTTTTCTCAGGAAGAATTAAATCTGGCGCGATAGGCCCGTTACTTCATTTAAATCTTAAAGTTCATTGAATGGGTACTCTGTCGTTCTGGATGCCAACGCAATGCCAGACAGGTTTTACTTTATACACCCAAGTCTTTAAGAAAACAATGTTTTTGTTCTTCGCAGATATTTCTCATGTACTAAAACGCTGGTAGAGTTGGGCTACCCCAGTTTCACCGAATAAAGAGAAAACAACATATAAAATACTTATACATACTATTCCTCGGTTATAACTTACATTATAAACTGCAAGCGTAGAGCTTGTCTTATCATTTAAATCTCCCGTGAAATAAGTTATATTTCATAAAATCAATCATCATGAATTAGAAATACATACGTATTTCGTCAATACTCATTGATGAATCAGTGCGGTTATAAGTTAGTTTAAAATATTCTCGACTGATTATTAGCAGTTTAATTAAATTCATTAATAGCCGAATGAGTTTAAGCTAGAAATTATAATTTATTCTGCTTTCCACTGTAACATGTCGACTAGCGAATATAACAGACTTATAAATTATTTCTTCTGCACAGAAATCTAACTAGTAAAATGAAATAAGCGGTTATCACTGAATCACTCAATACTACTAGATATTTAATATAATATTACCTCCACACAGAACTACAGGCGATCGCACCAACTTAGAATTACGCGCTGATATATATTTGAAGTCTAGAAGCTCGGCGAATTGTCGAAACAAATTGAGAAACTTCGCTATACAGCTTATTCTTTTACACGAGCGACCTGTCTACTGCGAATCTGGAGAACTCAATGAAGTCGAGTTTAAACTCCGGGTAAGATATCTGAAAACCCGACAAAGGGTCCCACGTTATTTCGCGAACCCCCCCCCCCCTTCCCCATCTCCCCCTCTCCTCTTAACACTTCACATTCCCTTAGACGCTGGCCATAACTGCCAAAGCGCGTCTTCACACCTCACACGACATGTCTCATTTCTGAGCTATGCATGAGGGCGCCGTTCACACCTCACGCCAAGAACTTAGCCGAAGAAAACTCTCGTGACAGATGAAAATGTAGACAAATGTCTGCTCTCTATGTCTGACGGAATGAATTCTCACACTATTTCGTCTCGTCCAGGGACTGACACATTACGCAATAAAATGTGTTTCTACATGAGAAAAGAAACGGCAAAGTCAGAATGGGAAAATATATTTAGTCGCAAACGAACGAATGCGAAAAACAGGAAAAGGATAAAAGAGCGATAATAAAGTAGAGGACACGGGTAGAAAAAAAAAAGAATATAGAAAGTTTATTGATCATAAATCTCTATGCGACAATAACCCTCCACTCCCAAAGGAGCATAGGCCTTCAACAAATACATGCCAAGTCCTCCTGTCACGTGCCATCATCTCAAGTTCTTTCCACGTTCTCCTTATCATTTTCATCTCTGTTTCCAGCTCTCTTCTCCATGTGCTTCTTGGTCTACCTCTGCCTCTCTTGCCCTGAGGGTTCCAGAACAAGGACTGCCTTGTAATGCTTTCAACAGGTTTCCTCAGTGCGTGTCCTATCCATCGCCATCGTCTTCTTCTCATCTCTTGTTCCACTGGCACTTGTCTAGTTCTTGACATCAGTTCCACGTTGGTAACCTTGTTATACCATTTTAATCCCTCTATTCTACGCAAGCACCCATTTATGAAAGTCTGTAGCTTTTTGGTTGTTGTGTGTGTTGTTCTCCATGTCTCAGAGCCACACAATAGTACTGACTTCACATTTGAGTTGAAGATTCTTATTTTCGTGTTGGATCCGCTTTCTCTTGAAATAGTAGATACTTTTGTTATAAGTCACAGAGATGGAAAAGCGGCTGGCCCAGATGGCATTCCTGCAGATGCCATCAAAATAGATATTGACATCTCTACAGAGATACTATAAAAAATAGATATTGCCGTAGGGGAATGAAGTGCTGGAGATAACCATACTAAGCTTTATGAAGTGAGATGACCGGTTCCCTTCCTTGCTACGATTGCCTTTGTGACGGCAGATGGTGGTCTGAGCCACCACGTGATCGTATAGCTAGTTCGTCTTTCACTCCTTAAGTCAATACACTGGCATCACACTTCTTAAGACTTCACCAACACGATAAGTAAAAGACATACGTCTCACACTGAATGTCTTTTCAGTATTTTATTTGGTACCTCCCAATGAAATATAACGTATGTAAACACGGCAAAAGAATTGTTTTTTTTTTAAATACTAACCTTACTGTCCAATGTGCGTCCGATTGAATGAGTGGTTAGAGCGCTGTCTCTCACGGCACAGGTGATAGGTTCTATTCACTAAATTGGTAATTTATTGGATATTGTGAAGTACTGAGATAGGCTGATTCTTATTTAATCTTCAGCACACAGATTAATTAAACATAGACTTCAGCATAATATAGTTAAACAGTATTTAACAATACCAACAGTTAATATATCAAGACTAGTGTAAAAGCCCGTCATAAGATGGGAATTAAATTCAAAAGCACCAATACTTAACGGCAATTTTACTTATTCAAAAGTATTTTAAAAATTGTAAAATATTTGTTTTACATCTGATGTTAAAATGCTCTCACAATATATAACAGCATTCTTCTTCTTCTTCTCGCAACACGCCAGAAAAAAAGTGAATTGCTTCCTCCTGTTAGTAGTACTACGTAGCAGCAGCGAGGATCCCAATGTGTGTATACGGGACCACACATTCTATAAATATTTTTGTGCTCATCGTCATTTGCGCATTCTTCTTTAGTAAGTGTTACTATTTTCGAGAGTTTATATAAGGGAAACAATACAATTAATGTCTAACTTTTAACCAAAGTTGCATCCCTTAGCGTTATATACAGACAGAAAAAGCTGGGATATTATACTAAAGCACATTAAAAACACACCACCTGTATAATCTAGGAACAGAGTGTGAAATGTAAATATAAGTGTTTACATGATTACATATTTGGAATCTTTATTCATTTTCCTATGAATCCATGCTGGTCATTAATTTGTACATTTGATTGTTATGAAATTCATTGCATTCTGTGCAGGCAAGGGAGAAAACCAAAAATGCAACCAATAAAAAATTCATTCACACTATCCTCAGTATCTGGTATGTCCACCGTGTGCTTGCAAACAAGCTTGGCAGCGGCTCCGCATGGAACGCACAAGTCTCTGAAGGAAATTCCGGGGAATCAAGTCCCATTCACGTGTAAGAGCAGCTTCGAGCTGTTGCAGATTAGCTGGAGAACCTTGCCTGTAGACTCTGCCTCAAAGCTCGTCCCACAGATGTTCTATAGGGGACATGTCTGGTGATAGGGCAGGCCAATCAATCGTCAGAATGTTCTGCTGCTGTAGATATTACTGCGTAATGCATGCGGTGTGCGCACGTGCATTATCCTGCTGGAGAAGCTGCAAGTCTGGATAATTTGTGAACGCATGAGCAACCAATGCATCCAGAACCTCATCTCGATATGTAACAGCATTAACATTTCCACGGAAGACGTGAAGAGGCAAGCGATGGTGAAAACTGAATCCTCCCCAAATGTGAATACTGCCACCTCCAAATCGGTTGTGCTGACGAACACAGCAATCTGCAAAGCGCTCTCCACACCGTCGCCAAATCCGCATACGTCCATTAGCAAAGGATATGTTGAATCTGCTCTCGTCTGTGAATAGGACAGCATTCCACTGCAGTCTAGTCCATCTGACATGTTGCTCTGCCCATTGCAGGCGCTGCTGACGATGTCTGTGAGTCAAGTTTGGCCCAACATAAGGTCGTCTTGCAGTAAGGCCTGTATCTCTGAGTCGTCGTATGACTGTCATTCGAGAGACTTGCCCACGTCTACCCACTATTGCTCTTGCTGTTTGACTTGCCGGGAGAGAACGATTCCTTAGGTGACTCAGCACAATATGACGATCTTGCGCAGGGGTAGTAACTCGTGGTTGGCCACTCCGAAGTCTATCCCGGGCACTGCCAGTGGTTCCGTAACGTTCATTGAGACGTACAATAGTGCTGTGGTGGCAATTCATCCTTCTGGCAATGGCCCGCGAGCTCATTCCGGTCTCCAACATACCAATGGCTCGTTGGCGGTCGTTTTAAGATAGTCATGGCATTTCAAGCACATGTACTGGGTGTTTTGTCTCAACGGCCTTTTTATATCGAGTATACTGCCACAACGCGTACATATTTTCAGGGTCATAGCTGTTGGGAATCGTGTTGCACGTGTAACTTTCATTGTTTTCATGTAGTCTGTACACAAATCCGTGGGTTGAATCATGCACTTTCCATTCCAGCAGCCATTCGCTCTCTACCTCATGACAAACACGGGGAACATCCATTCCCACACTTTTTTTTTTCCAGTTTCTCGGCATCAGTACATATAATAGTGGTGCGTTTTTAATGTGCTTCAGTATATATAGGATTGATGGGTAAATGGCAGGTAGGGGCGACATCTCCAGCGTTCCATGCGGATAGCAAAATACTAAAATGGTTCGTACCAAGCCACAAGCAAAAAATAGGAAAATCTATAGAAGCCCGCCAACACTTGACAACAAACATGAATCTACAAAGAACACAGACAGTCAGCCGGAGAGCACGACTGCCCCAATTACTCGCGTCGGGGCCGGTCCTTCTCAGAAGCCGAACAACGCAACCATTGACACTACGACCGATGAGCAACCCAGAGCTTTAAAGGCAGAGGATAACCAGGCTCCGAAGCCTGACAAAGCAACATCACCTCTAAAACAAGATGTCGAGGCTGTGGCTCCACCGTGCAGTGGCCAGGCAACATCTGCAAAACATCACCACAAAACTTCGACGACAGAGGGCAACAATGCTCTAAAGCCCGACAAAGTAAAACCACCGCCAAAACAAGATGTCATAGTCGAGTCTCCATCATGCAGTGACCAGGCAATTTCGGTAAAACGAGACCAGAGGCAGACGAGCCAAAACGTGAATCCGTCCCGCAGACCACACGCTCAAACTGAGACGGAAGTCGGAACGTGCCAACTTCGCAAGCAAAGAAATTCCGTTTCTCACCAGGCATTACAGGAGAGGATCATTAAGATCACTCAGATGTCTGGAGGTGAGGCCACGCTCATGGCCCTACCCGCCGATAAAGTGATCGGTATCCTCGAGGCAATAACGGGCAGGAGGAGTATAACTAGAGTTACAAGACACGAAAAAGGAGTTATAATAGCTCTAAATAACACGGAGAAGACAAACGAACTGATGGTCGAACTAGAGTCCGGACACAAAGAAGTCCAGCTGCCCCACCAGATTAAAGTTACTGTGGAGATCTACAAGAAGACCAAAAAGATAGTTATAAGAGGGGTCGACAACAATTGGTCTACACAAGAAGTCCACAGCCGCCTGCAAACAGAAAACAAGAATGTCAAAATAACACAGGTTGAATGACTGAAGACATAGGACAAGAAGGACACAAACCTAGTTATCCTAACTATTGAAGGGACTTCAAGACCAAGTCAACTAAACCTAGACGATAGATGTCGAAAAACAGAAGAGTACATCCCTCCTGTTATGTCAGCCATAAATTTTCGCACACCAAGAAAACCTGCAAGATAGAGACAGTTTGTCGGTACTGTGCGGGAAGTCACTCTTACAATGAATGTCCTCAAGCGAAACAGGATACTAACTATAAAGTGCGCAACTCCAACAGAACCTGCGCAAACTGTCTTGGGAACCAAGGGGTAAGATACCGTGGCTGTCCGATCTTCTATGAGACAAAGGCCATACTGAAGGAATCTGTAACTAAAAACAATCTCCTTCAAAGAAGCAAGATACTTAGTAATAATAATTTGCATTCAGTTTCTTAGTTCAAATAACTGAGCTATTTTCCCTCTTAATTAACATCTCACTAATCATTCGAATTCATAGTTCTTACAAAGCTGCTCAGAGGCAACGAATTCGCAAAATGCACCACTGAGACACCTTGACCTATTACAGAATGTAATTTTGTTTTTTCACCAGATGCATTGAGATTATGAGGTAACATCTTTATTTTTTTTATTCTTTGATGTTCGAAGTAGTTCTGAGTGAACTCTAGCTATAATATCAGTTTTATTTTACATTATAAGTTATATCACACATTTGTACTCCGCTAGATACTAATGAAATATGGTAGGCTATATGCAAGAGTAGTTTTCTTCCATATTGAAAACTGTAATGATAATTTAGAGATAGAGAGAAGATCGGCTACCACGACAAGCATGGGAAACAAAGAGCCAGGGATCCAGACCCCCAGCTGGTCAAGACCGCACTCCACCTCCCCGTGGTGGTCCTGGAAACAGTCTGCAGCAGTGCAGTCTGGCTGAGCGAGTGTGGATCGCAATGGGAAGGCAAACCCGGTCCTAAAAAATGCCGTGCAGAAGTCGCATGTGTCGACCGAAAGGTGCAGATACCACAGCTTAGGCGTAAACAGACACAACGCAACCACCGTCCTTTTCAGGACGAACGAGGAAAAAGGAAGAAGACCCCCAGGACGACCCAAAGTCCGCTGGGAGGACAACATTAGACAATCTTTGAAGGACCGAGGACTAGAATGGAACCAGGCCAGGAGGAAGACAGCCGATAGGATAGTCTGGCGCTCTCTCTTCCAAACCTCTACACCTAACGGTAGAAGGGGAACGACTAAGTAGTAAGTATGATAATTTAGCCAACCATATATTTAAAAACAAAAACAGGTAGTTAAGATTAAGTTAACTTATCTTTCTTGAAATTAATATCTTTCTTCCCCTTTCATAAATTAAAAAAAAAATTCACAAGGTAAACCTATTAATGTTAATGTTAGTCAGAATCGACGTCATTGCACTCCAAGCAAACCCATAGGTGCTTAGTCTCCCTCAGAAAATGTCGAAGGGTATGAATGCTAATTGTTCCTGTTGCGCACTGGTTGTATACACGCCGGATGCATCCTCTCACACGTCCATCCCTGCTGGTCTAACGTTTGATGCAAAATTCCAGCAGTTTAAACCTTTATGATTCATCGATTGCAGTGTCATTCTCTAATAGAATCATGAATTGCCTTTCTCTCTTACACATGTTCAATTCACCTCCTATGGGTACTCGAAGCTAGTCTGTCCATCTCTTGATGTTATCTTCCCAATTATAACGATAGAATTCACTAAAAAATTAAACCTATTAAATTTCTTTTAAATAAATGGCTTAAGACAAAATGGGATTTAATTTTTCTAAGGTAGGCTCTGTAGATGAAATTTAAATAAAGGTTGTAAATTGATTTTAATGTTCTTTACAAAATGAACATCTATTAACAAGCTAGGAGAAAGCAATAAGTATAACAATATAGCCTGTTCCGTCCCTGCACACTGCTGCGTCCACGAAATCGCCCGGTGCCAAAGTTTAAAAAGTAAAAACGACATTTATATATTTTTTCAATCCCGATCTCTCGCAGAACCCCTAGAGACTCCTCGCCGAACCACGGTTGAGAAACCCTGCACTAGTGTGACGCGGTACACCGTGTGAGAAACGCTGTTCTCAGAATTTAGGCTTTATAGAGAAAAACAGCGCAGTTCCAATCCACTAATTACTGAATACAGTGAAACAAATATGGCCGACGTTGTAGATCAAGTCCTTGGGGCTAGCTCTGCTGTATGCGGTGTTGTGGGCTTTATCTTTTACAGACTATATAGGAGTCGAACAGAAACTGCACGACAAGTTCGAGTATGTATGTTGTGTATGCATACAAGTACACGAAACCCATTCATTGTTTACGAAATGTTGGCATATGACAGGAGGTGCAGGGGTCATTCTGGGGTTGAAATGAACAACAGTGGGACGTGTGTTCGATGTCATCTCAAATAAGTCGCCCAAGTCGTTTAGGATTAGGGCTAGGGTTTATAATTTCTAACCCTTACCTGTTATTACTGCATCTCTAAATTCTTTTTTAAAGGCCGTATTGAACACAATACTAATGGGACTATCATGATAAAACAGATTTGAGAACTGTCACAAGTGCAAAGACACATCCTGGCGCCGACATAAATTCAGATCACAATCCGGTCGTCATCAAAGTAAATATAAAGCTGAAAAGAACAGAAGACAGGAGGAACCCCAGATAGAAATATCAGCACTGAAACAACCAGATATAAAACAAAAATATCTAGTCGACGCCAAAAATGAATATCAACAGTTACTGACAGAAAGCATGGAGCAGTATAGAAGAGAAAACTCAGAAGAAAAAGTAACCACAAAATGGGAATGCTTAAAAACAAGCATACAATCAGCAAATGCAAATTTACCTAAAAAGGAGCCTAAGAAAAATCAAATTTGGATGACAGATGACATCTTGAATAAAATGGTAGAAAGAAAAAAACACTCCAGAATATAAAACAATGACATACGTACTATGTGTAGACAAGCAAAAGAACGGTGGATAGAAACAAAATGCAAGGAAATAGAAGACTTGGAAGCAAAGCACATGACAAGAGATATGCATGAAGAAATAAAGAAATTATCAAATAGGTCGTGGTTTGCCCAAGGAGGAAGCTGTATCAAGAACACAAATGGTGTAACCTTACTTGATGAGAAAGACATATCAAACAGATGGGCAGAGTACGTAAAAGAACTATTCAAGGACAACAGAGGTAAAAAACCATCACCAGATTCTAATGAAGGCCCAAACATTCTCAGATCAGAAGTAGAGAGCAATACATATGATACAAAAAGGAAAATCAGCAGGCATGGACAACATAAAAATTGAAATGATAGAAGCCTTGGAGAGCTTTGGTATAGATACAATCATAGATCTATGCAACGATATATACAATACAGGATATTTACCACAAGACATGAAGACATCAGTCTTTATAACATTGCCCAAAAAACCTAACGCAACAGAATGTTCAGAACAATCAGCCTGATGAGTCATGCAATTAAGATACTGCTCAAAATCATACAGGAAAGAATAAAAAGTAAGGTACAGCGAAATCCAAGAAGAACAATTTGGTTTTAGACGGAACAGCGGAACAAGAGAGGCAATATTTTGCCTAAGAATATTAGCAGAAAAATATACAGAGGTCCAAAAAAGTTCATACATGTGCTTCATTGACTATAAGAAGACTTTTGACAGAGTCCATCATGAGTAAATAATTGAATACCTCAAAGATATATGTATTGATGGAAAAGGTATAAGAATACTCAGTAACCTTTATTGGGAGCAAACTGCTGGAAGGAATTATTCACCATACATAGACTTAACTGATTCAGTACGTAATTATTTTCAGTTCTGGACGGAATTATTTTTAAGCCCCAAAAATTTACACATACATAATTTACGTTTACTGACAATGTGTGTCTAATCATGAGTTAAGTATAACATATATATCAAATTAAAGTACATTGGATTGGTAAACTCTAGGACCTCCTTATTTGTTTTCATCTCTTTCCATGAGATACGCCCCATTCTTCTATATATCCACATTTCAAGAGCCTCAATTCTTTCTTCCAACTGCTTATTCATCGTCCATGTTTCTGCACCATACAGAAATGCAGAATATATATAACACTTTATGATTCTCAGTTTTAATTTGTGAGATAACTGTTTGGATGTCAGTATATGTTTCATGTTGTTGAATGTAGCTTTGGCCATTCCTATTCTCTTCTTGATTTCTGTTTCACATCTGCTATCTTCTGTTATTATATGACCAAGATATACGTAGCTCTTGACTTGTTCCAGGATTTCCCCATTTATGCTTATCTTTAATGTGGGTTTATCGTCTGTTTTGCTAATTATCATAGTTTTTGTTTTCTCAATATTAATGTTGACTCCATATTCATGACTTATACTGTTCACTTGCTTCACTAGTTCTTGTAACTCCTGTTCACTTTCAGCTAACAACACGGTATCATCTGCTGGCCATAGAATAGACTGGCCCTTTTTCTGCAAAGGTTCAGAAGAATATCCTTTTATTGACCTTCCACTGATGTTCAGTCCTGGTATTTCCTGTATCTGTTTGAAAATTTTTTCGGTGTATAAATTAAATAGGCAGGGGGACAGCACACAACCTTGTCTGACACCTCTTTTTATGTCTATATATGGTGAATAATTCCTTCCAGATCTTACTGTGGCAGTTTGCTCCCAATAAAGGTTACTGAGTATTCTTATATCTTTTCCATCAATACCTATGTCTTCGAGGCATTCAATTATTTTCTCATGATGAACTCTGTCAAAAGCCTTCTTATAGTCAATGAAGCACATATACATACTTTTTTGGACCTCTGTATATTTTTCTGCTAATATTCTTAGGCAAAATATTGCCTCTCTTGTTCCACTGTTCCGTCTAAAACCAAACTGTTCTTCCTGGATTTCGCTGTCTACTTTACTTTTTATTCTTTCCTGTATGATTTTGAGCAGTATCTTAATAGCATGACTCATCAGGCTGATTGTTCTGAAGTCTGAACATTCTGTTGCATTTGGTTTTTTGGGCAATGTTATAAAAACTGATGTCTTCATGTCGTGTGGTATATATCCTGTATTGTATATATCATTGCATATTTCTGTGATTGTATCTATACCAAAGCTCTCCAGAGCTTCTATCATTTCAATTTTTATGTTATCCATGCCTGCTGATTTTCCTTTTTGTATTATATGAATGGCATTCTCTACTTCTGATCTGAGAATGTTTGGGCCTTCATTAGAATCTGGTGATGGTTTCTTACCTCTGTTGTCCTCGAATAATTCTTTTACGTATTCTGCCCATCTGTTTGATATGTCTTTCTCATCAAGTAATATTACACCATTTTTGTTCTTGATACAGCTTCCTCCTTGTGCAAACCGTGACCGATTTGATAATTTCTTTATTTCTTCATGCATATCTCTTGTCCTGTGCTTTGCTTCCAAGTCTTCTATTTCCTTGCATTTTGTTTCTATCCACCATTCTTTTGCTTCTCTACACATAGTACGTATGTCATTGTCTATTGTTTTATATTCTGGAGTGTTTTTTGCTTTCTTTCTTTCGGTCATTTTATTCAAGATGTCATCTGTCATCCAAATTTGATTTTTCTTAGACTCCTTTTTAGGTAAATTTGCATTTGCTGATTGTATGCTTGTTTTTAAGCATTCCCATTTTGCGGTTGCTTTTTCTTCTGGGTTTTCTCTTCTATACTGCTCCATGCTTTCTGTCAATAACTGTTGATATTTATTTTTGACGTTGATTAAATATTTCTGTTTTATATCTGGTTGTTTCAGCGCTGATATTTCTATCTGGGGTTCCTTCTGTCTTCTGTTTCCTGCTCTTTTCAGCTTTATATTTACTTTGATGACGACTGGATTGTGATCTGAATTTATGTCGGCGCCAGGATATGTCTTTGCACTTGTGACACTGTTCTTAAATCTATGTTTTATCATGATATAGTCGATTTGATTTCGTGTTATATCTCCTGGGCTTTTCCATGTGTATAATTTCCTTGGGTGGTGTTCAAAAAAGGTGTTACATATGACCAGCTGGTTTTCTTCACAGAACTGGATAAGTCTGTCTCCTCTATCATTTCTTGTCCCTAATCCATACTGTCCTACTATTTTCTTGTATTTTCCTTTTCCTACTTTTGCATTCATATCCCCCATTACTATCAACACATCTGTTGATTTGACTGGTTTAAGTGTGTGTTGTAGCTCTTCATAGTATTCTTCTATTTCTTCCTCGCTGTGATCTTTAGTTGGTGCATAAGTTTGTAAGATTGATATGTCAAATGGCTTTGCTCTCATTTTTAGTAACATCATTCTGTCATTGTGTGTCCAGTATCCACATACGTATTTTTCTAACTCCTTTATCAACATTCCTACCCCTCTTTCATGTTTTTCTCCGCCTGAGTGTATAAGCGTGTACTGGTCTCTTTTTATGTAGCCTGTATCCAAAAGTTTTGCCTCTGCAACTCCCAGTATATCGAGTTTCATGTCTGTTGCTTCTAATATAAGATTGTCAAGCTTTCCTTCTCCGTTCAGAGTTCTAACATTCCATGTTCCTATTTTTAGGCTTCTCCTACTAGTTTTTAGGTGGTCTTTCTCAGAATGCTCCCTTTCAACAGAATTTAAGGAACACTCGTCATTATGTACTTTCTTACTCATTAGAGGAGTTGCCTCTTCCCTGTTAATTTGTACAGTAGATTCTTCCCCAGGGGACAGAGAGTTCTCTACATATCGTTTCTTATCTTGTTGTTGTGATCCCATTACGTTCTGTAGGAAGTACGTGGTAAGGCCCTAATCTCTTCCACGGTGGCTAGCCATTGTCTTTTTCTATGTCCGACACGCCTCTAGTGCGCCACACACTTTGCTGTTTCGCTTTGCGAGCCGTTGATCTTCTCAGATTCCTCCGCCTCACTCACCGTCTCAGTCTTTGTGTACTAGGGATGGACATTCCCTTGAGTAAGATTGCTCCTACTCCACCCATGTAGTTTAGCCAGTCAGCCAAGACTGTTGCCCGGGATGTGGCCACCGCCGTACACAAGCGGTATTCGAGGAGCCATACATGAGCTAGATAAAGAGAGGAGAACCAAATAGGATCCTGACTATCCTAAAAAGGACATGGCTGTCTCTCACCGTGAGGTACTATCCCTCTCTCTTTATCCTACATCCCTTTAGAATCCATTTAGAAACACAGAAAAAGTAAGAAAGTTATGGTTGATCACTGTAGTGGGTTTGATGGTATTGTATGATGGTGATATTACTACGTGTGATGCATGAGGTCAGCTGTGAAGGCTCCTGAGATAAAATGTAGCTGTGAATTGTCAGAAGACCCTTCTTGCTACCACTACGACCTCACACCTATCTTTTTTTTTTTTTTTAATGAATGTGACTACGTTAAATGTCTAGGGTAATGATATGTAATGTGTTGTGGTAGTTTTCAGACACACACACAGATATTTACTAAGTCTAATAATATTAATAAAATGTTATAATACACGGAACTAACTCAGTTGTGTAAAATTTTGATAGTAATTTTCTTACATTTATTTGTTCTGGACCAAGGTTTTATTTTGGCCAGAACATATGAAAGGTTTTAGAAATTGTGAAAAAATGCATGGATATTACATAATAAATGCAAGGTGTGTACATATATGTTACTAGACTAGTTAATTTTATTATTGGTTATAGTAGTAATCTATTGTGGGAGAACTTTTCATGGATGTGCTGTTGGGGTGGCCTCATCACTCCCTGTCTATGGCGATTACACAGTGTCCAGTTAATTGATGGAATTCTTATGGGTGTGTTTCTAATTAAGTTGAGTTGGTGAACTCTCAGCAGTCCAGGCACTCACTTAACTTGAAGGTGTAGCTCTGGTGCTGAGATCTGGTGGCCCCACCTCTCCGTGCTTGGGGGCAATATCAGAAATCTGGTGGCCCCACCTCTCCGTGCTTGGGGGCAATATCAGAAATATGGTGGCCCCACCTCTCCGTGCTTGGGGGCTATATTAGGCTGCTCTGACCCAAAGTTACTGCACGGGTCCACTCTGGTAAAATTCAACTACTCATTTGACACCGCATTGGTGCCAACTGAAACTCACAGCTCTGCAATCAAAGTATTAATCATGTGTCAAAATTCCATCCTCTAACCATTGCTGGACACAACACTGCACAACAACAACACCACATAGACGGGTCAGATCTCTCTGACCAAACAACACATCTTACCAAGTTGGTTTCACATAGGATAAGTTCTCCCAGACTACAGATTCTGAAATATGTTCATTAGTTTCCTGCCCTAAAATAGGATAGGTGATATGTTTCACTGATCTCAACACTTGATCTGTCCTTCCTAATCCTTGCTGGAGTTTATGTATTTTATTGTCTCTAGACCCTGAACTGGGGCGGGGGGTCTAGAGCGAACCCTTACTTGTTGTAAGGAACAGATTATGCTATTGCAGTATCAAATCACTCGAAACCTTAAACAAATATTAAAATGTACAAAGAGATAATTTCAGTCTTACCAGAAATATAAATATAGTACACAGTTAAATAAATGCTAGCAAAACTCAGCTGAGCTGCTGGCCTTATGATGGCGTCCCTCTAAATACTTCAATAGCTTCTGGGAATTTACACCACTTGATAATTCACTGTGTCTACAAGGACAGCTAATACTGAATGGCACAAAATGCGCGTCTGAGCGCCGATAATATCTTCATCTATGGCCAATCGCTGCCTTTTCTTTTTTCAAATTCAAATATCCTACCACAAAGTCATTTCAGTCAGACCTCAGTCAAGTATGCCTTATTGTCTGTTGGTCCGTCCGTCTCTACTTGCGTTTCATGAAAAAACACACTTGTTTTTTGAACCAACCCTGCTTTCCCCTACACAATTCTGCCTTTAAAGTTATTTTTAGCCACAATTCACCATCCCACCCCGTCTCTTCATTCCACTAGATTTTAGCACTTGCGGCTTTCAAGGCCACAACTTTTTGAAAATTAGTGACATGTTTTATCCCACTGCAGATGTTCGCTGATATGAACAACACAGTCTTTTGTCAATATCTTTCGTATTATCTGTCCGTCTGTATAAATGAAAGCATATTATTTCACTGCTCAAGATAGGCCATCCGGCCAGCTAGGTTTTATATTCCTAACATTATTATTAAGAAAAGTGACTTTTCAAATATTTTCTAGAATTTTCTGGAACGCGCTCATCACTGCATTCAAATAAACGGGCTAAGTTATAGCAAAAGCGTCCAATAAATGACTGTGGCGTATAATATCCAAGGTCCCTTTTGTCAATTTCTTTATTTTATGTCAACTTGGGGACGTGACTTTTTCCTCCTTTCCCCACCAATTTGCGTCCTTTTGCCTCGCTAGTTTCAAGCACGCGTTCAGTCAGATTTTTCCTTTTGATCGTTTTGCCTTCAAGTCCAACAATTTAATTTCCATGGCGGGTGATGACCCGCGGCGTGGGCGATCATGTATTCTAGCAGCTTACGCATAAGTTTTTATCCCTACGTTGTATCATTGGAGATATTTTAACGTTGTATCATTGTTAATTTTGTGACAATCACACAGTTTGTTCACATATTAGTAACATATCCTGTGTGTTTTCGGCCATTATGGCGATACGACAAAACACGATTAAAGATGAAGATAAATGTGAAAAAATCCCTTCAAACGCAAATAAAAGACGTTGAAGCTTGTTGAAATTTGCCCAGTTTTGTGTTTACTTCCGTTCAAGATAAATTCCGGGCAGTATAAAATATCAGAATAGAAAGAAACAACGAAATAAATCAGCGTCTTTTAAAAGATCTTGCGGACACAGCGGTTGGCCATTGCGTCTTTTAAAAGATCTTGCGTACGGAATCAGTTAAATAGAGGTGTCGGACAAGGTTGTGTGCTGTCCCCCTGCCTATTTAATTTATACACCGACAAATTTTTCAAAGAGATACAGGAAATACCAGGACTGAACATCAGTGGAAGGTCAATAAACAGCCTTAGATATGCAGATGATACCGTGTTGTTAGCTGAAAGAGAACAGGAGTTAGAAGAACTAGTGAAGCAAGTGAACAGTATAAGTCATGAATATGGATTGGACATTAATATTGAGAAAACAAAAACTATGATAATTAGCAAAACAGATGATAAAGATTACAGATAAGCATAAATGGGAAAATCCTGGAACGTCAAGAGCTCCTTATATCTTGGTCATATAATAACAGAAGATGGCAGATGTGAAACAGAAATCAAGAAGAGAATAGGAATGGCCAAAGCTACATTCAACAACATGAAACATATACTGACATCTAAACAGTTATCTCACAAATTAAAACTGAGAATCATAAAGTGTTACATATATTCTGCATTACTGTACGGTGTAGAAACATGGACGATGAATAAGCAATTGGAAGAAAGAATTGAGGCTCTTGACATGTGGATATGTAGAAGAATGGGGCATATCATGGAAAGAGAAGAAAACAAATATCCTAGAAAATCTAGGTATGAAAAGAGAACTAATGAAATTTAATGTCCTCCTTTTTGCGTTGAACGATACGGTAACTCTAATATATGAGCCCTAGTGTCTTCGTGTCCCCATAATAATAATAATATTACAATAATAATAGCCCCTTCATTCATTACTAACTATGGGAATGCGCCCTTGAGGTGACAGCCCTCAGCTGCTTATTGTCCTGTTGTTCCATGACACCATATTCTGGGGTTTTGTCTGAAAGTAGGTGTTGGTCACACAGCGGTCATAATGGACACACAACTCCAAGAGCCGTTGTCCATTTTCATTCATCTTGCCAAAACCAAACCTGCCCAGACATGAAGGCCATGAAACATTATCGGCACCCACTCTAGCATTGAAGTCACAAAGGAGAACAAGCTGTTCTTTCCTAGGTATGCTTTTGATGACTGCTGCTAGATTCTCATAAAACTCATCTTTAGTTTCTAAGGCAGAGTAGGAGCATACACACTGACAAGGGTGATGGGACCTGTGTGTCCCAATAATAGTTGATAAGCGAAAGTGGCTCTCCTGTCCAGTTATTGTACATAGAGCAAATCAAAATTTTTTTCAGTAGTTGAAACAAAACAACAAATGTCCTACTGTTCTTCATTTCAACAATTCTTGGCACCTAAAGCACTGAGATGAACTAATTTTTAACATAGTGCATTATTGCTCTGTGAATGAGAAGTTATGAGTAGGAAAAATTGAGCAGCCGTCTGTGATAATATTACTTCCGCGTCAAGGTCTTTATGTCTACACATGAGGAATAAGATTAACTTTATTTGCTTGTATCATCATCATTTTCTTATATGCTCCTTACGGAGTATGGAGCCACTTCTGCAGCTGATCCCCTTAAAGCAGTGGTTCTTAACCTTTTTAAGGCCTCGCACCGTTTTACAACATCTTAAGAAGCCTTGCACCCCTTTTAAAGCATCTTAAGAAGTCTCGCACCCCTTTACAGCATCTTAAGAAGCCTTGCACCCCCTTTAAAGCACATTAAGAAGCTTCACACTCCATTATCTTCTAGTATGCAAGAAAAAAGATAAAAGTACGTTGTGAGAAAATATGACTAAGATTCGGTATCTAATTGTTGTCAATGCTCTATTTTGAACAAATTATTTGAGTCCTGAGTATTATATCTTCTGAGTGTTTATGATGATTTGCCTTGTAAAATATCTAGCATGCCTTGCACCTCCAGAAGGTAGGTCTCGCAACCCCCGGGGGGTGCATGCACTTCTAGTTAAGAAGCATTGCCTTAAAGGAAGCCTGCACCAAGCATTCACATGTTCCATCGGGGAGGGAGGAGTTTGTTTGACATGATGAGGTTGCCAACCTCACACACAACCTCATGTTAGTTGCCTTGTCTGAGGGTTCAGTAGTCCTGTTCTTTCTTTGTCTTGTCAACGACCCCTGGGCATTTACATGAGGCATTTGCTAGTATGATGTGCTTTTTGTCAAAAAATGAACGCTTTCTAGGAACAGAAATGTTAGATATAGGCTGTGAGCGATAGTGTACAATGTCAAGCTAGGCTGTAAATGTTAAATGTTCATTGGGTGGTATTATCTAGCACTAAATATAGAGCAAAAATAAAGAGGACAAAGGCTACTGAATAACTACACTGCCGTTTGATGTGCTTTCAATGACAAACATAGTTTTAACGTCTTTCAGAAGCGACAGAACAGAATAATCCTGCTACGAGCATTTAATTACCTCCAGTCTCCATGTAAAAGGTCAAGGTAGTTTTATAGCAGATACTGCTTTAGGGGAGTGAAGTGTTAGAGACTTCACCATACTATGTCCAGCATCGAGAGGTAGGGTGACCCGTTCCCTTCCTCGCTGCCTTTTCCTTCCCTAACTCAAAATCGGGTACCCATTTACAGCTGGGTAGACTGGAGCATGTCAGAATGGTGGTTTGAACCCGGCATCTTTGCCGCGAGAGACCAGCACTCTAACCACTCTGTCAATCGGACGCTCAAGTTTCCATGTAGTAAAATCAGAAGTTCAGCTAGTTGATAAATACATATATTTCATTCATTGCCAATTATCACCCTGTGAAGTATAGGCCATCAAGATTCTGATTTTTGTGTTGGACTTGATTTCTTTCATCTGTTTTCACATGTTCGTAATTTTATCAGTCGCAACAGGAGATGTAATATAAGAAAGGTAAAGGATCCCATTACATGCCCATTAGATTTAATATGGTACAGACAATATGTGTTTGAGTCTCAGAATGTTTTGACACCTTTAAGTGACATTTGTGTACTATATGGTGTGCTGTAAAAATATGAATAAACTGTGCAAATTAGCTCATTAAATATGCATATTATAATTTTAATTTGTCAACTTATTCTTAATTTTGTTAATGACTGCAGCAGAAGTAATATGTTACTTAAAATACATGTATGTGTTAAGTTTCTTAATGTTTTGACACATTATAAGTGATAATTAGAATGCATTTTGTACATTTGAAAATCATTAATAAATTATGCAGATTAGCTTAAAGAAATATTCATGGTATTGCAGATTTGGGTATGCCTAACTGATTCCTTCCCTTAAAATTGATTACCGGTACACCAGCCTATTGTAAACATTGGTTTTTTTTTTTGACCAGCACATTCCAGTATGCCAACCAGACTTAAAGCTTCACGATCAGCTGAGTATGCAGGACGACCACTGTTTAGCATATGCAGCTGTGGAAGGTATTGTCGCTGATTTGGGACGTCATCTTCGAAGTCACCATGGCACAGAGGAAGGCGTGGTCATGCGATCTCAAATAGTGGAACACAGGTCAAAACGTGTGAATGGATTTTGGTGAGTCTTTTTGATAGTATTTTTGTGTCAAAGATAAAAAATAAATGAATTATTTATACCAGGGGTTCTCAACGTAGGCCATATGACCTCCCAGGGGTCCATACCATATTTCTAGGGGGCCACAGTAAGATGGTAAAGTACTTTTTTCCCAGCTAACGGCTACTATCTGAACATCAATCTGAAGAAGACAGAGATCACCACACTCAATGTGGGCAATCCTGAGCCAATAACAATAAGGAACCAGAAGTTAGAACAGACAGACACATTTACTTACCTAGGATGCATAGTAACACCAGACGGCGGAACAAGCAAGAACATTAACAACAGAATGAATAAAGCGAGAACAGCCTTTGCTAGTCCCAACAACATCTGGAAGTCTTCCCAGTACAGCACAAACACCAAATTCTGACTATTTGAGAGTTGTGTACTTTCTGTGCTTCTCTATGGTGCGGAATGCTGGAGAGTAACAGAGAAGGAAATGTCGAAACTGTCCTTCTTCCACACAATGTTCCTAAGGAAAATTCTCTGAATCTTTTGGCCGAATACCATCAGCAACCAAGCACTGCTTATTCGGAGTAACCAGGAGACATGCACACCATCATAGCTGGTAGACGCTGGAGTTGGGTTGGCCACATCCTCAGAAGGGACCCTGATACCAGTACAAGAACAGCTATGATATGGACCCACGAATGAAAGCAAAAGAGAGGCTGACCAAAAACAACCTGGCAAAGAACTGTGGAAGCCGAGATGCAAAGAATGAACCAGAGTTGGGGCACTGTACGAAGGATGGCTGCCAACCAAGCAAAGTGGAATCAATTTGTTGCTGCCCTACAAGACGCCACCAGACGTGATGGCCACTGACTGCTGTGACAGTCTGCGGCTATGGAACAAAGAAGAAGAACAGAGACTATGGTGGGGGGGGGTGCACAGAGGTAAATGAGGCTCAGAAAGAGACCATGAGCAAAAAATGGTTGAGAACCCCTGGTTTATACCAAAGCTCTGTTACTAATTCTAACCTGCCTATTAGCGTTGGAACAGGTACATCTGAAATGAGATGTCTGAAAGAAACTGTTAATAGACTCAAATGAACTAATAAACATGAGTGGAAAGACCTGTAAAGGAAGGTATAGGATTGGATGATTGGACATAATTTGAGAATGAAGCCAGATAGTCACCAGCAAATATCAGAATGTAAACAGCTAGAATGGGGGGTTACACAAGGGAAGACAGATTGAAAGGATGGCAGACATCTCAAAGAAATACATCATGCCAGACCTCACTTCAAATGAACAAACAAGGGTATAGTAAACATATAAAGTAATAGTAATAGCCCTTCAGTCATAACTGACTATGGGAATACACTCCTGAGGTGACAACCCTCAGCAGCTTATTTTCCTGGTGTTCCCTTCGACGTTTTCTCCTGTTTTCTGCATGCTGTGAGAGCTCCTTTTCATCCAATCTGAGGTGACGCCGTAGATAGCATTGCCACTTTGTGCGATCGGCAGCTTCGTCCTCCCAGGTTGCTGGATTTATGTCCAGTGCCGTCATGTCTTTCTTGCACACATGTATAGTAAATAAGGTGTGATTAACACTTAGCTGACCAAATTCGACAATCGTCGAATTTCCGCTATATACCCTTGCTGACCAAATTTGACCATCATCGAATTAGCACGACTATGAAAGCGACAGGACCGCCGTATCGATAATTTTACGAAATAAGCTCATCCTAGTATTTTTAGCATTCCAAAATGGCTGCGCCCACAAGTCATATTGTGAAGCGGTGTTAAAAGCGGACATTTGATTAAAATTTCATTATTTTTAGTACAAGATCCCTTTCTTCATTTTCGTCATGAGTGATGACGAAAACCAGACTTATAACAGAGATGATTCTGACTCTGGCAGCAAATCTGGGCCTGAAAGTGATATCTCATGGCGAAGTAGAGACGGCTCACTGAATAATAACATTAGTCACAGCAGCGACAATGAAACTGGAGGTGATGTAGGTTGGTCTGAAGCAGGAGATGGGCGTGGCACAAGGGACCATAGGACTGCACATCAAAATAATCCTTGGAAATGGAGAAAGCTTGCTCAAAATTAACTTATTGAGCTTTCCATTCTTCCTCCATATGAAGAGCAAGAAGGTATCAAGGCAGACTCAACTGAATTCAAGTCCATTGATTTTTTTCGAACTTTATTTTCCTGACACTGCCATAGATCTGATCACTGACGAAGTGAATAGGTATGGTGAAAATCACCTCGCTCAGCTCACAGGGGGAATATATTTCAAGCAGCACCTGCCAGCAAAACCCACAAAGTGGGGATTCAAACTATTTGTTCTCACTGATGCTAAAACACAATAGGCCCCTATTGCCTGAAAATGAACATTTATACTGATAAGAAAAATGATGGTTATGTGTGGGGCAACTTCCAGGGTTGTGAAAGTTCTTCTTGATGGATATGGCAGCAAAGGACATATTCTTTACTGCGACAGCTTTTATTCAGCCCCAGCTTTATTTCAAGAGCTGAAAGAAATTTAGATTGGTGCATATAGAACAGTAGCTGAGAATAGACAGCATTTTCCTGAAGCACTGAAGGAAAAGCAATTCAAATTGAAATGCCGGCAGTCACCTGGCATGATACGAAAAGAGTTAACCTCATATCTACTGTTCACTCCAATGATATGATGGATAAGACAGTTAGAAAAAGAGGAATTCCTGAGGGCAGAACAATTCAGAAGCCAGTGCTTGCAGAAAAATACAACAAAAGTATGGGAGGTGTCGACCACTTCAGCCAACTAGGTGCAAGCTACCCCTACCCTCACAGATCCTTATAAATGATACCTGCCATTATATCATTTCTTAGTTGGAACGTCCTGGACAATGGGCACATAACCTACAACACTGCCAACTCTACCAAAAAAGATCAAAGCAAAGAGGTTCAAACAGTCTGCCAGTCTTGCTCTTATTGAGCTTGCAGTTTTTTGACGCAATGTAACACCTTCAAAACCATGTCACAACAACACAGCTTTCTGAACGCCACTTCATTGCCAAATATGAAAGGGCAAGGCACAAACCAGACTGTAAAGTGTGTAAGGCTGCAGGGAAAAGAAGCCAGACTTTCATGTACTGCCCAGATTGCAATGTACCTCTATGCCTGATACCCTGCTTCAAGTTATACCACACAGTCGAGGATTATCAACGTTCACGACAAAGACTCTTGCAGAGGCCTACAGCTACAACTTCAACCCCAGTTAATGGAGGAAGCAGCTCAGACTCCAACTAGATGTACTTAACCACTCAAACATTCACAAACACTCATTGTCAGAAACAGAATCCACTCAAAAAAGACAAATACAAAAATTAAATTTTTTTGCATTTTATTCACATTTTTCATTAGTCTTTCATGTTGAAATGGGAGCCGCGATAGCATAGTGGTTAGTGCACTGGCTTCCTAGCTCAGTGGTCTATGGTTCGATCCCCAGATGAGGTGGGATTTTTTTAGGCCGCAAACGGCTCCTGGGTCGACCCAGCCCCAATTGGGTACCAGAGCAACTCTCGGAAGGTTAAGGCGGCCGGCGTGATGCTGACCACATCACCCCTAGTGTGCCGATGGTCAAGAAAATATGGGCCTAACACCATATTCCCAATATGCCTCAATGGGCGTGTAACGGGATCCTTTACCTTTACCCTTCATGTTGAAATACGTGGTCAATCGTTAAATCAGTACGTCAATCAAGCTTATTTTATTTGTTGCCATCCATGTCCCTAACACTTTATTGCACTGACATTGAAAAACATTATGGTTTTAAAACATTGCCTCCAATTTCTATAAATAGCCATATAAATTCATGATGGCCGCCACGATCATGGGACCAATTTGCATAAAATAAGTTTTTTCGGATGTAGCAACCATTCATTATGGTGCTCTGAAAATTTCAAAGCCCTATGTCTGTTTTTAAATTTTTTTATGAATTTTCAAAAAAGAAAAAATTATTTTTAAAGAAATCTGCAAACACCCTTGGTAATGGGAGACAGTAATGCTCAGGATTGCTGGTCAGCAAAGTGTTAAAAGAAAAAAGTTCAAACTCTGAGCTAATATTAGGAAATGATAAAATGTACCAGCTATTTGAATAGATTCCTTTCAGAGAAGTCTTCTTGACACTGTATACATTGATTCCAATTCTCCTGCAACTTCTGAATAGGTCTTTTCCTGGAATTTCTAAAAGTTTGTATCGCCTTCTGAATACTTTACCCAGTATTCACAGATCTGTGCGCTGTCAAGGAGAAACAGCCATATTGGATATGGCAGATGGAGGATTATAGTTATAGATTGCTTAAGAAATTCTTGACTAGAAAATGCAGAATGTGCAAGGGCATTGTCATTATGCGAGAGCAAGTTTCTTGAAGCCCACTTTTCTGGTTTTCTGTGAAATAACTGCTTTTTCCTAAGCTACAAAAAAAAATCACTGTTATTGATTCATACCATTCTAGTGGATCTCAGTCACAATTCAGTTATCACCTCTGCTGAATGCTTTTTTTTTTTCCTTCAGGAATGACATGAAAAAAGTGATCAAGGACAACACAGAAACGGTACCCTTTGCTATTGTCAAACAGGGAGGTGATCCTAAATTCAAAGTAGAAGTAATAGAGCCCAATATGGCTTCATGTCTTCACAATGAGTTGCAGACGACGTATGATCGATTTGAGCCGAGCAAGGCTAGCATAGTGCAGGTTTGATTTCTTATTTTCTTCTGTTTTGAATATTGTGCAAGCGGGGACATGTTCTAGTGATGCTAGGAGACTCCCAGCCATGAGCAGCAAACAGATATGCTACAGGGCAGATGAAATACATGGCAGCTAAAAGGGACATGGAGATGCACACACATATAAAAATGTTAACTAATTAATGAACTATTTAATTTCAAACAGTTCATACCTGTCAACCTCCTGAGACAAAAATCTGTACGCCGGACCCAAAAAATCCTTACAAACACCCAAAAATCCTTACGCAAAAAATATATTAATAAATTATACACAATACAGTTTTAAAACGAGAAATGACATATACAAATCTATTAGCATTTGAATTAGTGTGGTATAAAACATGCTAATAGTCTCATGCTGTTCTTTACATATAAAAAACGTAGTGATCGTGAGGTACTATTCTTTCGATGCACAGTGTTTTGTATTATAATCAACACATGCACTTTTAGCACTTTGCAGAATTGCATTTGTGGGCTTAAAGTCTGCACAGCATGTATCAATGTTAATCTTACACTGTAAAAAAAGAAGTGAGTGTGTCTGCATTCATGGACCTCCTGCAGTCTGTGTGGACTTTTTTATTGAAAAATAAAGCAGCGAAGTTTACGCAAACAAACTTTTTTTCTAGTTATGTAGGGCCGACACAGAATATTATGTCATTAATTTACTGGAAATATTTAAATGATCAAAATATAACTGAAAAGATTAAGAGAACGACAAAAAAAAAAAAAAAAAAAACGTAACAAAGCAAAGCTAACAGCAACAACAACAAAATATTTAACACATTATGACCAGAATATCAAATCTAGGAAGAAAAACATAGCACCAAAAATTTACAAAATTATTTAAGAGTTTGTAGCCTAGACCAGGATAATAGATTGCCACTTTATTAAAAAATAAAGCAGCGAATCTCGATCGCTGAAATAAAGTAGGTAGGCCTACTCAATGCAAATAAACTTTATTTTTCTACTTTTGTAGGGCTTACACAAAATTTTATGATATTAATTTATTGGAAATATTGAAATGGTCAAAATATAACTGGAAAGATTAAGAGAACGACAAAAATAAAATACAACGAAGCAAAGCAAAGCAACAGCAAAAAATAAAAAAATAAACTAAATTGTGAACAGAATATTAATCTAGGAAGAAAAATGTACTACCAAAAATTTACAAAATTATTATTTAAAAATTGATAGCCTAGACCAGTGATAATAGATCGCCGCTTTATGAAAAATAAAGCAGTGAATCTCGATTGCCGGAATAAAGTAGGCCTACTCAACGCAAACAAACTTTTTTTTTTAGTTATTCAGGGCCTACACAGAATATTATGACATTAATTTATCGGAAATATGCTGAAGGGCAAGACATAACTGGATAGATTAAGGCAGTGATTAAATTGCAACAAAGCAAAACAACAGCAATATTTAACCAAGTTATAGGTATTTAGCTTTTTTTTAAACAAATTGTTCGCCCACGGCGACCATTGCCTCAATTGGCTGTGTGTGGTGTACCCGGAAACGGGGCCTCCCAGTACTGAGGCACAGTTAAGTCCCCGATGTCACTTATCGGTGCAGAGTTGAGAGAGATGGCTGAGCATCACAATCCCCCCTGTGTTGCAGCATGATGAGAACCCAGCATTGCACACTGAGCTTGGGGGGATCACTTGGGCACCAGACTTAATACTGGCTCTTGACTGGATGGCCGCATGCAGGAGATTTCTACAATGGAGGGTTGGCAGGTGGTGGGTATCTGGAAGTGGCTCTGTGCAGGACGTGAGGATTCCTTGGGAGAGCCCAGAACCAGAGCACAGCATTGTGCAAGCTCTGCATAGTTGGAGAGCCCCCTGGATGACGGGGAATGCACAGTGTGCTAACCCACCTATCCCCAACTGCTAACTTAGAACCAGAAGTGGGGTCCTCTGTATGCGTGCCAGGCCAGGATAAAATGCCTGGGAAAGAGACTGGAGCTCAGAACTGGCAGAAAAGCCATGGGAAAGACAGGGCTATTTTGAAGATAACGCAACCATATTTTCACCATACGAGCTCGGACGCCGCCTCGGTAAACAAGGTCCGCGCAGAGCAGTGACACCCCCAGGCTGCTTGCGAATAGTCTACTACTGGGAACATAAACAGATTAGGGATGAGCCCACTCTCCCGTTGAACAGGTGCTAAAGTCGTAGATACTGGGCCAGAAGGCGCACTGGAAACCACAGTAACACGCAACTCGCTTTTTTTTTCTATGGAGAGTACACCGTCAAATAAATCTCGTACTGGTGCTCGCCCTGTGGAGCTCCACCAGGCAGGTGCAGTGCCAGGCTCTGAGCCTCGACAGAGCCCACCCTCAGCTACTGGAGGACCCTCTAGACCGTCTTGTGGAGTCAGCAGACGGCGGAGGAGAACTACTGACCAAAACAAAACAGAAAAAGAAACCCAGAGTGCCACTTGTCATGATGCACTGGAATGCAGAGGGAGTGAACAGCAAGCAGGCTGGATACAGCAAAAAGACAGAGCTGGAAAACATCTTGTATGTGAAGCAAGTCAGTGTTTCCAGTAACCTCAGAGAATGAAAGCAGATCAAACCTTTCGCAAATAAGGGGCAATGCTCTCTATGGCGCCACCTCAGATAGACAAAAAGGGGGTAAAAAGAAACTCTCACAGCAAGCAGAAGGAAAGAGAATTCGCTGTTGCAGATAAAGGTAACACCAGGAAAATAAGCAGCTGAACTATTACTGTCACCCCTCAGGGGTACCAGCAACTTTCCCAGTTGGAGTAGCCACTCCCAGAGTTATGACTGAAGAGGTGAAGAGGTTTGAAACTGTTAAGATGTCACTCCCTAATTAGTCAATAATGCCACAAAAAAAAGAGGATGGCACACAAAAAATATTTCCTTTAATATAGCTGGATATTAGTGACAGTAGGAGACCATCTAGGGGGCTGACATCGCCCAAACATCTTACTGTCCAAACTCTTTACAGGACTTGGAAAATCGTTTATATTTGACACGCTGCTGTCTATTAACCATTAATGAATGTAAAAAGACTTGGCATACTACAAGCTGCAATGGCTCCTTTCCCAAACATTTGTTTCATATATATTCAATAGATCAGGGTCGGCAACCAATCGAACTGCTACCCTAGGTAAATTTCTGACTAACCCTCTCCCACCTGCACTTAATTGTGCTGTGTCTTCTGGTCTAAAGGTACTTTCACAGCATTCATAGTGAAAACCCGCAAGCTAACTTACTCAATTCACTTTGTTCATGAACATTTTGGTAAAATATTTAGTTTGAATTTTCCACCGCTGTGTTGGTGGGATTGGAGGAAGCAGATCGCAGAGATTAAAGTTACAGGCTGGACTTATTCCAGATACACTGTACTCTTGAAACCTGAATACAGCCATGGTTTTTTTTTTAAAGATAGACCTTTAGAGAGCTTAGTGTTTCTAAAGTAGATACCTACAGCTGCTGAGTTTCCTACTGCTACTGGGTTGCCTACTGCTGCTGGGTTTCCTACTGCTACTGGGTTGCCTACTGCAACTGGGTTTCCTACAGCTGCTTGGTTGCCCACTGCTACTAGTTTGCCCACTGCTATTGGGTTGCCTACAGCTGCTGGGTTGCCTACAGCTGCTGGGTTGCCTACTGCTACTAGGTTGCCTACAGCTGCTGGGTTGCCTACTGCTACTAGGTTGCCTACAGCTGCTGGGTTGCCTACTGCTGCAATAGATACAAGTGGGAATATAAAAATGTAAAAAATAGGGAGGGACTTTTCAGTAAGCATGTAATGTACTTGAACAAAGCAGAAGATGAAATGCTTAGCTTTCTGATCACAACTTCAGACCACAAGGTCTTTTGTATTTAGACTTGTGCCCTTATATAACCAACGGACCTTGTGTCTAGGTTGAATGGTGAACGCCCTGCCAAAACGAGGCAAAACTCCTATTATTGAAAAAAATTAGCTTTCTGATATAATGCAGTCACAACAAAATCAGTAATATGTCTTTTGCACAAGAATTTTTTGATTACAGATTATGTGGTCATCCATTTTAAAGATGATATGATGATGTAGTTGAATTGTGGAGGTAAAATGGGTGAACAATCATCCAGACCACTTCAACTTGATTAAAATGCCATCTAATCATCTCGTGCCCCATGTTGTAGTTCCCCCGGGGGGGTCACTGAAGAGACAGTGAAAGACTAGGCCCACTCCTTCCTCAGGCATGTCATGAAAGGTGACAGTTGTTAGGTTGTGAGTGGGCCAAGTAGCCTCATCATGTAAAACAGACTGTTACAGTAACCAGTGCTACAGGAACATGTGCATTTATGCAGGCTTCTTGCAAAGGGGCCAGCTGCAGAAGTGGCTGGATGCTCCGTAGGGGGGTGAAAAAGTACATGACAGAATCCCCTTGCAAAGTTTATTAGCGGCTCTGCCTCTTGACTGCTTTATTTAGGGGAGGAGCTACTGTCAATTGCTACATAACTGCAGAATTTTGATACAAATGTGCAGTTTTAACTTAAAGCAGTAATAGCTATGCATACCCACACGTGTGATGGAATAATGCTATTAGTAGCCATGGAAACGTCGGCCATGTTGGATTTATAGAATCATCGATTTTTTTTTTTTTTTTTGTTTAAATTCCCTGCTAAAAGGCAAAAAATACGTTTTTTATTTGAGACAGGTATGAGCACCAAAGTTAAAATGGAAGCTCATCATGTGTGTAGAGGACATGAGGGCCGCATGATAGCGTAGTGGTTGATCCACCAAGTGGCCGCTCTGGCGACCAGATTGGGGGGAAAAGATCCAGGATCAGGAAACGCCGGGCGACGGCATTTGAGGATTTTTCCCATCGTTATGACTGAGGGGGATTTGGACTTGATTAATTTTGACGAGACCTTTGGCGAGGACATTTGAAGGAGTGTCGTCGACCAGGGATTGGCGGCTCCTGAGCCGACCCAGCTCTAATGGGTACCTCCGAAATCGGCGAGTATCTGCCTGAATGGCGAGGGACACCTGTCTCTGTACAAGAAAAAAGGGATACTCACGTAAAATCAATGTCAGGTTAGACATTAATAATAACCTGAGATTTCGCCTCGAGTATTAGCAGGCGTACGAAAAAAAAAAAGAAAAAAAATCATTGTATTTTAAAACTTTTTTTCACATTAGATTTGTGATAACTTAAGTAGATTTTGAGATACAAAACTTTAAAGTTAGTATTTAAACATAACACATTTTTCACAATTTTACAACATTATTTACAATAAATCAAAATTTTTATACGATATCAGAAATTTGATCTGATAAAAGTTTTATTATCCAATGGAAAGTATCTGTGCAAAATGTCATTCTGATTGACTAAGAAATAACAAGTTATAAGAAAGTTACGTAAAACAAGGTTCTGTGAAATTTCTTAATAGGGAAAGCACAATTTCTTAAGAAAATGCAATTTGCAGAATCAAAATTCTCCTACTTAGAATGTGTTCTGACATATTTAGATTCGTGAGAATATAAATTATCAGAACATAGACTAACCCCAGTTTTCATTTTTGTCCTATTTTGAGTTAAAATGCATTGCAGCTTACCACCCCCTGGCAACTCGGTTTTATCAAACCTAGGGCGACTGCATTTGAGGATTTTTCTCGACCGGGATTTTTCTGCAACTCTCCTAGAACATTTGAAACCCTTGCTTGAGCCAGATATTCCGAAATCGCAGATTATCTGCCTGAATGGCGAGGGAACAATTCAAGAAATAAAGGGATTACTCAATAAAACAATGCAGTTAGACCTTGTTAACCTGAGATTTCGCCCACGGGCGGAAAGAAAGGCAGAGGTAGACCATAAAACATGGAGAAGAGAGCTGGATACAGAGGTGAAAATGTTGAGGAAAACATGGAACACATTTTTCACAATTTTGAGCGGACATTATTTACAATAAATCAACAGGAAGATCTTGGAAATGTGATCTGATAAAAGTTTTATGTTCCAAGGCCTATCTCCAAAATGTCGGGGAGACTAAAGGGTATTGATTACAATGATCTGTTATATTACAATACAATCTTTACAGAATCAACTTGTGTGTACATATAGGGCATAAACTAGCAAACAGATGGTTTTCATTATTGTCCAGTGAACAAGTTCAGCATGCCTTTTTTTTTTTTATAGGGCCATTTCACTGATACATTTAAGTCATCTGAAACTGGTGCAGCTAGGTAGTTCCTATACCATATATTACAATTTTTCAGTCAGACACCTCAAACAGGCATATTGTAGTGAACAAGTTCAGCATGTAATCTAACCTTGTGCATCACACTCACAGGCATACCGTTAATCTAGCTTGTGCATCAACTCCACTTTCTGTGCTGTCAATAATGAGAGTTGCTTACATTTCTTCTTCTCACGGTTACCCAGAGGATCTGCATCTTTTTTTGACATTTTCATAATGAAATTAAACTGAAAAGTACAAAACTGTCTGAGAGCCGCAGACACATGTGTGGCTGGGGTAATAGTGCAGAGACACAACTGACCTTGATATTCTCGAAAGATTTACGGTGCTCTGGCACTTATATCTACTTGTCTAACACATGGTGCATGCGATAGAATGGCAGTATAAGCACATGAAAAGGAAACATGATGCAGATAATACCTCACACTTGCTTGGGTCATGGCATCCACAGGCGTGATATTCCATGAAAAAAAACTTTGTTTTCAGAGCTTTTCAAATTTTGGGTATGGATAGTAGAAAGAGATTTTGCTCCTCTACCGTTTCTCCACCTTGGTGAGATAGAGGAGCTAGTGTGTCCCCAAGAGCTGTGCCGGCAATCTCCCAAACAAGGAGGGGAAACCTGAGACCTGTAAACAGTAAATAAATAATATACAGAGGTATGTTTCAGGCACTCGTGAGAAATAAAGAAGATGACAACAGAAAAACAACAGAAGTGATGAGCTTACCGGGAATCGAACCCAGGACCTTCTGAATGACAGCACCGCCTAGCCACGGGAGCGAATCGTTACTATCCTCTACTTCTTTGTTTGTCACAAGTGCCTGAAGCATACCTTTTGTGTATTATTTATTTACAGCAGTCTCCCAGGCTGGACAGCTCGAAGGGTAGGGACTAGACCAAGAGAGACACACACGTGTTGCCTTGCATGCAGGCTGGGAAGAGTCAGAGGCTAAGAAAGGTGACCTGACAGAAATGCCAGTTGAAATCTGATGCACTTGGCCACAGGCCTAATGAAACAGTGCACCGTACTTCACTTAATGATGATGTCACAAATAAAAAAGTAAGCAGAATGGTGCTCATCCTGTGGGGTCCCACCAGGCGGCAAGAGTGCCAGACCCCCCTTGAATGGGTCCACCCTTTGCTACTGGTGGTCACCTTCCTCTGTACTGAGGAGTCAAAGCACAGAGGGAAGGGGCAAGATCGCCATCAGCAATACCATTCCTGGAAAAGCTCTATAGAGATAGAAATAGCCTCAAGCTGACTACTGCCTTCTTTGAAGATATTCAACTTGATGTCTGAGAGTGTACTTAAGAAGAAAAAAGAAAGAGATTTCATATAATATATGTGTTTTAATTGTGATAAAGAAAGTTAAATAAATGACATTTTATTGAGTTTCAAGAACTTTGTTCATATTTACAGATTGGGCTGGACAGGTTGTTTGGAGAGATGACCAAAGGCATCCAAGAAACAGAGGAGATGCTGCTAACAGGAACTACTGTACTTGGAATTGGGAAGATTTTTCTCGAAAATGGGCAGATGAAACTTAGCCCTCCGGAAGATTCCAACAGAACGTATATCATTACGAAAATGAGACTAATTGAGCTGGTGCGACATTACGAGTCTCAGTCTACAACATACAAAGTGCTGGCAATAATTGCAGCATGTATTGGAGGTAGTTTTTTGGCATACATCATCTATAAGCATGCAGCAGGTTGGTTAGAAAAACGCAGGCAGAGATTACAGTTTGATGAAATTCGTAGATCCATAGCTGAGCAAAGAAGGCAATCCCAAAATGTCTTGAATAATGTTGAAGACACCAATCAGCCCAGAGATGAGGACACTTGTGTTGTGTGCCTTACAAATGTCCGCCAGGTTATTTGTGTGCCCTGTGGGCATCTAGCTATGTGTACTGATTGTGCTGAAGTGCTTCCATTTCCAAAAATGTGCCCTGTATGTCGAGCAGACGTTGAAAGGTTCTTACCAGTGTACCGCCCCTAGCTGGATACATTTTTTTTTTTTTTTTTTCAAATGAAAGCCAGAAAGTCAATACGGAATTTTAAAAAAAAAAGAAAAAGAGGGTGTTATATAGTGACAATCCTCACATATGGAAGTGAGTTATGGGCAGTTAGTAATATGTGATGTAATTTTGATTGTATTTGTTTTGTTGTTGTAATAATGTTTCGTGCCTTGTTGATTTGTATCATGATGATGCTGTGTGACGTCAAAGCTTTGTGACCTGGTGGAAGTACGTATCATATCAATTTAATGATCAGGGTATAAAATTTCAAGTAGTAAGGCATTAACCAGGCTAAAAACTTTGATCACCAGTATTTTCTGCAAACGGTTTTGAATGTCTGTGATGTTGACTTGTACACATGGAGTATAAAGTATCGTATTCTGTGGACGAATATGGAATGATAAGAGAAATGATAGAGCCAGCATAAAATCCCCGATCAACGTCCAGTTTTTTGTGTGAAAAGTTTACTGCCTGGGCTCGCACATATATCTTGTACTAGAATAGAGATTATGTACATTAAACAACCTGGTTGTTTGACCTGGTTAGCAGGGATGGACTCTTCAAAATCCTCCTGAAAATAGGCTGCCCCACTAAATTGCTGGTGATAAAGTCATTCCATGAAAACGTGAAGGGAACAATCTAGTATGCTGGAAACACATCACAGCCCTTTGACATACATAGGCTGTGTCTTAGCTCCGACCCTCTTCGGGATCTTCTTTGCCTTGCTCTTGAAACTTGCATTTGGAGATGCAACTGAAGGAATATGCCTCCACACTAAGACAGATGGCTGACTGTTTGCAAGGCTGAAGATAAACAAAAATCAGAAGGAGCACTATAAGAGACTTGTAATTCGCTGATGACATTGCAGTCGTCACTCAAAGCCAACAGGAGCTTCAGAGCTTGATGAATCGCTTCACCCAAGCATGCAAGGACTTTGACCTTGCAATAACTTTAAAGAAAACAAATGTCAGGATGTGAGTGCTGCACCAGTTATCACTATCGACAACAATGAATTGGCAGTGGTGCACCACTTCACATATCTGGAATCTACCATCAATGATAAACTCTCTCTGGACACAGAAATTGACAGCCACATTGGCAAAGCTGCAGCCATCTTTGCCCACCTCACAATGCGTGTTTGGGGAAACTCCAAACTCACAATGTAGATTAAAACTGCAGTATATACTTTGTGTCATCAGCATGCTTTTATATGGCAGCAAGACATGGACAACCTATGCTAAACAAGAAAGAAGGCTCAATACCTTCCATCTACGATGTCTACGCCACATCCTTGGCATTTTGTGGAAGGACAGAGTGACAAATGTTGAGGTGCTGTCACATGCTGGCCTTCAGAGCATGTATACACTGCTTAGACAGTGCAGACTACGCTCTCGTGGCCATGTCTACTGCATGGAACATGGTCACATCCCTTAAGATATCTTCAACGGACAACTGGCAGATGGCAAAATAACAGTTTGGCGACTGCAGCTGTGTTTCAAAGATGTCCAAGAGAGACAACACTAGGGGTTATGTGGTCAGCATCACTCCGGCCATCTTAACCTTCCCAGAGTTGCTCTGGTACACAATTCATGAGGCTGGGTCAACCCCGGAGCCATTTGCGGTCTAAAAAATCCCACCTGAACTGGAGATCGAACCGTGAACCACTGATCTAGGAAAGATGTGATAGGGCAACTGAAAAGAAGAAATTTCCAGGATTAAATGGAATCATTGAACTTTGGACCTCTCATAAATCCTACAACTGCCTTGAGAATGACCTGCATAGCATAGCTATCACAAACAGTATTGGTCAAATGGCAGTTCCAACTTGCAGGTCAGTCCATTTTGTTGTGTACTCTCTGCTTGAAAATTTGACTGAGAACCCTGTGGGAAAACAGCTTCAGTATTGTGGTAATTTCTTGTGCCACACGGTTCACCAAGGGCCTGCCACAGCTTTTGATATGGGGCTGATCAGTATGCATTCGCTAGATCCAGTCCAACCAGATTACGTAGAGATTTTTTCTATATCGATTGCTTTCTCTGCCATTATGACATGCTCTAGACTCCTTGGGGTTCCTGGGTTCCTCCTTACTGAATGGTGATGTACCCAATCTTGATGCATGGAGTCATCCTTATATGACCAGCATATAAACACAAAGCTATAATATACAGATATGGAAGTGAACCTGTCTTTGAGGCTAATTACACCTTCACTGACTCTTGAAATGATCCATACACTTCCAGAGATTCTACCTGTGGTGTTTCAATATGTTTCATGTTGAGAACCCATCATTGCACACTAAGCTTGAAGGAGTCACTTGAGCCCCAGATGTAACTCCAGCTTTTTACTGCATGCAGGGGGATCTCACTGTGGCCCCATGATAGACAAGGGAGCTGAAAAATAGCTCTGTGTAGGAAGGAACAATTCCTTGGGAAAGCCCAGAACCAGAACACAGTATTTTAGCTCTGCTTATTTGGAGATTCCCCCTTGGATGGCGGGGAATGCACAATATGCCACACGCTTCTTCCTCTTAGCTTGGAACCAGATGTGATTATCCTTTGCGCACAAGCCAAGCTGGAGAAACTGAAGCTCATGACTTCAACTCAACACATATTGGAATGGCAGAAAAGCTACAGGAAAAGCTTAAATCTACAGTGTAGATAATAGCATGGGATCTTCAACTTGGTACTGGCTGCAAAAGAGCGAGAAGCTCAGCAACCCCAGTTAAACAACAGCAACAACAACCCAATCTTTTTTAAGAAGAATATGTTTCCTTCAACAATGATTAATGAGATTGGCCTGAATTGACTCTTGTTTTTGGATTTATTAAAATGTTGCGTGTATACTTCAAATCACCTTTTTCCATTGTTTCCTTATGATCAGGTTTTTGCAAGCACTTGTCAGAGTCTGAGCAGCTCTTTGAGAATCTCAGTGCTTGTCCCCACTCCATAATGTGCAAAAAGGGGAAGTAAGGAAGGAATATTCATTTCTGCTATGTTTCATAGTGGTGGTGTGCTTCTACAGACATTAGAGACAGACACAGCAATTAAAGGTAATGGCCTCTGAATATAAAATACCTTGGGGGAAGAAATCTGTCCTCTGACCAGGTGCATCGTCCAGGTGGCAGATGGTTGAGCGACTTCTAGATATATTGGTTGACTGAATATTAAAAAAGCAGCCGTGGACCAAAACGAGTGGTTGTCACAGAGGATGAGGTGGGATAGTTGTGAGGGGCAGCTATCTGTATAGAACATGTCGGAGCTTAATGATGTGACAACTAGTGAGATCAGGGTGCCTTAACCTCCCCTCTTCCCTCTGCCTTGTGGGTGAGGGTTTTTTTAGTCAAAGGCCGTCGGAGACTGTTCACGAACAGAATGCAGTGGGGAAACCACCGTCTTATTGTCCCTTGTGCATTCATGAATTAAAACAGCTTCCAATAGAAAAGACAACATTAATGGGGGTTCCAGAGAAACCACCGTTTCGGGTAATACCCAACCATCATCAAGCTACTGTCAATGTCATATGCAGGAGGTTTAGAAACAATGTGATAGCTAGGTCAGGAGCATTCTGCAGCAGCAACAATGCACCAGTAATAGGAAAACTTTGAATGAAAGTGAAGAAAATAAACGCCCCCAAAAAAAAGTAACTTACTTACTTACTTAGTCGTTCCCCTTCTACCGTGAGGTGTAGAGGTTTGGAAGAGAGAGCGCCAGACTATCCTATCGGCTGTCTTCCTCCTGGCCTGGTTCCATTCTAGTCCTCGATCCTTCAAAGATTGTCTAATGTTGTCCTCCCAGCGGACTCGGGGTCTGGATCCTTGGCTCTTTGTTTCCCATGCTTGTCGTGGTATCCGATCTTCTCCCATTCTGCAGACATGGCCAAACCATCTTAATTGGGACTGTTCTACTTGGGTCTGCAGGGGGTAGGATTTAAGGCCTTGACGTATCGTCTGGTTGCGTACCATGTCTCTTCTAAAAAAAGTAACACCTAGTTAAATTTAACCTTACTTAAAACAGATATGGAAATTGGTGAGAGATGTTCCATTACAATAAAGAATGGGTATTATGTGATAAGAAAAATACAGAGTATAGATGAACAGTGTGCTAATGGAGTCAATACAGCCAAAGAAATCGTACCACCAGTAATGAGGACTGGTGTGTCTATCACATATCAGCTACATCTTTCTCAAACTCACGATATTTCTGAAGATATTTTCTCTGATGATGGCGCTATGTAAAATAAATGAATTAAATATTAATTTCATATTTTTTTGGTATTTCTTGTTAGTGTATGTGGTTTTTGTTTTTTTGCTACCTGAATTCTGGAGAAAACCCCCTATCTGGCAGCCCACATGTCCCAAGCTTGGTGAATTTTTTGTGTGTGTACGTATGCCAGCTATTACTCGAGGCGAGAATCTCTGGTTAGTATATCTAACCTGAGACTGATTTTTACGTGAGTATCCCTTTTTCCCTGTACACTGACAGGTGTCCACTCGCCATTCAGGCAGATACTCGCCGTCTTCGGAGGGTACCCATTAGAGCTGGGTCGGCTCAGGAGCCGCCAGTCCCTGGTCGACGACACTTCTTCAAATGCCCTCGCCCAGACTTGAACCTGGATCACCCGATCGCCAGCACAGTGTGGTAACCATTACACCAGCGCGACTCCCAAGCTTGGTGAATAAATGGTTCCATACCTGTGAATGGAAATTATAAAACAAGTAAACCTATTCAAATGCCTAGCCACATTAATAAAATGAGATTGAATATGCATCTCAGAAATGAAGGGTAAAATAGCGCAGGCAGATCAGCATTCTATAAAATGAAACGTATTTTATGCAACAACTCTGTCAATGGAATTAAAAAAAAAAGCTCTTCAGTGTTACATAGGGCCAGTCCTGACATAACAGAATTACCATAAGTCACGGACAATTAGTAAACAAGTAGGAAAAGCCATGGAGGCCACAAAGATGGGATTTCACAGAAGAATGTAAAGCATGTGTCGGCAACCCAGGAGGTTTTGAAATCTACTTTAGTAACACTGGACCCTCTAAAGATCTACCATATGTGTGTGTGTGTCGTTTTTTTAAGTGGGGTGGGGAGGGTTATGATGAATCTTATAAAGAAAAGATAGCGTTCATATCTCATACAGTTCCCGGATGTATTTTACTAGCCAGCTCGAGAGTTTTCACTGGAATGCGGGAAAAGTAACTTTGATCCAGGGGACACCACGATTTTAATTGCCGGCGGGAAATTTCCCTTGTTTAAAGTCTTTTTTTTTCCCTCAGTCGCCTAAGGATCTACTAGTAGATCATGATCGACTGTTTGCCGACCCCTGATGTTAAGAATACCATGGACAGCTAAAAAGTATAATGAGTATGTCCTGAAAGAAGTCGAAGAGCATTAGAAGAAGCAATCCACGTTCTTTCGGCATGTTATGAGAAGAAGGAAGCTGGAATATATCGTGACAACAGGAAAGATTAAGGGAAAAAGAGATACTGGATGACTTGACCTTATGGCTTGGAAAAAGTCAGTGACAGAATTGATAAACAGTACTTTTGGCAGGAAGTTGTGGAGAGACATGTTCACCTATGCCACTAAGCATGGTACTTGAAGACGAAGATATAAAATAAACTATAGACACTCAAAATTGATAATGTTTTATGAGATATAGAAGTGTGAACTCACAACTTGGGAAGACTCTGGAGCAGCGGTTCCCGAACTTTTTTTTTCTCTGGGCCGCACTTTCGGAATGAAAATGTGCTTGTGTCATGCCAAATTTTGTTCTTGATAAGAAATACCTTCAAAAAATAAAATCAACTCCTAGCAGTGCATTACTGAATAAATTACATTATTTTGATTAATGTTAAAATCTATTTGATATAAAATAAATTATATTACTGAATAACATCTGGAAACTTCTGAAAAATTCTACAGGCTTCTATACATATATTTCCCATATTATATCACATGTAACAAAATAAATAAGAAAAATGACCATCAGGTTTATTTTTGGCATATGATTTTTTTTAAAATGTCTCTTAATCCTTGAGTGTCTTTGAATCTTCCCGCCACACTTGCCATCCTGTCGCACTACACCATTTCAGAACCACTGCTGTAGTGACTGTCCTAAATAAAATAATTACGTTTCATCTAGAGAAGAATCAATGATATAGCCCGGCCTAGTGTGAAAGGGCTGAATAAAGCTAATTATTTCTTATTTACAAGTGTCTATGGGACAGGAAGGTCTGAGTAATGACGTTTCGTAGTGTTGAAAGGAAACCCTTGAGAACACTGTTTTTGATCACCTAACTGGTGAGTTTGCAGGAATGAAGGTGCGAGAGATCAGTCTGAGGTAGAAAAATAGATATCTGCAGTGTCCTTTTTTTTTGGCCTTGTTTTGGCGAGGCACGTCCCGTTCAACCTAGTCGGTTATATTAGGGCGCATATCCAAACACAAAAGATCCTTAGGTCTGAGATTTAGTTCTTCATTTGATTATTATGCAGTGTCCTGTTTTTACTGTTGATAGAAAGCTTTTTAAAAAGACCGGTTTAGTTCTTTTCTTTTGTGTTTAATTCTTAAATTTCATATTTTCACCTTGATAACAACAGGGCAGTTATGAGAGACTTCATTTTAGTTTTTTTATTCGTTTGTTTTTTTATTGTTTGTTTGTGTGTTGGAAAGGGGAGGTCACAAAAACATTCCCATAAATTTAGTTTTGATTTACTCCATTTGGACTGATTTGGGGGGGAGAAGGTACTATATTTGGATAATAGAAATATTACTTTATTTTCTTGAATTAGTACACCATATGTCCTAATTATAACCCATCAAGGGTTGAGCGGGATACTTTATTGAAAAAAATAAAAAGGATTGTCAAATGCAACATCTTCATCAATTAAATATTGACCAGAAGTTCGCACATCTTCCCATTCTGGTACTTCATGTAAGCGTATTTGGAATTTTCAAGGGCGATGACTCTGACACAAGTGCTGCTCAAGTATGTATATCACAGATTTAACACAGTTTAGAACAAATGGACCACATTTCTTTCAATTCGTTCAATATTTACTTGTAAAAATGCTCCTTAAACATTTTTTTAAAGACAAAGTATCCCATTCAACCCTAGATAGGTTATAATTAGGATGTATAGTGTAGTAAATTCAAGATAATAAAATCTGCTTTCCAATATCTAAATATAATATCTTCTCTCCCCTCCACTCATACCAGATATAGAAAATCAAACTATAAAACTCTGTCAATATATGTGAGCGTGCCCTCCCGTTTCCAAAAACAACAACAACAAACAAACACTTAAAACCGGCGGACCTTGTGCCTAGGCTGAACACAGCGCGCTTCGCCAAAACGAGGCAACTATTCGTTAAAAAGAAATTCTTTAATAATTGTTGCCGGCACTAAAGACAACTGGACAGGTCCAATCCAGTAATTACTGAACAAAGATGGCCGGCAACGGTGATGACATCGTAGGGGTTAGCACAGCACTGACCGGTATAGTGAGCCTCATCTTTTACGATCCCTATAGGAGTAATGCAGAAACGGCACGACAATTTTGAGTATACTCGTATATCATCATCATCCTCCACGCAAGTGTTACCGGGAACTGAAAGGGCAGCAAAGAATAATAACAATGTAACCTGCAGTCCTTGTTCTGGAATCCACAGGGAAAAAGAGGCAGAGGTAGACCAAAAAACACACGGAGAAGAGAACTGGATACAGAGGTGAAAATGTTGAGGAAAACATGGAAAGAACTTGAGGGGACGGCACAGGACAGGAAGACTTGGCATGTGTTTGTTGAAGGCCTATGCTCTTCGGGGAGCTAAAGGGTATTGATTGATTGAACCTGCCATGCATGTTGTAAGTGGCAACTAAGGAAGGTTGGGCATGGGTCCGGCTGCCCCGTCCGCCAAAAAAAAAAAAAAAACTTCACAAACAAAACATAAACAAGTAAATTAAAGAAAATAAAACTGAGCCATCCAAAACAGGTCCCCTGGTAGGAAGGTGAATGAATCTCCACATTTTGCTACTGAAATATTTGTACCGGGTACATTGAACGAACATAGAAAGTCAAAACTTGCGTTACGTAATATTTGTGAACCAGGACGTGCAAGCAAGGTGGTAGATAGTAGAAAGGAGGAAACTGATCACAGGAGAAATGGTGCTGTCCTCAGGATATGTAGAAGTAGAGGCAGACCAAATTATGGAGATGAAAACTGGAGACAGTAATGAAAATGATGAGGGAGACGTGGCAGGAGGACTTAGCATATGTTTGTTAAATGCCTATGCTGCTTGGGGAACTAAAGGATATTGATTGATTGATCATCATTACCTTTCAGCTCCCCATGGAACACATCTTCCTGTCCTGTACCATCCCTTCAAGGCATCTCCATATCTTCTTAGCCCTTTCATGTCTGTCTACAGTTTTCTTCTCCATGTGTTTTGGTGTCTCTCTATTTCCTTCCTGGGGATTGTTGAACAAGGACTGTCTTACTTACTTACTTAGTCGTTCCCCTTCTACCGTGAGGTGTAGAGGTTTGGAAGAGAGCGCCAGACTATCCTATCAGCTGTCTTCCTCCTGGCCTGGTTCCATTCTAGTCCTCGGTCCTTAAAAGATTGTCTAATGTTGTCCTCCCAGCGGACTCTGGGTCATCCTGGGGGTCTGGATCCCTGGCTCTTTGTTTCCCATGCTTGTCGTAGTAGCCGATCTTCTCCCATTCTGCAGACATGGCCAAACCATCTTAGTCTATCTCTTAATGCTATCTAATATTTTTCTTTATGTTTGTGTTATTCAGCATCTCCTGGCTTCCTGGTCTGCTGCATTTAAATGGTTCTTTATTTTACAGTTTCTTATTTCTGCTGTGACCTGGGCAATTTTCACATGTTCGTTTAATGTATGAACATTCCGGGTGCCAAATCTAGCAGAAAGGTCAGTCAGCATCTCAGTCTCCTTTCAAAAACATTTGTTTGAAAAATAATGATAAAACATTCAAAATGTTGGCATTCATTTAAAGGATCCCTACATCTGGTTTCATGCTAGAAGTGGGGAGATGTGTGCCATACTATACATTCCCTGCCATCCATGGAGGCTGTCCAAATATGCAGGACTAAAATGATGTGCTCTGGTTCTGTGCTGTAACAAGGAATAATCACATCCTGCACATAGCTCCTTCCCAGCTATTTACGTCTACCATAAATTCATTGTAAGATCCTTCTGGATGCAATCAACCAGGTAAAAGCCAGAGTTAAGCGCAGGACTCCAGTGATTCCCCCAAGTTTAGTTAAGCCTGGCATTCAAGTGATTCCCCCAAGTTTAGTTAAGCCTGGCATTCAAGTGATTCCCCCAAGTTTAGTTAAGCCTGGCACTCAAATGATTCCCCCAAGTTTAGTTAAGCCTGGCATTCAAGTGATTCCCCCAAGTTTAGTTAAGCCTGGCATTCAAGTGATTCCCCCAAGTTTAGTTAAGCCTGGCACTCAAATGTGCAGTGCTAAGTTCTCTGTTTCATCACAGAGAGAATCGTAATGGTGGGCCACTCTAGTGTGGGTACTCCATGATGATTTCATGAGAAGAAAAAGAGGCATTATATTATTCTGGGAGAAAAGATCCTGGAGCAGGTCAACCACTTTAAATACCTTGAAGCTGTCATAGAGTGGAAGGAAGGCGTCAGAGAAGAGTTGGCCACCCAAAGAGCAGCTGGGAGACTTTTTCAGGCCATAAATTGATTCCTCAGCAAAAGAGAAAATTATTGGCAAGAAGATGAAGATGTCGGTAAACCGCTCCACCTATGTTCCAGTCTTGACATATGGATGTGAGTCATGGGCAATGACTGCAACCCACAAAAGCCAGCTCTAAACCTCAGAAATGAGGTATCCGAGGAAGGTGGTAACAGTAACAAGAAGAGACGTGGTCTGCAACCAGACAATACCTCAGGGCCTCAAAACCCAGCCCCTGCAGACCCACTGGAACAGTCCCAATTACTATGGTTTAGCCATGTATGCAGAATGGAAGAAGATTGGCTACCACAACAAATATGGGAAACTACTGTAAGAACCAGAGATCCAGACTTCTAGGACGACCCAGACTTGGCTGGGAGGTCAACATTAGACTATCCCTGAAGGACCGAAGACTAGATTGGGACCGGGCCAGGAGAAAGACAGCCGATAGGATAGTATGGCTCTCTCTCTGGCAATCCTCTACACCTAAGGGTAGACGAGGAATGACTAAGTAAGTAATAAGTGCAATTTAGGATGTCTCTGACTAGACAAGAAAAGAACCACCACTCGCTCAGGCATGTTGTAAGAGGTGAATTCTACTTCTTCACCTTTCATCTCCCAGAGGAGCATATGCCTTAAAAAAACTTATGCCAAGTCTTCCTGTCTCGTGCCATCTGCTCAAGGTCAGTCCATGTCTTCTTCATCCCCTTCATGTCTATCTCCAGTTATCTTCTCCATGTTTGTTCTTCCTCTACCTCTCTTACTCTGGAACAGGAATTGTCTAGTAATCCTATCAGTAGGTTTGCTCAGTGTGCGTCCTGTCCATTTCCAGCATCTTTTTCTCATTTCTTGTTCTACTGGCGCTTGTCTAATTCTTGTCATTAGGTCCGCATTAGTGACCTTGTCATAATACTCCAGTCGTTCAATTCTACGGTGGGACCTAAGACGCATCAACAGTGAGGAATGCAGTTAGCGACCCATAGCTAGACTACTTGCGTCAGGGTCAGCGAGCCAGAGCTGACCAAGACCCTACTCCACCTCCAAGTGGTGGTCCTGGAAACAGGCTGCATCACTGCAGTCTGGCTGAGTGAGTAGGGATCGAAGAGGGAAGGCTAACCCGGTCCCAAAAATGCCGTGCTGAAGTCGGATGTGTCAGCCGAAAGGCGCAAATATCGCAGCTTCGCTGTAAACGGACACAATGCAACCAACGTCCTTTTCGGGTTGAACAAAGAAGAAGAAGTTCAATTCTACACAAGCATCCATTGAAGAAAGTCTTTAGCTCTTTGGTTGTTGTTTTTTTTGTTCTCCATGCTTCAGAACCATGCAGTTGTAGTGACTTGTTATTTGAATTGACAATTGTCATTTTTGTGTTTGACCTGATTTCTTTCTATCCAATACAAAACACATTTCTATAGAAACCAACACTTTGAGAGAGCACAGGTTCCCTGCTTTGGGGCCAACTACAGAGGCAGCTCCATGCTCCTTAAGGAGCATTAAAAGAAAAAGCATTATAAGACAAGAGATTGGGTCTAGACTGCCTGGTTGTCAGAAATCTATTAATCAAATGTATGTAAGCTCCATCTGTTGGTTACACCACAGTAATATTTATCTGCTTGATGACTTGTCAGAAATCTATTAACCCAGTGTATGTAAGCCCCATCTGTTGGTTACAACACAGTAATGTTTATCAGCTTGCTGACATGTGCTTCTGTTTTTAGCACACCAGCATGTTTTAAACATTGTTTTCTTTTTTTTTTCCTTTGACTAGCAAGAGAAACAGAGGTAGCCCAAGAAGCACATGGAGAAGAGAGCTGGAAACAGAGGTGAAAATGATGAGAACGTGGAAAGAACTTGAGATGATGGCACGTGATGGGAAGACTTGGAATGTGTTTGTTGAAGGCCTATGCACTTTAGGAGCGGAGAGTAATGAATGAATGAATGATAGCAGCAGTAGTCACGGCTGTTTGCGAGCGATCTTTTAGTTATTTCCCCTTTTTCCCCGACCGGGCTATTTATAGCCCACTTGACAGAGGTCACGTGGTCAGCTTCCTAATGGGAAAAACATGTGGCGATGTTTACTTTTGATAGGGCTTAATTAATGCTTTTAGGCTACTTTTTTATCATAAATACCGGCTTTAATTTTGCGTAAAGCTAGACTAGAAATGTTAGAGTAAATTTTAGAACAAGAACAAACATTTTATCACAATTAGAACAGAAGATATAATAGTCTGAAATAGTGTAAAATTTACGTTTTTTTTTTTACATTTTGTTATGGTTTGTTTCTAATTCAATTTACACTAAAACGGTCACAATCAACGTGCATAACAAATTACAGAAATCAAAAGTAGAAAACCTGCAGAAAATGGATATCAAAGTTTTGTTTTGGTTTCATGTGTCAAACATTAATTATTGAAAGTTTAAATTGCAAGTCCACATTTATTACCTTAAAATAACACACCCAATTGTCCCCAAAACATGTTTGAATTGCTTTTATGCTACTTTATTATTATAAATACCGGCTTTAATTTTGCGTAAAGCTAGACTAGAAATGTTAGAGTAAATTTTAGAACAAGAACAAACATTTTATCACAATTAGAACAGAAGATATAATAGTCTGAAATAGTGTAAAATTTACGTTTTTTTTTTTACATTTTGTTATGGTTTGTTTCTAATTCAATTTACACTAAAACGGTCACAATCAACATGCATAACAAATTACATAAATCAAAAGTAGAAAACCTGCAGAAAATGGATATCAAAGTTTTGTTTTGGTTTCATGCGTCAAACATTAATTATTGAAAATTTAAATTGCATGTCCACATTTATAACCTTAAAATAACACACCCAGTTGTCCCCAGAACATGAGAGCTAACAATTATCTCAATCATACATCATGAGTTCTGATCCAGTCTGCGCAATGTTTTTCTAATATGTGCTGTTTATGAATTGTCTTACTAGGGAATAGCTTTCTGAACAAAGACATATAAGTCTCTGTCGATGCTGTTATTGATTCTTTACTAATTGGTTTACTGTGTGATATTTTGTTGTGTACTTTCTCAAATGCTTCTTTCAGTGAGTTGAATTGTTCTTGGGCAATAAAAGCTATGTTAGTTATATCTTGTTTGTCTGTAATTTTCAGTGTTTGTGTAATGATTGCTCTTGTAAGATCTTTATAAACTTTTTGTGTGAGATATCTGTGGCAGTGATTCCCTATAAATGCTCTGCTATTATAAGCCTGTTGTATGATTTTGTGTTTGGCTAGTACCTTGTCCATGTGTGAGCAAACTGGACCAGACCTAGTACACAGATCTTGAAACTGAAGTTTGGCCAGCGCATCTTGTGCATTTTCAAGTCTAACTTTAAAATTATCTGTCTCCTCCTTATCCTCACAAAGTTCAATACCTACCTGAAAAAAATTCAATTTTAGCTCCTAATTCTTCTGCCTATTTCCAGTTCCTACTAAATCTCTTCAAGTTCTTAAAAGTACTAATGTTTCCATGTATCTCTTGCGAATTCTCAAATATCTTTGTGTCTATTGTATCAGCTACCTGTTCTAGAAGTCTGTGGTGTTTCAAAACAATGCCTAATAAAATATGAAGGTAAGGAGGAGCTACATTTTCAATTTCAATCTCTAACATTGGTTTGTGTAAACAATTATGGTAATGTGCCACTTGCCTTTTATTCCCTTTCCCATATTTCATATATCTATTGTAATCTCTTATCAACATGGCCAAACTTCTTGGTTTGCAAGTTGTATGCTCTCTGGATGTCTTTGATGAAAATGTTTGGTTTGTCTGGAGCTCAAGGAATATACCCATGTCTGTGGTGTCTCCAGCAAAACAAGGAAATAATCCCCGAATAAGAAAACAACAACTTGTTTACCATCCCACTCTAAATATTTTAGTGACTCTATCTGAGCTTTCATGCCATTCATAAATATTTCTAAATTATCATATGTATCTCTGACTCTAGCCATTGATAAAAGGATGGTATTAGATTTAGAATTTGGTTTCTCTAAATTTACTACCTGCATTGTAACTTTGAATGAAAGAAGATATACAAACAGTTACTTAGAATTCGCTGGCAGCCGTCGTGTGCACAGGATCGTCTACCAAAGAACACCAATGGAACAGTCCTTATCTCACACACAATTAAAAAAAAAAATTCATATTATAAATAGAAGATTAACAAGACTTGAAAGATAGATCAAATTATGTGGAAGTAATCTATCTATAGCTTTACATGTTTTCTGACGCTTATATACGTAGCTAAATATCATTATAAATGAATGAAAATGCAAAAACAGATGGTGCTTTACAAAAAGTTATTTTTTTACTACCTTATTTAAGATTTGTGGGTATCAGGAATGCGTTTAAAGGGATTTAAATGCTATAAAATCTGGTGACAATATGCTTGTTCTTGTAATGCCACACTCACAAAACTGACTACCACACATTCTCAAGATATGAAACCAAAAAAAAAAAAGTATGTGGAAATAATCTTTAGCTTCCCTTCGAGAAGTCTTTATAATTATAAACTCAAACGAATGGGCCGATTTTTAGATATTAAATTAATAAAAAGATTACTTATTTTATGAATTTCCTTAAATGATGACGCTGTTTTCAAAAGTCTGTAACTCCGTCAAAACTAATTTCAAACAAATAAAAATGCAATCAAAAATAGAACACAGAACAAAGTTATAGTACACAAAAGAATTTTAGCGCTGTGTTTATCCAGAACGAGTGTGTAATGATTTATATTTTACTGATTTTACTCACACATCAGCTGATTTTCCCCGCCAAAAACTTAAATAGTCTTTTACGGTGCACACAAAATTTTATACCCGGTGTCAGAATTCCGGTCACCGAAACTAAAAGAGCGCTCTGGTATAGGGCACAAACAGCCGTGTAGTAGACAGAGATTCCTTATAATTGATTTTTTAATTGTGTTGAAGAAAATTAAATAAATGACATTTTATTGAGTTACAAGAACTTTTGTATTTACAGATTGGACTGGACAGCTTTTTAGGAGAGCTGACCAAAGGCATCCATGAAAAAAGAGGATATGCTGCTAATAGGAAATAGTGTTCTTGGAATAGGGAAAGTTTTTCTCGAAAATGATCAGATGAAACTTAGCCCTCCAGAAGATTCCAAAAGAATGTTTATCATTACAAAAATGGGAGTTAGTGAGCTGGCGCGATAGTACGAGTGTCAGTCTGCAACATAAAAAGTGTTGGCAATAGTTGCCGCATTCATCGGAGGTTGTTTATTGGCAGATATCATCTATCAGCGTGCAGCAGACTGGTTCGAAAATTGGTTAGACAAATGCAGACAGACTACTGTTTGATGAAATATGGAGATTCAGAGCTGAGCAAAGGAGACAACTCAATGATGCGCAGAATAATGCCAAAGAGGCTGGTGAGCTCAGGGATGAGGACACCTGTGTTGTGTGCCTTACTGATGATCGCAGGTTATTGCTCTGCCCTGTGGGCATCTAGCTATGTGTGCTGATTGTGCTGGACTGCTTTCATTTCCAAAAATGTGCCCTATATGTCAAGCAGTTGTTGAAAATTTGGTAACAGTTTACCATCCGTAGCTGGTCGCAATTTTTTTTTTTTCAGATGAAAGACAGAAAATCATGTGTGGTATAATGTTGAATAAGTATGTAATCTTTATCGTAATAATGGTTTATGTCTTGTTGTTTTGTATCATGATGATATTGCATGACATGTTAAAGCTTTGTGACCTGGTGAAAGTGTGTATCATATCAGTTTAATGAGTTGCAATTAATGCTATGCTTCACATTGATCAGGTTATGAAATCTCAAGTCTTAAGACATTAGCCAAGCTAAAAACTGTGATCGTCACTAAATTCCGCAAATGGTTTTACATGTCTGCAGATTTCACATGTTGTTGATTTTAGAGCCTTGCACAAACCATTGGATTTTGTTTTGTGCATAGGATACCCGGTTCAACCCCATATAGGTTTTGTAATTTGGGTATATCTCTCCCTAACAGCAAAAGGAAGAGGAGTATGAAATCCCCAGGAAGGGATGGAATCACAAATGAAATTGTAAAACACCTCAGAACACAGGAGGTGTTAAAGGAAACAACTAGAAGATTTAGATGTAAACTGGAAACGGGATACAGTGTCACAAATATGGACAGAACAAAAGCTGATAGCTACAGACCCACCAGCTTACTTAGCTGCTCAGGGAAATTGATGGAAGGAGTAAATACCTTAATTATGTGCCACCTTAATTTGTGCGAACAGTTTCAAAAGAAACGCAGCAATGGATCATGGATTGCAACCCATTTTTCGTACGCCCGCATACTCGAGGGCTCAGGGCTTAACCTGACATAGAAAGCACAGGTCAACAGAGGATCAAATAACATATATCTCTCAGGAGCTTGAAGATGCTTTCCAGGAAATGAAGCACACACTGGTAGTCTGAGTAGACATGGCAAAACATGTGATAAAGCATGGAGAGCTGGTACAAAACAGTGGAGTTTGTGGGCATCTGTACCATTGCTGTACATGTGAATAATGATAGGTCAGAAATATATGAACAACAGAATGGGATTCCTCAAGGATCAGTGATTTCTCCTTCAATTTTTACTATAGCTGTAAATGATTTAGCAGATGAATTTAATGACATAAAAAATGCAGTATCACAATTTGCAGATGACTGTGCCATTTGGCGATCTGGAAAAAACTTGGACCATGTTTACCAAAAACTTCAAAAACAAATAGACACAGTTTCAGAGTGGATGAAAAGTTGGGGCTTCCAAATTAATGTAAACAAAACAGTAGGTATGATATTCAGCAAAGGAAATTAAAAAAAAAAAAAATAACAAAATCAATATAACCATTAAAGATCAGAAAATATGTACATCCTTAACAACAAGATTTCTGGGCATAACTTTAGATAAACAACTAAATTATAATAAACATATAGACAATTTAGTAGAAAGCTGTAGGGGACCCCTAAATATACTAAGGATAGTAAAAGGTAATGGATGGGGGGCCAGCAATAAAATAATGCTTATGTTCTACAAGTCTTTCATCAGGGGGAAACTGGATTATGCCAGCATAGTCTATGACTCAGCTGCAGCTTCTAACAAAGCAAAACTGGACAGGATTCAAAATGCAGCCATGAGAACCATTACAGGTGCATTTATATCAACACCAGTAGAAGCGCTAGAAGTAGCTCTTGTATACCACCCCTTGGTCTAAGACGGAAAGAACTAAGATTAAATTATTGGAGTAAAGTAGCACAAGAAGTGACCCACCCAGCACATAAAACATTTGTCAAAAACCAAGTGTATGGGACGTCCCCTTAAACAAAGATAGATATCCAACAGGGTGGAGAACTATAGAAGATCTAACGCAGCTCAAAGAACTATCAAACACAATTAAAAATAGTAATAAATATAGAAGCAAAATACCACCCTGGGAACTAAAAACACCAATCATAGACTACTCACTTACTGAAAAGATCAAACAAAACATAGAAGATAAGGAAGCCAAAATGATAAGTAGAAAGTTCATAGATCAACTAACTAAACAAAGTCTGGCCGTCTACACTGATGAATCCAAGGGTGATAGTGGGCAACTAGGTGTCGGAGTTGTAGTACCACAATGGGGAATAAAAAAGAGCTACAGTGTAACTGAAGGGGCTTCGATTTTTACCGCAGAGATGGTAGCAATTTTTAAAAGTTTAGAAATAATCGAAGATAATCCACCAGAAGCTGTTACGATATTTACAGACTCACTATCATCACTATAAGCACTAGAACACCCAGGTAAATGTAGCCGGCCAGACATAAATGAAGAAATTCTAGCAATTAATACATCACTAGGGAACAGAGGATGTAGTGTGAGGCTAGTGTGGGTTCCAGCACACATAGGTATTGCTGGTAACGAGTTGGCAGATCAGAACGCCAAGAATGGAAGAACAAGTAAAAACAATATAAGAGCAGGACTGGGAAGGTCGGAGATCAAGAGCCAAGTGAAGATAACTATAAACGAGGAATGGAAGACAACATGAAAGAAAAGTAGAAAAGGCAGACACGCGTTCAAACTGCTGAAAGAACCAACGAGGACGTGCCAGGTCAGAGAAAAATTAAAGATACCATCAAACAAAAAACTGTGGCGTCTCCGTGCAGCATACTTTATGATAGAAGAACCACACGGCCAAGAATGTCAGGAAGAGAATGACATAGACCACTACCTGATCCACTGTAAAAAGTATGAACAACAAAGGCTTGAATTAAAAACTTACTATAGAAATCACAATATAGACTTGATAAGGTTTTAAGTATAGATGCCCCAAGAGATGCCCAATCAATACTTAAAAGATATATACATAAAACAAAGGAAAACATATAAGGTTAGTATCAAAACAAAAAAAAAACACACACAAAAAACAACAACTTACTACTCATAGGACAAGGAAAGACAACAAGGTATTAAATAAATAAAAAAAACAACAACCCCAAAAGAACAAATACTAATACAAAGTAAAACCAAGTGTAAATGACAATAGTTATCAAGAAACAATACAAAAGAGAAAATAAAATGGACAAACACTAATATAAATTAAAATCAGCAACTGCTAAAGACAATAGCTATTATAATTGAATATAAAATTTAAAAAATAAAATGACACTAAATACCCCAATTATAACCAAATTTCAGGTTGAACGGGGTAGACCAAGATGGAACGAGAAGAGGCAATAACAGTCAGCTGTTAAGTGCCCGCTCTCCACCCATCACCTCATCAAAACAACAACAGCATCTGTACCAATGGGTAAACCACTCCTTTTAGAATAGGCATGTCAGAGTGCAAATACAAGGACATCTGCGTCATAAAATGAAATTAAAACAAGAAGTACCCCAAGGCAGTGTAATATCCGCTACTTTGTTCCTGTTTTGTACCAGTGACATAGTGGAAAACATACCAAAGAGGGTTCACAACTCACGATACGCTTATGATATGTTATGGGTCTTCTTCTTTGGTCCTTAGCCGCCGACTGTCAAAGCAGCCAGTGGCCATCATGCTTGGTGGCGTCTTGTTGGACAGCAACAAACTGCTTCCACCCTGCTCGGTCAGCAGCCATCCTTCATGCAGTGCCCCACCTCTGGTTCATTGTTATGGGTAGCAGGACATAATTATCAAAATGGCAAACAGCATGTTGCAGGAAACCTTACAAAAATAGATATATGGACACGAGAATGGCCGCTAAACATAAATGATTAAAAAAGACTAAAACAATTTTCACACACTCATACATAAAAAATAGACATACTTTGGAATTATATTGGACAACCTGCAGCATGAGAATGGAGATAGAGGATGCCACAGCTGTCCTGATGTGGCTGTCTGAAACTACATTAACCAGAACAGTTATTATGTCGGTCTCTCGGTTTGTGCTTTGGAAGGTCCAAAATGGATGGCTAATGACATAAATGGAGAACATACATAGAGGCTCGCCCCTTCAAGAACTGGCATGGATCTACTGTCCTGGTCATGTAGGAGTACACGATAATGAGAGAGCTGACAGACTAACATAGACTGTCCAAAGAAATACGTTGATGTGTGCAAGCAAAAAGGTAGAAGATGATAGGCAACTCTGTAGAGAGCATTACAACAGGAAGCAATCTGATCATCGGGAGTAGTCCACTTTGGTCATGCCTACCATATGTCAGCCTCCTGTTGATGTTTTTTACCTGAATTGGGAATTAAACCACCTCCACCTCAATTGCAACTTCCAGATTAATTCCTGGTTTTATCCATTCTGCCAACTTGAGGCATTGTGAAAGGAACAGGTTTATTGTTCATAAATTCTGTCCAGAATTCCAAAGCCCAGTGTGGTTGTTCCATAGCAAGCATAATGCACGTTTCAGTTCGCCAAGTCTTTTAAGAGCCTTTGTTCTCGACTCTCCCTTCAAGCCTAATGGCTTCAGCCGATCATACACTGTTACAGCCATTGGACCTGTTGCACCTACTTCTGCAGCTTTGACTTGTAGAATTGAACCGTGGGAAATGCAATAAAGCTCTCCTATATATCCCAAGCCATCTTTACCACAATCCACAAAGATGTCCTAAGCCAGTTTTGCCACAATCAACATAGAGGCGGTAGATTTAACAAGAAATTTAAAAAAAATTATTTTGCGACATTGTTGTTGCTGCTTTTCACACTCAGTTGAATGAAAAGGCCCTTGAGTATAAGAGTGAGATCCATCTTTGCTGCTTAGATCTGGAAAAGGCATTTGACAAGGTCCCCTGGAACAAACTCTGGGACTGTTTGGCAAGGAAGAACATTCCAACACCTCTGATTCATGCTATACAGAGCTTCTACAAGTCTTGCAGAAATTATGTGAGGACGGCAAACCATAAGTCAGAAGAATTCAGGACCAACACCTTATCTTTTCATACTCCTCATGGACGATGTCATCAAGGCATGTAAGGAGAGGACAAGAAAGTATTCAGTGGGGTACTGGAAGATGAGACAGGTCTGTATTTCAGAGCTGGAATTTGCTGATGATGTTGCCCTGATTGCTAAATCAGAGGCACATCTCCAATCCAACCTGCAAGTCTGGAAGGAAGAGCTGGAGAAGAGAGGGATGATCATAAGCAGCTCGAAAACAGAAACCATGGTGATATCACGAGAGGAAAGAAGACATCAGATTAAGCTGGGAGAACAGGTCCTGGAGCAGGTCGACCACTTTAAATACCTTGGAGCTGTCATAGACCGGAAGGGAGGCATCAAAGAAGAGTTGGCTACCCGAAGAGCAGCAGCTGGGAGACTTTTTCAAGCCATAAATCGAGAATTCCTCAGCAAAAGAGAAGTTGGTAAGAAGACGAAGATGGCTGTATACCGCTCCACCTATGTCCCAGTCTTGACGTATGGATGTGAGTCATGGGCAATGACTACAACCCACAAAAGCCAGATCCAAACCTCAGAAATGAGGTATCTGAGGAAGGTAGTTGAAGTAACAAGAAGAGACATGGTCCGCAACCAGACGATACGTCAAGGCCTAAAAACCCAACCCCTGCAGACCCAAGTAGAAAAGTCCCAACTGAGATGGTTTGGCCATGTCTGCAGAATGGGAGAAGATCGGCTACCACGGCAAGCATGGGAAACAAAGAGCCAGGGATCCAGACCTCTAGGACAACCCAAAGTCCGCTGGGAGGACAACATTAGACAATCTTTGAAGGACCGAGGACTAGAATGGAACCAAGCCAGGAGGAAGACAGCCGATAGAATATTATGGCGCTCTCTCTTACAAACCTCTACACCTCACGGTAGAAGAGGAACGACTAAGTAAGTAAGCAAGTTGTTGCTTCTTAACTAGGACTGCTGAGCTTCTCGCTCTTTAGCACCAATACCAAGTTGAAGACTCGTTGGTGCTATCTACACTGTAGACCTAGGCTTTTCTGCCATTCCGAAACGTGTTTAAAGAGTTGAAGTCATGAGCTCCAGTTTCTCCAGCTTGGCTTGCATTTAAAGGATCGTCACATCTGGTCACAAGCTAGGAGTAAGAAGTGTGTGGCATACTGTGCATTCCCCACCATCCAAGGGGGCTCCCCAACTATGCAGAGCTAAAATACTGTACTCTGGTTCTGGGCTGTCCCACATAATTGTCTTGTCCTGCACAGAGCCACCTCAGCTTCCCCTGCCTATCACTGGGTCCATAGTGAGATCCTTCTGTATGCAGTCAACCAAGTCAAAGAATTACGTCTGGGGCTCAAGTGACTTCATCAAGCTTAGTGTGCAATGCTGGGTTTTCAACAAGTTTCACCACAGGGGAAATCCCTGGAAGTGTGTGGATGATTTCAAGAGTCAATGAGGATGTAATTAGCCTTACAGACATAGGGTCACTTCCCCGTACGTATATTGTAGCATTGTGCATAGCTGGTGGTCATATAAGGATGACTCCACATATGCCTCCATGCAAATTTTGCGATATAATCCCTAATCTTTTGGGAAGTGTTGTAACACACTGGTTTGAAACCTCTCCTTCAAATATTCACTTGATTTCATTATAGAAATCTTTTTTGCAAAGTAGACAACTGGCAGTGTGGAAATGATGCAGTCTACAAAAAGCTTAACTTAATAAAACATGGTGATGCAAGTCGATGTCATCTTGAACAACATTTTATTTACCTTATAAGCAACATCCAATGTTTCTTTGTCTTTAAACTCAGTGGTCTTAACACCCAACACTTTTTTGTCTGAAGTGATCTTCTACATGCATATATTAGTTTCTCGATTTCTACTACCATTTTGTTTGCTCACTGCTCACCTCTTCCTCTAGTCTTTTTAGTTTTTTAATATCATTTTTTTTTGTTTCTACTTTTATACTGATAATGGCTATCTTGTCCACACTTTCCTTTTTCAAGCTGATTCATTTTTATTCATTTGCCTGTATTTCACTTAGTTCCAGCTTGCGTTCTCTTCTGTTTTCAATTTTGCTTATGCCAGTATAACTCTGAATATGCACAAAGCAGTACGAATCCTGCCTCAGATAAGATTCACTTCCTGTTTGTGTTGGTGGCGAAATCAACAACTGAATTTAGTTTTTGACGCGGCAACCAAGTGGAGGTAAATAAATAAAACAACTTAACCTGTAGTAAATCTTAGCTCAGCCTTTGGCCCCCCCCCCCCCCCCCATCTTTAGTTCACCATACAAAGCTTTTCTGCAACTTAGCAGCCAGTGTTGCAAATTTGCTAAAAAGTATTTCAAAGTGTTGTATGTCAAATATTCAACAAATACGTTTCTTTTGTATTGTAGTAGCCCCCCTTCAGTCATAACTGACTATGGGAATATGCCCCTGGGGTGATAGCCCTCAGTTGCTTTTTTTTTCTTCAAGTGTTTCTTTTCAGCGTGTTCTTTGCTTTCTGCTTGTTGTGAGAGCTTCTTTTCCCCACACTCTGAGGTGGCGCCATATAGAGCTTCTCCACTTGGTACGATTGGTAGCTTTATCCTCCCAGGTTGCTGGATTTATGTCCAGTGCTTTCATGTCTCTCTTGTACACATCTTTGAACTACAGCTGTGGTTGCCCGGCTTTTTCTTTTACCATCTGCCAGTTGTCCGTAGAAAATATCTTTGGGGATGTGACCGTCTTTCATGCGGCAGACATGGCCTAGCCAGCATCGTCTGTGCTGTCTAAGCAGTGTATACATGCTGTGAAGGCGAGCATGTGACAGCACCTCGATATTTGTAACTTTGTCCTTCCACGAAGTGATAGCAGATATTGTAGTGACAGTAGATATAGTAGTGGTAGTAGATATAGTAGTGACAGTGGACATAGTAGTGATAGCAGATACAGTAGCGCTAGCAGATACAGTAGCGCTAGCAGATATAGTAGTGATAGCAGATATAGTAGTGATAGTGGATATAGTAGTGATAATGGATATAGTAGTGATCGTGGATATTATAATGCTAATGGATATTACAGTGACATAATATTTAATAGTGATAGCAGATATAGCTGTGGTAGCAGATATAGCTGTGGTAGCAGATATAGTAGTGATAGCAGTTATAGTAGTGATAGCAGATATAGTTGTGATAGCAGATATAATTGTGATTGCACATATAGTAGTGATAGCAGATATAATTGTGATAGCACATATAATAGTGATAGCAGATATAATTGTGATAGCACATATAGTAGTGATATATATAATTGTGATAGCACATATAGTAGTGATAGCAGATATAATTGTGATAGCACATATAGTAGTGATAGCAGATATAATTGTGATAGCAGGTATTAAAATACTAATGGATATTACAGTGACATAATATTTAATAGTGACAGCAGATATAACAGTGATAGCGGATATAAACGTGGCAGTGATATCATTATCATTATTCCTCAGCCCCCCAAGGAGCATAGGCCTTCAAGAAACTTATGCCAAGTCTTCCTATCTCAGACCATCAGCTCAGGGTCTGTCCTTGTTGCTGTTTTATTTTGTGGCTTGAAGTTTCTACACGATGGGGCAACTGGCCCAACGCCCAACCTTCCTTAATAACTATTTACTTCATGCGTGGTGTGTTACAGTGTTACCAATCTTTGCTGCCCTTTCAAGTCCCAATAACACATGGGTGGGCAGTGATATGGTGCAGCTGTATTTTAAACTGGTTACGTGGAGGGTCACATAAGCTAGAGGATTTGATTTAGTACACAATTGCAAACACATTTATTGTATACAGTTTATTTGTGCGCGTATCTCTGTTTCTATCAAGATTACATACAGTTTATTTAAATATAATATTATTCAGTTAAGAGGACATATATGTTCAGTTTCTGGTGCGTAATAGTTTTTATTTTATTTTCATTTACTACATCATTAATTTTACTAATTTTTTTCCTACTGTAAAATTTACTACCACTAAGGAATGGGATAACATGAAACTATTTTCAAAAAAGCAAGTTAAAAGAAACAACAAGTGATAATTTGTAATCACTGTTATAATCAGCAATCCCATTCAAGGATGTCTTCCATATAACCGATGTTAGCAGCAGTCACATACAAGCATACCTGTCAACCTCCTGAGACAAAAACCTGTTTGCCGGACCAGTAAAAACCTCACAAACACTCAATAAACCTTGTGCAAAAAATACAGGGTGTTCCACGAATAAGCAGCCCCATTCACAAAGTGAAAGTAGCCAGATTTTTTTAGCATTTTTCAATGTTAACAGATGTGTCAGTTATAAAAGGTTCTAATTAGTACTAGATTGACCTAAATCATTTTCCGTGATTGGACTGTGCGTATTTGAAAACCATCGTGTGTGTTTAAATAAACTGTCTATCACAATGCCGTTTTCACTGTAAGAAAGGACAGCTATTGTTGAGAATTATATCCGTACGGGATCATTCAAAAAAACATCTGAAATTTTTGCATCAACGTTTTCTGGTTCTAAAATTCCTGCAAAGAGTAGCATACAGAAGTTGATCTCAAAATGGCGTACAACAGGGTCGGTTGTTAATGCCAAAAAATGTAGAGTGCCAACTGTTAGGACTCCAGAGGCCATTGCTGTTATTGAAGAGAAGATTTTAACTAGTCCTACAAAATCTGTGAGAAAATTAGCTCAACAAAGTGGAATGAAACGCACTTCTTGTTTTAGAATTCTCCATTCACTAAATTTAAACCATATCGCGTAACGTGTGTACAAGAACTTAAAGAACCTGACAAGGAGAAACGTGTGAATTATTGTCACTGGCTTCTCAACAAGATCGTTGATGGCGAGTTGGATCCATTTCAGTACTTCATGAGTGATGATCACAACGGGCTGATCACCCGTTTGCCAGTCACTTCGATTACGGAAACAACAGCAAATGGGTTGATTTGCCGTTGCCCTAAAGACGCCACTAGGCGTGATGGGAAACAATGGCAAAGAAAACCTATCTGCTGTTGCCCTAAGACGCCACTAGGCGTAATGGCCACTGACTGCTTTGACGGTCTGTGGCTAAGGACAGAAGAAGAAGAAGAATGAGTGATGAAGCGTGGTTTCATTTGTCTGGTCATATTAATTCCCATAACACCAGACATTGGTGCACAGAAAACCCCCATAAGCTATATAAGAAACCATTACATGACCCAAAAATCGGGGTATGGTGCGCTGCGTCTAGGAATGGGTTTGTCGGTCCCATATTTTTTGACACGAATGTGAACACTGAAGTGTATTTGCGAATATTTGATGAGTTCTACGCACAATTAAGAAGTTATCAGTGGGAATATTCCTTCTTCCAACAGGATGGAGCAACTTGTCACACATCTCATGTATCACTGGCCCATATTCATAATGTTTTCACCTAGGAAAAGACTGTCAGCAAAGGATTATGGCCTCCTCGATCCCCTGATTTATCTACATGCGATTTTTTTTTCTATGGGGGTATTTGAAGGGAGTTGTGTATAAAACAAACCCCCATACATTAGAAGAACTGAAGGACAATATACAGACTGCTATCCAAACAACTGACGTGACCGTGTTGCGAAATGTGTACCTCAACATGATTACTCTGGCAAAAACATGTATAGACGTGCACGGCGACCACTTCCAGCATCTATTGTGAGACCTACAAATAGACTGCCAGTACTTTTCCCCTCCATACACCCTTTCCAGGATCGCCATATCCATCACAAGTTGAACAAGAGTTTCAACATACCATCTTCTTGTATACTGTGTGTGACGTAACATTTCTTCAACATTAGGACTACTTGGCAAGTCACACTACTTCCGATATAATACGTCAGCATTCCATGACATCACGGGCCGCTTATTCGTGGAACACCCTGTATGTTCATAAATTATTTGTGATACGGTTTAAAACAACAAATGGCATATGCAAATTAATTAACATTTAAAATAGTACGAGGTAAAACATAATAATAAAGTCTCATGCTGTTCTTTATGTGTACCGGAAAGGTCTCCCACATAACCACTGTTACAATCAATCACATACAAGATTGTCTCCCACATAACTACTTTTACAGTTAGCAGTCACATTCATGAATGCCTTCCACATAACTACTGTTATAATCAGTAATCACATACAAGAATGTCTTCCATATAACTATTGCTTCAATCAGCAGTCATATACAAAAGTGTCTTCCACATAACCATTGTTACAATCAGCAGTCACATTCAAAAATGTTTTCAACATAACTACTTTTACAATCAGTAATCACATACATGAATATCTTCCACATAAACACTGTTACTAGCAATAGTCACATACAAGAATGTCTTCCACATAAACACTGTTACAATCAGTAATCACATACAAGAATGTCCTCCACATAACTAATACAACAATCAGTAATCACATATAAGAATGTCTTCCATATAACCATTCCTACAATCAGCAATCGTATACAAGAGTATCTTTCACATAACTACAGTTACAATCAGAAGTCAAATACAAGAATGTCTTCCACATAACCATTCTTACAATCAGCTGTCATATACAGAAGTGTCTTCCACATAACCATTGTTACAATCAGCAGTCACATTCAAAAATGTTTTCAATGTAACTACTTTTACAATCAGAAAACACATACATGAATATCTTCCACATAAACACTGGTACTAGCAGTAGTCACATACAAGAATGTCTTTCACGTAACAATGCTTACAATCAGCAATCATACAAGAATGCCATTCACATAACTATGCTTACAATCAACAATCATATACAGGAATATCTTCCACATAACTATGGTTACAATCAGTAGTCACATACAGAAATGTCATCCACATAACTATGGTTACAATCAGTAGTCACATACAGGAATGTCTTCCACATAACTATGCTTACAATCAGCAGTCACATACAGGAGTGTCATCCACTTAACTCACCCGTGTGTTACCGGGGCCCGAAAGGGGAGCAAAGAATAGTAACACTGTTCCCTGCCAAGCATGTCATAGAAAGCGACTAAGGAGGGTTGGGCATGGGGCTGATTACCCCATCCTGTAAAAAATTTAAACCACAAAAAACTTCAACAAACATGGACACGTCAATTAAAGGAAATAAAACACAGCCATCCAAGACAGGGGAAGGTCCTCTCGCAGGGGGGCGTATGATGCAACACAGATAAAGCCGAAAGGAGTCTGTGTTACTGACTAACCTTCTTTCTTCTAGGAGAACTTCCAGATTTGGCACCTGGAATGTTTGGACATTAAACGAACAAGGGAAAGTGGCACAAGTAGCAACAGAAATGAGGGAATATAAAATCGAGGTTCTGGGACTGTGTGAAACAAAGTGGAAGGGGGTAGACAGGAAGAAACTCATCACAGGTGAATTGGTGCTGTCCTCAGGACATGAAGATGAAAGTTCACACCATAGTGAAGGGGTAGCTCTTATGTTATCTAAAGAAGCACAGAAAGCACTCATTGAATGGGAAGCTGTTGGACCCAGAAGAATAACAGCTACTTTTAAAACAGCTAAAAAGAAAATAAATGTAAATGTCATCCAATGTTATGCACCAACTAATGACAAAGAAGAGTCTGTGAAAGAAGCATTTTATACTAGACTACAGGAAATTATGGAAAAAGTAAAAAGAAGAGACATCACAATTTTGATGGGTGACATGAATGCAAAGATAAGTACAGTCAACACAGGCTTTGAAGAAGTCATGGGAAAACAGGGGCTAGGAATAATGAATGAAAATGGGGAACTATTCTCAAACTTCTGTGCTTCAAATCAACTGGCTATAGGAGGAAGCATGTTTCCACATAAGAGAATACACAAGGAAACATGGATATCACCAGACCATAGAACAGAAAATCAGATTGATCATATATGCATAAATAAGAAGTTTAGATCATCATTGCAGGATGTAAAGGTATATAGAGGAGCAGATGTGGCATCAGATCACCACTTTCTGATAGCCAAAGTAAAAATGAAACTCAAGAGATATGCAACAATGCAAAATTATAGACAACAATTTAATGTAGGACATCTAAGAAATCAAGAAACAAGAGACAAATTTGCGGTCACAATATCCAACAAATTCCAAGTGCTCCAACAGCTGGAAGATGTAGAGAATACAGAAGACTATTGGCAGCAAATCAAAACTGTATGGAATGAGACATGTGAAGAAATACTGGGGAAAAGAGAACGACAACAAAAAGCATGGATAACAACAGAAACCATCAATAAGATAAAAGACAGAAAAAACAAGAAAGCAGATTTAAACACAAGCAAAACCAGAAGTTCCAAAGCCAAGGCTCAAGAAGTGTACACAGAAGCAAACAAAGAAGTAAAAAGAAGTATCAAAAGAGACAAGAGGAAGTATATTGAGGAGTTAGCAAGAGAGGCAGAAGATGCTGCAGCCAAAGGAAATATGAGAGAACTGTATAACAGCACAAAGAAGCTGACAGGGAAATACAAGCAAACAAGTTGCCTCATAAAAGACAAGAAGGGAAAACTGCTCAGCAATATACAAGAGCAAATGAAGAGGTGGACAGAATATTTTGAGGACCTTCTCAATAGACCAGCTCCACAAAACCCCCCGGACATCCAGCCAGCAGAAGAAGAGCTACAAAATTAACGGTGAAAGACCAACGAAGGAAGAAATAAAGAAAGCCATAAAGCTTCTAAGAGATGGAAAAGCGTCTGGACCTGATGGCATTCCAGCAGAGGCCATCAAAGCAGATATCGACACGGCTACAGAGATGTTATATAAATTACTTGGTAAAGTCTGGGAAAAGGAAGAGATACCAGCAGAATGGAAGGAAGGATATCTGTTAAGTTGCCTAAGAAGGGAAATTTACAAGAGTGCACAAATTATAGAGGAATAATGTTACTATCAGTGCCAGGAAAAGTATTAAACAGGATTATCCTTGAGAGATTAAAAGAGTCCATAGACAAGAAACTGAGAGATGAACAAGCAGGTTTTCGACAAAACAGATCCTGTACAGACCAGATAGCCACTTTGAGAATAATAGTTGAACAAAGTCTGGAATGGAATTCACCATTACACATCGGATTTGTGGACTACGAAAAGGCATTTGACAGTGTAGACAGAGAATCACTTTGGAAATTGATGAGGCATTATGGAGTTCCCCTGAAGATCATTAATTTAATAAAGAAAACATATGAAGACATGACATGCAGAGTTCTTCATGAAGGACAGCTTACAGAACCATTTGGGATAAGAACAGGAGTGTGACAGGGATGCCTCTTGTCTCCATTTCTTTTCTTATTAGCAATAGACTGGGTTATGAGAACATCAACAACACACAACAGAAATGGAATCCAGTGGACTCTGAGACTAAGCAGTTGGATGATCTGGATTTTGCTGATGACATGGCTCTTCTAAAAAGAGGTGTCAGACAAGGTTGTGTGCTGTCCCCCTGCCTATTTAATTTATACACCGAAAAAATTTTCAAACAGATACAGGAAATATCAGGACTGAACATCAGTGGAAGATCAATAAACAACCTTAGATATGCAGATGATACCGTGTTGTTAACTGAAAGCGAACAGGAATTACAAGAACTAGTGAAGCAAGTGAACAGTATAAGTCATGAATATGGACTCTACATTAATATTGAGAAAACAAAAACTATGATAATTATATATATAATTAGCAAAACAAACGATAAACCCACATTAAAGATAAGTGTAAATGGGAAAATCCTGGAACAAGTCAAAAGCTACGTATATCTTGGTCATATAATAACAGAAGATGGCAGATGTGAAACAGAAATCAAGAAGAGCATAGGAATGGCCAGAGCTACATTCCACAACATGAAACATACGAGGGTGTTCAGAAAGTAATGCACCACATCATTTTTCTCAGCTAATAATGAAGATAGAAGCATGACATTTTGCACACTTCAAATATGGCATGTGCCAACTGTGTGCACCAAATTGCACTGCAACTGGCCAAATAATACGGCTGCCCTAAACTGTTGAAATGGAGCGTGTTAGCAACTTGCGTTATAAACAGCGAATTGTGATAGAATTTCTCATTGCAGAGAAGGAAACTGTTGTGAACATTCACAAGCGTCCATTTGATGTGTATGGAAGTTTTGCAGTCGACTGGAGTAGAGTCAGTCGCTGGGTTCAGAGAATCAAAGAATCAGGAAGTGGAGATACAGAGCTGCTTAATCGGCAGCGCTGTGGATGTCCTGCCACAGCCACCAACGCAGAAATGTTGAAATGCGCTGAGGGCATTATTCTTACTGATAGGCGAATCACTACTCAACAATTGGCCTTACAGCTGTCAGTCAGCATTGGTAGTGCAAATGCAGTTATAAAAAACTCTCGGACTGTCTAAGGTTTGCGCAAGATGGGTTCCTCAAAGTCTCACAAATGACCACCGATTGCAAAGGAAAGCAATTTCTTCTGAATTGTTGGAGCGTTTCAATGCTGATGGAGAGAACTTTTTGGCTAAGATCGTTACAGGTGACGAAACCTGGGCACATCATTTTGAACCTAAGACAAAAAGACAGTCAATGGAGTGGCATCATCCGCAATCACCATGAATAAAGAAATTCAAGACAATTCCTTCAGATGGAAAGGTCATGATCACTGTCTTTTGGGACATTGAAGGTGTGATTCTTGTGGACGTTATGCCAAGAGGAGAGACAATCAATTTGCAAGCTTACATTAAGACATTGAAAAACTTCAATCAATGTTTTCGCAGAGTTTGACCGCACAAGAATCCAGCAGACCTGCTTCTCCTTCACGACAATGCGCGACCTCACACAAGTCTGGCAACACGGGAAGCAATCACCAAATTGGGTTGGACTGTACTACCCCATCCACCCTATAGTCCCGATATGGCACCCTCTGATTTACATCTATTTGGTCCACTTAAAGATGCACTCCGTGGGACAAGGTTTGAAGATGATGAAGGAGTGATTCATGCAGCAAAGAAATGGCTACATGATCAAGACAAAATCTGGTACGGGCTAGGAATACATGCTCTTGTTTCGCGCTGGCATAAAGCCGTACAAGTTGATGGGGATTATGTTGAATAATACCAATGTTTATATGACATATCCATGTATATTGTGCATAAATTTCATGCTTTTTGAATAAACAGCTCCTGAGAAAAACGATGAGGTGCATTACTTTCTGAACGCCCCTCATATACTGACATCTAAAGTTATCACACAAATTAAAACTGAGAATCATAAAGTGTTATATATATTCTGCATTTCTGTATGGTGCTGAAACATGGACGATGAATAAGCATTTGGAAGAAAGAATTGAGGCTCTTGAAATGTGGATATATAGAAGAATGGGGCGTATCTCATGGAAAGAGATGAAAACAAATAAAGAGGTCCTAGAAAATCTAGGTATGAAAAGAGAACTAATGAGGGAAATCAAGGTTCGGCAGCTAAAATACTTTGGCCACATAAAAAAGGCATAACACCTTGCAGAAGACCATAATAGAGGGGAGAGCTGAAGGCAAACGTGCAAGGGGAAGACAGCGCTATAAGTGGGAAGATAACATCAAGAGATGGACAGGAAAGAGTGCACCACCAAGACAAGAGACAGAAGACGTTGGAGATCCATTACAGCCAACCTTCGTTGTGGAGATGGCAACTGATGATGATGATGATGGCTCTTCTGTCCAATAACCGTAATCAGATGCAGGACAAATTGAAAACACTCGATGAGAGGTCACAGCAATTGGGTCTGAAAATACACAGGGAAAAGACAAAGATAATGAGAATAAATGCAGGTAATGAAAACAGGGTTGAACTTGAAGAAGCACCAATACAAGATGTAGAATCGTACACATATCTTGGCAGCAATATAGACAAAGTTGGATGGACAGACAGTGATATCAAAATAAGAATACAAAAAGCAAGAGGAGCTTTCATTGCATTGGGAAATATATGGAGATCACGAGAAATCGGATCCAACACGAAAATAAGAATCTTCAACTCAAATGTGAAGTCAGTCCTATTGTATGGCTCTGAGACATGGAGAACAACAAAGACAACAACCAAAAAGCTACAGACTTTCATAAATGGGTGTTTGCGTAGAATAGAGGGATTAAAATGGTATGAAAATGTTACCAAAGTGGAACTGATGACAAGAACTAGACAAGTGCCAGTGGAACAAGATATGAGAAGAAGACGATGGCGATGCATAGGACACACACTGAGGAAACCTGTTGATAGCATTACAAGGCAGTCCTTGTTCTGGAACCCCCATGGCAAGAGAGGCAGAGGTAGACCAAGAGGCACATGGAGAAGAGAGCTGGAAACAGAGGTGAAAATGATAAGGAGAATGTGGAAAGAACTTGAGATGATGGCACGTGACAGGAGGACTTGGCATGTGTTTGTTGAAGGCCTATGCTCCTTTGGGAGTGGAGGGTTATGAATCCACTTAACTATGCTTACAATCAGCAGTCACATACAGGAATGTCGTCCACATAACTATGCTTACAATCAGCAGTCACATACAAGAATGTTGTCCACATAACTATGGTTACAATCAGCAGTCACATACAGGAATGTTGTCCACATAACTATGGTTAAAATATGCAGGTACATAAAAGAATGTCTTCCACATTACCACTCTTACAATCAGCAGTCACATACAGGAATGTCTTCCGCATTACCACTCTTACAATCAGCAGTCACATTCTAGAATATAAGTATTGACAAATCAAACTATAAAAAACCCCAAAAATGGTCTACAAGAGCAAATATCAAACATCCATTCAAGAATTATCAGAAATGCATGATTCAGTTCTGCCAGCTTAGTGTCCAGGTTTATGAGATGTTGCATGTCTCTGATAAAAGCCAGATCCAAACCTCAGAAATGAGGTATCTGATGAAGGTGGTTGAAGTAACAAGAAGAGACATGGTACGCAACCAGACGATACGTCAAGGCCTAAAATGCCACCCCCTACAGACCCAAGTAGAACAGTCCCAACTAAGATGGTTTGGCCATGTCTGTAGAATGGGAGAAGATCGGCTACCACGACAAGCATGGGAAACAAAGAGCCAAGGATCCAGACCCCGAGGACGACCCAGAGTCCGCTGGGAGGACAACATTAGACAATCTTTGAAGGACCGAGGACTAGAATGGAACCAGGCCAGGAGGAAGACAGCCGATAGAATAGTCTGGCGCTCTCTCTTCCAAACCTCTACACCTCACGGTAGAAGGGGAACGACTAAGTAAGTAAGTAAGCATGTCTCTGCCTGTCCCATTTGTATTCCAACAAAGTAGCTAAACTCTTTTGTTCTGCACTTTTCTATAGATTGTATACATAGTACAGTTTTCCATTTTGATAAAAAATATTCCATTAAAAGAACATCTTCCATACAGCCAATGCCACAAGCATGATTCAAGTACAAGAACTGTAACCATTGTACAAGCAGTAGTCACACAAAACAGTGTCTTCTACCTAACCACTATTACTAGTGGAAATCACATAAAACAGTTTTCATCCTAACCACTATTACTAGTGGAAATCACATAAAACAGTTTTCTTCTTAACCACTATTACTAGTGGAAATCACATAAAACAGTGTTTTCTTTCTAATCACTATTTCTAGCGGAAATCACATAAAACTGTTTTCTTCCTATTACAAGTGGAAATCACATAAAACAGTGTCTTCAACTTAACCCCTATTACTAGCATCAAGAGCACCAACAGTGGGGACACTGGATATGGATACGGGAGAGATACTGAGAACAATTAATGATCACTTGTTAGAGAATGACACTGCGATAGATAAATCATTAAGGTTAAGACTGTTGAAATTTGGCATCAAACATAAGGCTAGCAGAGATGAACATATGAGAGGATGCATCCATTGTGTATACAACCATCGAACTACAGGAACTGTTAGCATTCACACTCTTTGACACATGCTGAGGCTGACTGGAGCACCTATGGGTTTTACCAGAGTGCAATGATGTCGATTTTGTTCAACAATAACTAGTGGAAATCATATAAAACAGCGTTTTCTTCCTAACCACTATTACTAGTGGAAATCACATAAAACAGTGTTTTCTTCCTAACCACTATAACTAGTGCAAATCACATAAAACAGTGTTTTCTTCCTAACCACTATTACTAGTGGAAATCACATAAAACAGTGTTTTCTTCCTAACCACTATTACTAGTGGAAATCACATAAAACAGTGTCATCTACCTAATCACTATTAAGAGCGGCAGTTAAATAAAAGAAAACTTTCCGTTCCACTCATTTCACGTCTGCATGTGTTTAGCTATAATCTTTAAAAAAAAGAAAAAGGAAATTTAAAAAAAAAAAAAAAATCCCTTCCGACTTAAAATCTCATTTTGGGTTTATATTTCTTTCGTTTCCATGGCTTGTACAGTAACTCGTCGTCCAGAATTTTCTGGTCTGCCTTTGGTCGATGCTGAAACATCAGTGGATCATTGAGAACCTGAGATTCCACACTGACGGGACGGACAGCTTCTGTTCTCGCAATCTCTGCATACGCCCTGGTGGCGTTGTCACTCATGTTGTGTACATCATTGCTGAGGGTTGTCTTAATGTTGGAAAACATCTGTGAAACTTCTTCCAGGGCTATCACAGTCTGAGAGGGGGAAAATTTATGCAGAAATGTCAGAAAGCTGTCTTGTTGAGTTGCTCATTTAACTTACCAAAAAGTATCTGAAGAAAAAGGCTTTTAATTCAAAGAAATTTAAATATTTCACTTATCTGTGAAAATGAGAAACTGACTCAGAATTTTTGATTTGGTTTTGTTTGGTTTTGAGGACCATCTTCATTGCACATGGACACCTCCATCAGTGCTCTAATCTCCTACCTTAGATCACACAAGGAGGATCTCAGCACAGTGCATGAACTCTGTAGCACCGGTGAGGATCCCAATTTTTGTGTATAAGGGAATCACACATTCTATAAATATTTTTGTGGCGGGTAGGTTTTTGTAATTTTTAAAATTTTGCCAGGGCGGCAGCCATATGGCTTACTCTTTATGATTTCCAACTGCCAAGGGATTTTTAATGTGCGTAACTTTATGAAAATTTCTTCAACACTATTTTGTGCAGGCTACAGTGAAAATGATGAGAAAAAATTAAAGCTTAGCTGGGAAATGAGTCCAGAGCTGATTAGATGATGACATAAAACTGCTGAGACCAGGAGAAAACTCCACAAGTTCAAAAGAAAGTGGGACCAAAAGATGCAGCAATAGAGAATGCAGTCAGCGACCCATAGCTTGACTGCTTCCATCAGGGTCAGCGAACCAGAGCTGACCAAGACCGTACTCCACCTCCACATGGTGGTCCTGGAAACAGTCTGCAGCAGTGCAGTCTGGCTGAGCGAGTACAGATCGCAGAGGGAAGGCACACCCGGTCCCAAATAATGCCTTGCTGAAGTCGGATGTGTCGACCGAAAGGTGCAGATATCACAGCTACGGCGTAAACAGACACAACGCAACCACCGTCCTTTTCAGGGCGAATGAGGAAGAAGAAGAAGAAAAGAAAGCAGTTAAAGACTACAAACTTTTGCGGGTTATGCCGACATTTTAGAGCTAGTATAAGATTGCATCCAACATTTTGGAGCTAGTACAAGATTGCATCCAACATTTTGGAGCTAGTACAAGATTGCTTCCAATATTTTGGAGCTAGTACAAGGTTGTCTGAAGATTTATTAAATCGATCAGTGTTGCACTCCCCCCTTCCCATCACACATATGGTTGCATTTCGTAGGCAGAAATGCGGGATGCTATTCTTGAGTTAGTGGTTGCAGAATGAGATGTGGTGGAGTTATGGTAGGGATGTGACAAGGCTGGTAACAAAAAATAGTTACGTTCGTGGTTACTGATGCGATGACGGGGATTGGGTTACACCCTTACTCTAGGACTCTAGGATCAATTTGAATTCATGCACTTCAATTGAAAAGGACTGGGAAATTTCACAACATGCCAGAAATATCAAAATTTCTTGCATATGTTTTTTAACTTTGACTTAAAACCAGGTCATTAATTTTGGAAGGTTTTTTTAAGTCCTAAAGTCTAGGGGTCGACTTATAGTCAAATCGACCTATACTTGAGTATGTACGTTAGTTATTTAGTAAAATATTTAGTCTACTGTCCTGTTCATGCAGGGGTATGCAGTAATAAAAGAACTGACAGACTAGCTTCAAGAGCACTAGAAGGTGCATTGGATATGGATAAGGGATAGATACCGAGGACAATTAATGATCGCTTATTAAAGAATGACACTGCAATTGATGAATCCTCAAGGCTAAGACTGCTGGAATTTGGCATCAAACGTAAAACCAGCAGAGGTGGACGTATGAGAGAACGCATCTGGCGTGTATACAACCAGTGCGCAAAAGGAACAATTAGCATTCATACCCTTTGACATTTGCTGAAGGAGACTGAGCACCTATGGGTTTGCCTGGAGTGCAATGACATCGATCCTGATCAAGAATAACGGTATATTTAGTTTGAATTTTCTACAGTTCTGTTAATAAAATTGCAGGAAGCAGAGCATGCAGAGATAAAAGTTACATATAGGCAGTCCTGAGTCCATAACAATAAGGAACCAGAAGCTGGAACAGACAGACACATTTACATACCTAGGATGCATAGTAACACCAGACGGCGGAACAAGCAAAGACATCAACAACTGAATGAATAAAGTGAGAACAGCCTTTGCTAGTCTAAACAACATCCAGAAGTCCTCTTAGTACAGTACAAACACAAAATTAAGATTATATGAGAGCTGTGCACTATCTGTGCTTCTCTTTGGTGCGGAATGCTGGAGAGTAACAGAGAAGGAAATGTTGAAATTGTCCTCTTTCCACACAATCTGCCTAAGGAAAATTCTCAGAATCTTTTGGCCGAATACCATCATCGACTAGTAGCTGCTTACTCAGAGCAACCAAGAGGGTGCACACACCATCATAGCTGGCAAAGACACTGGAGCTGGGTTGGCCACATCTTCAGAAGAGACCCTGATGCCATCACAAGAACAGCTATGTGATAGACCCCTGAAGGAAAGTGAAAGAGAGGCTGACCAAAAACAACATGGTGGAAAACTATGGAGGCTGAGATGCAAAGAATGAACTTGAGCTGGGGCACTGCAACAAGGATGGCAGCTGACCGAGCAAAGTGGAAGCAGTTTGTTGCTGCCCTACAGGTGTAATGGCCACTGACTGCTTTGACAGTCAACGGCTAAAGATCAAAGAAGAAGATAGCCTGCACTAATTTCAAATACTCTGAAAACAGATATTTGATTAAGGTAGATCTTAAGAAAGCTCAGTGTTTCTAAAGTAGATCCCTAAAGCTTCATGGTTGTCCACCACTGGTTTAGTTTTCCTATCACTGATGTAAACATTTGCCACATCAAAGAATGTATTTAGGGGGAAAGGTCAACTGAAGCATATGACAATGCATTCCATGCTTCCAGTAAGTGTTGAAATTGTAAAAATAATTATCGGTGACTATTTGTTGATTAATATGTTTGACCTCAAAGTGCTGTGTACTAGTGTCTGCTGATCATCTGCAACAGTATTAATTTGAGGGAAACACATTACAAGAGCAAATCAGTTTTCTTAATTCATCATTTCTCTTTTTGTTCTATGTAGATCGTGGAACCACCACTACAGCTAGTCCCATTGCAGAAAGTATACAGCATAGCACCTCTCTTGTGGTGGAGTTTTCCATAAAAATTTGTTTTACACGATTAGGTTGCCAGCCCTACAAACAAGCGCATGTCAGGCACCTCTTAGGACATGCATGAGGAAGCAACAGTCCTATTCATTCTCTGTCTCATCAGAGACCCGACCCCGCTTCCTTCTTCCCCAGGAACTACATGGGGCATTCTTTGTTTATTTGCTAACTACGAACTGGTTTCAAAATAGGGGAGGACTCAAGTGACAAGAAAGGACAGGGTCTGCAACCAGATGGTATCTCATTGCCTCTAAACCCAGCCCTTGCGCGGACCCAAGTGGAACAGTTCCAGGTACAAAGGTCTGGCCATGTCTGCAAAATGGGACAAGACTGGCTATCACGACAAGAGCCAAGAATCCAGACCTCCAGGACGACCCAAAGTTCGCTGGCAGGACAACATCAAACAATCCCTTGTAAGAAGGACACAACTGAATGAAACCTTATGTATCTCTTCACGGGACTGAAGACGCAACAAAAGTGAGGAATACAGTAAGCGACCCATAGCTTGACTGCTTGCATCAGGGTCAGCAAACCAGAGCTGACCAAGACCCTACTCCACCTCCAAGTGGTGGTCCTGGAAACAGGCTGCATCACTGCAGTCTGGCTGAGAGAGTAGGGATCGAAGAGGGAAGGCTAACCCGGTCCCAAAAATGCCATGCCGAAAATGGATGTGTCGGGCTGAAAGGCGCAGATATCGCAGCTTTGCTGTAAACGGCGACACAGTGTAACAAACGTCCTTTTTAGGACAAACGCAGAAGAAGAAGAAGTATCTCTTCACAAATTGTAAACACTTAGAAAAGATAACAATAATATCAACAGCCTGATCATCAACAAGAAATCTCACCGACTCCTGCATAACTGGATACATGCTTCCAGTTTTCCTGTCTGTCTCTACAACATTTTTGATTTTGTACAGGACTAGGGCGTCCATGCTGAGAGCACACATTGAGATTCTCCACTCTGTTACAACATGAGCCTTGTCCAAAAGTGCTTTGACCATGGCACTGATGACTCCCAGGTTTATTGGGCTCTGAAGATTGGACACAATTTACATAAAATTAATTATAATAATAATAGCCCCTTCAGTCATAACTGACTATGGGGGATGCACCCCTGAGGTGACAACCCTCAGCTGCTTATTTTCCTGGTGTTTCTTTTGACATTGCCTCCTCTCTTCTGCTTGCAGTGAGAGCTTTTCTCCCAATCTGAGGTGTTGATATCTTTCAGGATGGAACCATCTTTCATGTGGCGGACATGGCCAAGCCAGTACAGTCTGTGTTGTCTTGGCAGTGTATACATGCTTTGAAGGCCATCCCATGACAACACCTCAACATTTGTCCCTTTGTCCTTCCACAAAATACCAAGGATGTGGTGTAGACACCGTAGATGGAAGGTATTGAGGCTTCTTTCTTGCTTAGCATAAAATTAATTAATAATTCATTCATTACCTTTCAGGTCCTCAAAGAAGCATAGGCCGTCAACAAACTCACACCAAGACTTCCTGTCACATGCCGTCTGCTCAAGGTCTTTCTATGCCTTCCTCATCATTTTCATTTCTGTCTCCAGTTCTCTTCTCCATGTGTTTTTTTATTGTTGTCTGCCTCTGCCTCTCTTACCCTGGGGATTCCAGAACAAGGATTGCCTGGTAATGCTATCAACATTTTCCTCAGTTTGGTGTCCTATCCATCGCCAGAATCTTCTTCTCATCTCTTGTTCCGCTGTAACTTGTCTGGTTCTTGTCATCAGTTCCACATTGGTGACCTTGCCGTACTACTTCAATCCTTCTACCCATTTATGAATGTCTGTAGCTTCTTAGGTACCATTGATGGCAGCAAAGTGGAATCAATTTGTTGTTGCCCTACAAGACACCACCAGGCGTAATGGCCAGTGACTGCTTTGACGGTCGGCAGCTAAGGATCAAAGAAGAAGAAAGAAGTATCTTCTTAGTTGTTGTTTTTGTTGTTCTTTATGTTTCAGTTTAATGTAGTTTGGTGTTTAAGGACCATCTTCATTGCACATGGACAGCTCCATAAGTGCTTCGATCTCTTCCCTTAGATCACAAAAGGAGGATCTCAGCACAGTACACAAATTCTTTAGCACCAGCGAGGATCCCAATTTGTGTATACAGGAATCGCACATTCTATAAATATTTTTGTGGTGGGTAGGTTTCCTAATCTTGTAAAGTTTGCCATGGCAGCAGCCGGGCAGCCTACTCTTTATGATTTCCAACTACTAAGGAATTTTTAACATGCGCAACTTGCACACGGGACCTCATATTTTTTCATCCTTACTCGAGAAGTCTAAGCATCCGATCTCACTACCCAGGAAATCAGGAGGGAGTATGACATCATTAGGAATAACTGGTTCTAAAACAAAACTTCCATCAATTATATTCCCTGTGCTGGGAGCGAACCCAGTACCTTTAGAGTTAGAGGTGGCCATCATAACTCTGAGCCACTCCAACCCATTTCTCTATGTTTCACAGCCATACACTAGGACAGACTTAACACTTGAGTTGGAGATTCTTATTCTTGTGTTGGACTCGATTTCTTTTAATTTCTATACATTTCCCAATGCAATGAGAGCTGCCCGTGATTGATTATATTTACCCATAAAGTATTACAAGATAACAGCATGACTGACTCTCTGAGGATATGACTACTATAGTGTTTATCAATCAATTAGTACCATTGTCATTGCTGACTGGCTAGAAAAGTGGCCACATAATTCACTTATCTTGATGTCACTTTCTTCTTCTTTTTCTTCATACACTCTTAGACGTCAGCTTGAATATGTTTAAAGAAAGCAGTGGTCAGTTTGAGGCTACGTCATCATTAATGAAGTATGTTGCACTGTTTTGTTAAGCCTGTGGCCAGCCTGCCTGCAAGGCAACGGGTGTATGTCTCTCTTGGTCTGGCCCCTACCCTTCATTCAACCTGTCCAGCTTGGGAGACCCTGCGCTGCCGCCAGCATAGCTCTTGGGGTCATGGGGACACACAAGCTCCTCTACCTCGCCAAGGTGAAGACACAGTAGATGAGACTTTCTGCATTCTTGCCTCATTTATCTTCAGACGTCACAATGACAAATCACTTTTTATCAAATTTGTTTTCATATCCATCCACCCTTCATCATGTCCTACTGCAGTCCCCCTTCATCTTCCTCAACCTAATACTCCACATTGGCCTCAAACTACAACTTGATTAAGTAAGAGGCAGAATGTGTCAGAGATCAGTTACAGCAAACCTTCAGTGCAAGGACAACACCTGATGCCACTGACTTCTATCAAAACACCTATCACTTTAACTGATATACCATGTGGATCTTTTAGCTAGATTGTTGTTGTTGTTTACCTAGGGCTGCTGAGCTTCTCGCTCTTTTGCAGCCAATACCAAATTGAAGACTCGTGGGTATTATCTACATTGTAGATCTAGGTTTTCCCTGTAGCTTTTCTGTCATTCCGAAATGTGCTGAGTTGAAGTCATGAGCTTCAGTTTCTCCAGCTTCGCTGGCATTTATAGGACCATCACATCTGGTCTCAAGCTAGGAATGAGCAGTGCATGGCTTACTGTGCATTCCCCGCCATCAAAGGGGGGCTCGCCAACTATACAGAGTTAAAATACTGTGCTCTGGTTCTGGGCTCTCCCAAGGAATTGTCACGTCCTGCACAGTCACTTCTCAGCTCCCCCTGCCTACCATTGAGTCCATAGTGAGATCCTCCGGCATGCCGTCAACCAGGTCAAAGCCAAAGAATTACATCTGGGGCTCAAGTGACGTCTCCAAGCTTAGTGTGCAATGCTGGGTTCTCAACAAGTTTCACCTCAGGTGGAATCCCTGGAAGTGTGTGGATGATTTCAAGAGTCAATGAGGATGTAATTAGCCTCACAGACAGAGGGTCACTTCCACATATTTTTATTGTAGCATTCAGCATAGCTGGTGTTCATATAAGAATGACTCCAGATATGCCTCTATGCCTGTTAGCTAGATAATGGGAAGCAAAAAACTGGGACCATTGCATCTTTACCTGATCATTTCCCTTTTCATTCCTCATGTGCCATGAAATCACCCCTGCATATGGTCTCCATAAACGTGAACCAAAGCATTAATGTGTTATTGTAGTGGTTTCTGTAGCAAATTTTTTTACATGATGAGGTAGCCATCCCATGCACAACCATTAGCTGCCTCTTATGCATCCTTGAGGAAGCAGTTGCCTATCCTTTATTTATGTCCTTAGAAACCTCTTTGAACTATGCAGGAAGTATCCTAGCTTCACCATCATCATCATCAAGTACCATGCCTAGTGGCGTAGGAGATCATGTCTGTCTCTTCACAACTTCCTGTCTCCAGTACAATTTATCAATTCTGTTGTTGACGCCTTCCATGCCACGATGTTAAACTGTCCAGTATTTGCTCTCTTTGTCTTCCCCTGTCTCTTTTTCCTTCAATCTTACCTGTTGTTATGATATATTCCAGCTTTACTCTTTTCATAACATGCCCCCCCGCGGCCCCCCCCCCCCCCCCTCCCCAAAGTCGATTGCTTCTTTCTAACTTGTGAAATAAGTTTCCTTTGTGCATTGGCCTCTTTCAGGACATCCTCATTACTCTTTTTGGCTGTCTACGGTATTTTTAACATTCTTCTGTAAAACCACATCTCTGTGGCCTCTAGTCCATGACTCACTCCCATATGTCAGGATTGGTTCTATATAACACTGAAGAACTCTCAATCCATACTTCCATTGACTAAGAACCGTTACATAAAATACTCTTCATTTCATAGAATGCTGTTTTTTTTTTGCCTGAGCTATTCTGCTCTTCACTTCAGAGATGCATCTTCCATTCGTTGTTATTAATGTGCCCAGGTATTTGAATCTATTGACCTGTTTTAAAACTGTTCCATTTACTTTGATAGTGCATTCTGGGGAAGCCATTTTCTTTGAGATGACCATTACTTCTGTCTTTTTGCTATTAAGACTGAGGCTTTTATTTTCACTTTCTGTCCCAATTATTTCAACCATTTCCTGCAGCTCCTTTTCACTTTTTGCTATTAAGACAGTACCATCAGCGTATGTCAAGTTGTTTATATTATATCTGCCAAATGATATTCCTGACATGTCCTCTAGAGATCTCATTATATTTCCACTGTATAGATAGTATCCTAGCAAGCACATTATAAATGGTGATTAAGGAGGTTTGTGTTTGTATTTTGCAACTTCATATTAACTCTCTGACTCCAGAACAATGCTCAGAGCAGTGGTCAAATTTGACACCCGTGCCAAAACATCTCTCTGAGCGTTCTTTTTAGTCCCGTGCCAAAACATCTCTCTGAGCATTGTTTTTAGTCTATCATGAATTAAAATTACGGCACAGGGTGGAAAATAATTGCGGAGTCAAAGAGTTAAAAAAAAAACTGCCACAGAAACCACTTCTGCAACAGTACATGTAATGCCCCACCAAAGTTTTCTTTGAAGGAGCCAGTGCAGCAAATGAAAAGTTGGCGAGGTTAACAAAAAACATGCACTAATACTCACACCACCAGCTTTTGTGTCCATGTCTGATCCATCCGTCTGGGAGACTTCCACCGACAGGAACTTGGAGTATTCTATTTCAAACTCTACCAGCTCTGCCAGGGACTGAGCAATACTTGCTACGTACTCAGCTTGGCTGGCCATGCTATGGAACATTCTCCATGAATCCACAATGTGGTCTGTGTCCTGAAATCAGTACAACCTAAAAACTGTACAATTCATCACGAAAAGTGTGCTAAACTACTGGCTGATTGAAAAATCACTTCTTATTGTAAAATGTTTATATCGTCTCTTGTGTAAATTGGTTTGTTTGGTTTGAAGGACTATTTTCATTGCACACAGACAGCTCCACCAGTGCTCTGATCTCCTCCCTAAGATCACACAAGGAGATCTCAGAACAGTGCACGAACTGCATAGCACCGGCAAGAATCCCAATGTGTGTATATAGGAATCACACATTCTATAAATATTTTTGTGGTGGGTAGGTTTCTAATTTTTAAATTTTGCCAGGTCAGCGGCCTTATGGCCTTCTCTTTACTATTTCCAACTGCTGTGGGATTTTTACATGTGCAACTTGCACAAACGGGACCTCCTATTTTTTCGCCCTTATCCGAGAAGGCTAGGCATCCAATCTCACTACCCAGGAGACCAGGGGGGAGTATCACACCATTAGGACCACTAGTTCTGAAAAAAACTTCCATAAATTATATTCCCTCAACTGGGAATTACACCTGGTACTTCTAGAAGGACTATCTTCATTGCACATGGACAACTCCATCAATGCTCCAATTTCCTCCCTTAGATCACTCAAGGAGGATCTCAGCACAGTGCACGAACTACGTTTTGTGTAAATTGGATATAAATGAAACAAATGTTAAAACAAGTAGCAGTAGCTTCCCTTTGAAAAATAAATTTTATTTTTTATTCCCAGAAATAAAATGAAATCTTAAAAGGCCAACAACTGATGTTACAAGAGATAACAAAAATGGCTACCCACTATGAAATCATGTGTACAACAGACTGGATCTTTTGTTGAGTTGTAATGTTAATGTGACACAGTTTTTTTAATTTAATAAAATAACAGTTAACTGTCTTTATTTTGACATTGTTTCAAATAAAATTAGTTGTATAAAAGTGAAGAAATAGCAATTTAAAAATAGGAAATGACTTTTCAGTCACCCTGTAATACAGATGTGCATATGTGCATAACTTATGTAAATGAAGCATTTGTAACTAAAATAAACACTGTATGCTTTATTCTGCAAAAAAGGGTAAGTATACTAATCACCGGACATTGTTTTGCCGAATAGGGTAAGCATATTAATTACTGTTCAGCACTTCACGGTACCCTGTACGTCCACTGTTAGTTACAATATGCTTTACCTACATTTAATGTAGTCTTCTTTTTCTTAGATGTAAAATAGTGAAATGAATGTTAGAAACAGTTTAATATTGACTTAGGCCTAGGCTAATCACAGAGCATATCATAAAGAGATGATATATAACAGCCTTATGACTTTTCTTTTAGCTTTTAATAATAATATTACAGTATATTAAGTTATTTTATATTTTAATCACACCAAAGTAGTAAAATATAAGTTATAAATAGTTAAATCTTCACGTAATCTATATTTACAGAATATAAACAATGAGATACAAACTAAACCATGTTTGAAAACAAACTGACAACAGCGACACTAGTACATATATGTGGCTAAACGGTTGCAACTACGAAGCAAGCACCTCAAGTTCGAGGCATGGTTGCAACTGAAAAGCATCTGAAGTGTGAAGCATCGTAAGTCAAAGCGTCGTAAGTCAAAGCGTCGTAAGTCAAAGCGTCGTAAGTCGGGGTATGACTGTACTCCAAAAAAAAACTTCAATGAGGAATGGCTGAACCGTTGGGCAATACTGGACATGCCATATATAGAGAAATGGCCCACCCCACCAAAGACAAAAAATGATTACATCAACAATCTGTGATGCATGAAGCAGAGCACACCAGACCCAACAAGCACTTGAACAAACTAAATTCTAACACGAGTCTAATTGCTGATCCACATGAGACAGCTCAGTTCTGCTGCTCACGTGGCCGGGATTCTCCGCAGAAAGAAGAAGCTATTGCCAGGCTCCTCAACAATCACAAACACACTACACAGCACTACTCAATAGCTACAGAACATATGCAAATTCTAAAACTTGGCATTGGCTGCTAAACAGTGAGAAGCTCAGCAGCATTAGTTAAACAACACCACAAAAAGTATTTTAATAATCTTCAACTTAAAAAAATTATAATGCAGAACAGCTAAAACTACACCAGTTATGCGTGATTTCACTAAAATTAACAATAAGTGAGCACTTAAATTTACATCTGCAATGATTGATCAAACATTTGTAATGACTGATTGTCTAAATTTACATCTGCAATGAATGACTTAACACTTGCATTGAGTGACTATCAAAACTGACATCTACAGCCAACAACATAACTCATACATACAATGAGTGAATTGACACTTGCAATGAGTGACTATAAAAATTTACATCTACAGCCAACAACATAACTCATACATACAATGACTGACTTGACACTTGCATCGAGTGACTATCAAAATTGACATCTACAGCCAACAACATAACTCATACATACAATGAGTGAATTGACACTTGCAATGAGTGACTATAAAAATTTACATCTACAGCCAACAACATAACTCATACATACAATGACTGACTTGACACTTGCATCGAGTGACTATCAAAATTGACATCTACAGCCAACAACATAACTCATATACGCAATGAGTGACCTAATATCTGTAATAAATAATAAACATAAAAACTTGTATATTCTTCTTCTTCTTCTTCCTCGTTCGTCCTGAAAAGGACGGTGGTTGCGTTGTGTCTGTTTGCGCCTAAGCTGTGATATCTGCACCTTTCGGTCGACACATCCGACTTCTGCACGGCATTTTTTAAGGACCGGGTTTGCCTTCCCATTTTGATCCATGCTCGCTCAGCCAGCCTGCACTGCTGCAGACTGTTTCCAGGACCACCACGTGGAGGTGGAGCACGGTCTTGACCAGCTCTGGTTAGCTGGTCCTGACGCAGGCAGTCAAGCTATGAGTCGCTGACTGCATTCACTATTGCTGCATCTTGTATATGAAATAAAGGAGTAAAAAACTAAACAGAACAGAAGTTATAAGCTTAGCGGGGAACTGAACCCAGGACCATCAGACTGATGCCCACTGCTTCACTGAGGGAGCGAATCGAGACTCGACATGATGCCAAGAATGGCGACTATTTTGCTTGACTTCTGTTATTCAGTGGCTTTTCACCATTTCAGACTTCTTTATTTCATCCGTCGCTTTTTTACGATCTGTCTTTTTTGAAGTTTATGTTTCACTTCATATCCTTTTTTATGCTGCTATCTTATACATCACTTCCATATTGTGCTTATCAACAAGATTACAATAGCCACTTTATGCTTAGGCTGATCTTATAGCATGGATTCTTTTAGCAGGATTTCCTTCCCCTGTTTTGTTAATTTTTTCCATTTGATTTTCTTTGATTATTTGAATTTCTTGTATTGAAATTTCATTCTTTCTGGTTTTGTATTTCTCTTGCTTTATTTACTATTTTATCTGTTTGTATCGCTCTTCTCATCTTTGTTTCTCATCCTTTTACGTGTTTGCAGTGCCTATAGTATTTTTCTTAGACCTGTCTATATTTCTTGTTCTTGTCACCTGTTTGTCAGTGTGGCTAACGAAGGGTGAACCTCGAAATGTCCTGGGTTTCCTGTGTACCGTTAATTTGTAAAACTGATTCCATACCATTTTCTTTTTTTTATTCATATATTTATTTCCTCACTGCAGGAGTGAATCATGATAGAAAACACTGCTAACTTAGCAGAATATAATACTGCAGTATGTCTAGTCATGATTCACTCCTGCAGCGAGGCAGCCATGCAAATTGGATGGTCCTGGGTTCAGTTCAATTTTTGTGATGTTTAGTTTCTGCTTCTATATTTCTTATTAGTACCATCCATATACCCATTTAAGTTTATTATTTACTGTTTACTAGCCTCAGATTTCCCTCCTTTTTCATATCTGCAATGAGTGACTATCGACACCAGCGCTACTTAACATGTGGTTCAGGTCCCAGAGGTCCATGAATAGATTCTGGAGGGTCAGTGCACATAACCTAAAATTTTTAATTATAAGTTTTTGTCCATTTTCTCTAAGAAAGGAGCCATAGCCTTCACTGGACAATCAAAGGAGCCCATGACACATAAAAGATTAAGAAACCCTGGTTTAAGCTTAAATCTACAGTGTCTGACCTAACAATTACAATAAGTGTTTTTAAATCTTCATCTGCAATGAGTGAACGGTCAAATATTTGCAAAAAATGTCTTATCATCTAAACTTACAAATGCAATGAGTGAACGGACAAATATTTGCAAAATATGACTTATCATCTAAACTTACATCTGCAATGAGTGACCGAAACAGAAGTAGTCTGTAAGCTTCCATAAAATCTGCTTTGTCTCGATGCTGAAGTAGTTTCTGATTCATGAAGGACAGGGCAGCTCGTGTGTTTGATGAACTTAGTGGGTTTCCTCCTCGCAAGGGACCACCATTTTGGTAGTGAAATGCTGCCTAGATTAGCACATAAACAGGAACAGAATAAGGCACTGGATACAAGATAAATTTGAGCTCCTGTATCCTGTATTAAAACTTAACAAAACTGAATACTTGTGGAGTGATTCTTTGAAAAACAGAAACATGTAATTTCCAATGTCCAAAAAGTCCCTAAAACCCTATAGCACAAAATCTTTTGCTAATTTGTTTAAAAAAAAATATTTTTACAGAAAACGTGAAGACTAATCAGTCCTTGTTTACAATTGAGGACAGAACAATAGTAGCAGTGAGGGTGCATGGAAATGTTATAAAAAAATGAATAATTGAACATGGCACTGTATTGGTTTGGTTTGGTTTGGTTTGATTTTAAGGATCATCTTCATTGCACACGGACAACTCCATCAGTGCTCCGATCTCCTCCCATAGATCACACAAGGAGGATCTCAGCACAGTGCATGAACTCTGTAGCACTGACGAGAATCCCAATGTGTGTATATAGGAATCACACATTCTATATTTTTGTGGTGGGTAGGTTTCTAATTTTGACATTTTGCCAGGTCAGTTGCCTTATGGCCTACTCTTTATGATTTCCAACTGCAGTGGGATTTTTAATGTGCGCAGCTTAAACACAGGACCTCCTACTTTTTTTTTGCACGTATCCACGAAGGCTAGGCATCCAAACTTGCTACTCAGGAGACAGGGGGGGAAGGATGTATGCCATCATTAGGACCAGTAGTTCTGGAAAATAAATTTCCATAAATTATATAATCTCTACTGGGAAACAAACCCGGTACCTTTTGAATTTAAGTTGGACGCCATACCTCTTAGCCACTCCGACCCCCCCAATCTGTTATCCTGTATGAAGAGAACAATGGTGCCCACCATTCTGATGTCATGGATTTTTGAGTTATAATGAAAGTGCGATGTGAACATCAGAAATATATCTGATTCAAAAACATTAAAAAATGTGTGAACAAAAAATAGACTTTTTATTGTATGAACAAAAGATTTTTCTATTCAGGACTACCTGGTAATACTATCAACAGGTTTCCTCAGTGTGTGTCCTAACCATCTCCAGCATCTTCTTCTCATCACTTATTCCACTGGCACTTGTCTATTCTTGTCATTAGTTCCACATTAGTCGGGTTATAAGTAGGTAACAGTTTTGCTTAACCAACAACAAACGAGAAAGAGATGATACATGTATCATACAACTTACCCTTTCTAGAGAAGAAAACACAGTGGAGTAAAAGTATGTTGGATCATCTTGGAAAAATGTTTCAGTGCTGATGATGAAAAAAAAAAAATTACCATTACTTTGTGAGCATTTAAAGGAGCAACGCATTAGACAGGAGAGAATCAACAGAAAAGCAACAGAACTAGACCTACAGTTACATCTAATGACTAGTCAAAGGCAGAAGATGAACTAGGGATATTGTTAAAACCTGAAACAAGTGTAATACATTTTTATGTAACATTATTCTAGTTTATTTGTTTGAAAATTAAGTAATGCAATATTGTACACATTTTGTGATTTTTATAAGGCACTAAAGTAAAAATGGTGCGAATAACAATAAATGTATTACATGTTGCCATATTAAATGTTTAATTGTTTGTAAATGGATTACTTTAATGTTTTAGCACTAAAACGAAACATTTTCATCTGCAACAATAAGTTGTATATAACCAATAGCTAACCAAAGTCAGCCAGAAAATATATCATGGGACCGAAGACGCAGCAAACGATATGAATGCAATCAGCGACTCATAGCTTGACTGATTGCATCAGGGTCAGCGAACCAGAGCTGACCAAGACCCTATTCCACCTCCAAGTGGTGGTCCTGGAAACAGGCTGCATCACTGCAGTCTGGCCGAGAGAGTAGGGATCGAAAAGCTGAAGTCCCAAAAAATGCCGTGTGGAAGTTGGATGTGTCTGGCCGAAAGGTGCAAATATCGCAGCTTTGCTGTAAATGGCGACACAATGCAACCATCGTCCTTTTCAGGACGAACGAGGAAGAAGAAATATATCATCATTTTCCTTTGTACCCCTTACAAAGCATGGAGCCACAACTGCTGCTCGTCCCCTAGCAGGAATCCTGCACCAAGCAGTCACGGACTCTTGCCGAGGTGGTTTCTATAGCAATATATTTTACATAATGAGGATCCAGTCCCTGAACAGCCTCGTATTATTTGTCTTTGTCGACATGCCTTGTAGTCCTATTCTTTCTTAGTTCTTCAGATACCCCTGGGAACTACACGGGGCCAGAAAATAAATATTCCTCTGATAAAATATAGCTCGAGCTAGGACTTTTTAATCAAAATAGTTTATAGAATTTTACACCCCATCGAGGCCAGCTCCTTGATGTGGAGATGGGGCTCTATAGCCACCAGTGGCCGAAAAACCAAGACTGGCCAGGCTCTCCTACACTCGAGCAAGACCACAGTCTGCCCTAGCAAGTGAAAGTGCTGAAGACGGAGGCAACCAGCCAAGAGGCGCACCACAGCAATCAGGATGCCACGCACACGTGCAATGGAAATATGCCTATATTTACAAAACGTTATGGCACTCGCCTTATGACGGACACCCAGGCAGGTGCAGTGCCGCGCACTCTGCCTCGGAAGGGCCCAACCCTTACTATACAGACTTTTGTATGAACCACAAAAGACAGTGAAGTTTATACAAGAAACAACATTGCAGATATGGACAATATATTTCATGCGAACGAACGAAGAAGACTTTTACAAATGTGCCATTTTCACTTTAAATGTGCGAGTTCATAAAACAACTGATTTAAGATCCAGAAATATCTTGTGTTTAATATCAGATAGCTTAACCCCTTGACTCTGGAACAACGCTCAGGCCTGGATATAAACAATAATGTGACAAAATTTTTGCCAATTTAAACAACAAAATACTTTTAAGAAATGTTTTTATTTTATCACTTTAATTCCCTTTCATCTGATTTAAGATCCTTAAAACAAGTTGACTTATGTTACTAAAAAATCAGATAGCTTAACCCCTTGACTCTGGAACAACGCTCAGGCCGTTGGTCAGTTTTGACGCCCATGCCAAAATAAAAGTAAGAGCGTTGTTTTTAGTTTATCAATAATAAATTCCAAAATTCATCCGTTTAATCCAGTCAATGTCTTAAAACAAGTAAGATGACTTATGTTACTATTTAAAAAACCAATCTGAGAAGAGTTAAGCAGCGTGTGTATGTGTTTTGATGTTATTATTATTATAAATTGTGTGTCGACTGTGTGTGTGTTTTTCTTTGGTATTGCCTCTTAAGCAAATAATTGTGCCAATCTTACTTAGAAACATTGTTGACAGTGACGATGATTGTCAGTCACAGTTTATTGTTAAATGACGGGATGGGCGCAGAAAAGTTAAGACACAATAGATTTAGCTGATGTTTGGGCGTAGTCCTAATCTGGCCCATTGAAAAGCAACAGAACTAGAGCTACAGTTATATCTAATGACCAGTCAAAGGTAGAAGATGAACTGGGGATACCGTTAAAACCTGAAACAAGTGTAATAAGTTTTTATGTAACGTTATTCTAGTTTATTTGTTTGAAAATTACGTAATGCAATATTGTACACATTTTGTGATTTTTATAAGGCACTAAAGTAAAAATGGTATGAATAACACTAAATGTACTATAGGTTGCCATATTCAATGGTTTATTATTTGTAAATTGATTACTTTAATGTTTTAGGACTAAAACAAAACATTTATTGTCTGCAACAATAAATTGTACTTGCTAAAATCATTTTCTACTGTGAACGTTTTAGTGTTTTTCAATTTATGTGCAACATATTTTTATGTATAGCAAACATAAACGTGTTAATACTTACTAACAAAGACACCAATATATTGTCTCTGGACACAGAAATTGACAGCCGCATTGGCAAAGCTGCAGCCATCTTTACCCAACTCACAATGCATGTTTGAGAAAACTCCAAACTCACAATGAAGACCAAAGCTGCAGTATATAATGCCTGTGTCACCAGCACACTTTGATATGGCAGCAAGTCATGGTCAGTCTATGCTAAGGAAGAAAGAAGACTCAAATGCCATCCATCTACGGTATTCTACACCACATCCTTGGTATTCGGTGGAAGGACAAAGTGACAAATTTTGAGGTGGTGTCATGTGCTGGCCTTCAAAGCATGTATACACTGCTTAGATAGTGCAGACTATGCTGGCTTAGCCATGTCCGCCATATGGAAGATGGTTGTACCCTTAAAGATATCTTCTACGGACAACTGACAGATGGCAAAAGAACAGTTGGGCGACCACAGCTGAGATTCAAAGATGGACGTGTGCAAGAGAGACATGAAGGCACTGGACATAAATCAAGTGGTGATGCTCCCTATGGCACCACCTGATATTGGGTGAAAAGAAGCTCTCACAACAAGCAGAAGAGAAAAGGACACACCAAAAGGAATACAAGGCTAAAAAAGCAGCTGACAGCTATCACCATGACTGAAGGGGGCTGCTGCTACTACTACTACTACTATAACAGCAAAGGTCACGTAGCCAATGCAACACACTAGATTTAAGAATGCTCTGTACAAGATCTTCGTAATAAAAAAAATCAGCATTTTCTTCTATGTTGTCTATTACCTCTTTAATTTCTCAAAGATGACCGTGTTTAACATTTTTATTTGGGAACTGAGAGCAAGACGCATAATTCACTTTCAACTTCACCCTATGTGGAGCATGTAGCTAGTTATACACTTATTCCCCTATAATATATGATTCCTTGCATTATCTCCCTTTTTTGGCAAGTTGACTACCTGGGTCAGCAGCTCTTCTATCTCTTAGAAGCCGTATCAATTCATCAGTACCCTTGACCTCCCAAAGAACATAGGCCTTCAATAATAAAAAATATTACAATAAGTAATATAAAGACGATGCTACATCTGCACAACTACATATTTTTACGTGATGCCTTCTGTGCTTTCTTTGATAGCATTGGAGTGAAACTTTCACTATTGTATGGACTTTCTTCTTCATCTCTTGAGGACAGCATCATTTCTGCTGTGTTCAGTTTGCTCCTTTCAATTCCCTTCCAATTTGTTTCACACAGTCCAAAGGGGCCATCTATAAAAGATGTCCACAAAATTCTAGCATTTGTTGACCCTCCCCTCACCCATGTCCACTTTTGATTGACCCTCCCCCCTTGTGGACATCCACTCCACGTGGTCTTGATTAAACCCATAAGCTTACATTTTTAATCACCTACCTATACTTAAAACTTAAACATCTAATGAAATCACAATAATTGGGATGTCGGTTCCCAGAGAGTTAATATACTAAGGTTGTTTATTCCAGAGAACAGAAGTATACAAGTTAAAACCTCTTTGTATTAGAGATTTTGAGTCTAGGAGGATTGGAAGGACTGGCAAGAGGGACACATTCTGAAGAATGTTTATTTAGGTTTAGCTGGACAGTAAGAAGCTTTCAAAGATAAGAGGGTTTGTTACTCTTGATAGATGTGTATGTGAGTGAGAGATGCCATGTGTTTTGTGAATTGGACGTCCACTTTCAACTTAAATACCCCTTTCTCCCCCCCCCCCCCCCCATATCCACAGTTGTCCACTTTTCACATACCCCTCCCTCCCCCCTCTCCTGTGGACGTCTTTTATGGATAGCCCAAAAGATGTCATTTTTAAGTTCCTTATTTCTGCTAATGCACCCTATAGTTCCCGGGAAGAGACAATGAAAGAATTGGACTAATGCTCCCTCAAGCATGTCATACAAGGCATCTAGTATGAGGTTGTGCCTGAGGCTGTCATCTTCATCACGTAAAACAAACTGTTAAACAAATACCACTGCAATAGCATGTGGATGCTTGAGGAAGGCTCCCTACCGGGGACCAGCTAAAGGTGCAACTCCATGCTCCGCTGGGAATGAAAAGGAAAATGAAGAAAGATAAGGATTTCTGCTACCACCTGAGCAGTTTTTCCTTGTTCGTTTAGGCTGCTTTGTGGGCCTCTTTAACTGAGGACCTTATTCCATCTTGGACGGCAAGGATGAATTATTTAAATTATTTATTGCGGTTGATAAGTCCATGTTGCCGTTGGAAGTTTATTTGTTTGGCTTACAGTTTTTACAGGACTGGGCAACTGGTCCCAGGCCTAACCCTCTTTAGTCACCTCTTATGACATGTTACTGTTCATTGCTCTTCTTTTGGGAGCCTGGTAATGCATTAGCACACCTAAAAGATAAACACAAACACAGACAAAGATGCAGCATGATTTACCATTACTTTGGATTGGCTAAAACGCTATAGCATTTTAAATGTAAAATAACAAGAAATAAATAAGAAGAATGTATAATAAGATTTACCCTAGTCCACCATCTTCCATGTAGTGTAAAAGAAAATGTTTCACCACTGGCACAAATCTCCATCCGTCAAACAATACATATGCCTGTACAAGTATTGAAAAACAATTTTCTCGATTAATATTAAGGAAAACATAACTAGAGGGTTGAAAGAAAGTACTAGAATAGAAACATAACTCATGAAGAGGCAAAGAGCTTTATCAAGAACAGATACAGGAGCAATTGGGAAGCAGAGCATCCAGGCCAACAAATAAATGATGCACATTACCAATACCAGCTCAGTAGAAGAGAACAAGTGGTCATCTTCAGATTTTGCACAGGCCACAACAGTTAGGATACCATGTATTCAAAAAAAGCTAAAGATAGGAACTACCGATGAGTGTAACTGTAGCACCAATAAAATGACTGCTGAACATTTACTTCAAAGGTGCCAACGTATGAGGAACAGAGAAAGCGCATACGCCCATCACCAGAACCAATCCTGGAAAAACTCGATGGAGATACCAGTAACCTCAGGCTGACCACTGCTTTCATTGAACATATCCAAGCTGACGTCTGAAAGTGAATGAAGAAGAAGACAGAAAGTACTATGGTAAATGGGGAACAAGATAACATCACTAGAGTAGGGATAACAAAATATAGTTATTAGAAAATATGGAACGATATTCCTGGGTGATCAGCAAATGAACAAGATATTTCATCAACATGAAGAAATAGGCCCAGCAGGGAGTGTGGCAGGGATGCCTATTGCCACAATTTGTCTTTCCGTGTCTTTTTCATCCCTACCACTTCTGTCTCCAGTTCTCTTTTTCATGTGTTTCCTGGTCACCGTCTGCCTCCCTTATATTTGTTTGCAGACTTAATTATATTTTTTTCAAAGAAGTATTCTAAACATTTATGTGTACTTTATACTTTATTGTTTGAAAATTAATACATCTTGTGAGTCTTAAAATATTTTTCTTGCTCACTGTTACCACAGTTAAAAGATCCTTTTATTTACTCTTTTTCATAAGTGTGTGCCGTGTATATTTGTAAACACACACTTTTCTCTCATTCACAAAAACATATTGCATCTTCTTCTTCTTCAAGTACCATGCCTAGTGGAGTAGGCAATCATGTCTTTCCACAACTTCCTGTATTCAGTGCTATCTACTAATTCTGTTATTGATTTCCTTCCATGCCCTGATGTCAAACTGTCCAGTACAATGGTAGTTTTCCGTAGCTTTCCATTATTTAGTGTACAGTTGTCTCCAAAAGCCTTTGACTAAAAAGTATAATCCACAAAGCAGTGAGGAGAACAGAGGTTAAAGCATCTCCATCTCGCTGGTTGTCATGTCGTAAAGCTTCAGAGTTGATTTTATACAAACAGCTGCCCTTTACAACTACCCTACCTTGCCCTCAGTGACAACCATGGTTGTTGATCGATGCTTGCTTATTCAGTATTCACAGCTAGCCTTTATATCTAGAGGCCGTTCAACCATCCGCCACCAGGTTGATGTGCCTGGTAGAAGGTTAAGTTCCTCGCACAGGATGATATATTGCATATATATCTAGAAAAACATACATACCTTCAAGTATATAGGCTCCTTGCGTAGGACCACCATCTCTGTTTCAGTAAAGAAGCCCAGCTTTTTGTTGATCACCTCTTCCCAGGACCATCGGATCTTGTCTTTGCCAAGAAACACTCCCAGTATAGGAACATTGTTGGCAGAGACTAATTCCCATATGTGTTTTTGAACTACACAGTGAGAAGTAAATAAGTAATATTTATGCATCATTTAAACTAACGTGTAAGTCATTTGTTATTCAGAGGACTTTCTTTGCCATTTAAAAAAAATACTTATATCTCACCCAGTCATACTTTAAATCAGTGTTTCTCAACATGGGCCATGTCATATTTGTTAGGGGGCCACAGTAAGATAAAGTATCTTTATCCAGCTAACAGTGACTATGAGGGGCCACAGAGGTAAATGAGGCTCAGAAGGGTGCCATGAGCAAAAAAAGGGCTGAGAACCTCTGGTTTAGATCAGTGTGTGACCAAGCTTCTGGGTGTGCATACCACAAATTTTAAAAGGTGTATTGCCATAAACACATTATAATACACAGAACTGAAATGTATCTTGTACAAAATAAACACTGCCAGCATGAATTCAATGAATATACTGTACTTAAAATTAACCAATATTAAAAAAACGTTTCAAATGTTGCTGCAGGTTATATTCAAGAAAATTATTTTTACTATGTTTTCAGCTGTGTGTAAAAGCACTGGAAATTACTCGTAATAGCACTCTTAATTCATGTGCGTCTAATGACCAGTTAGTTTCCCATTTTCCGGGCTTACTACATGTTCTAAATGTATAAATAAAATGACAGTTTTCTTTTCATTTCACGTAAAAAGACATTTTTATCTTTTTTTTTCCATTTCTGACATATTAGGCGAGCCAGTAGAAAATGAGTGCGAGGCTTCTTAAGATGCTGTAAATGGTTGTGGGGACTCTAAAAGGTTAAGAAGCACTAATTTAGATTACTGTACAGGTATACATCGGAGATATTGCGGGTTCGGTTCCAGACCACCGCAATAAAGTGAATATTGCAATAAAGCGGGTCATACCCATTTTTTTGTGGCTTCCCAGTGCATTTAAAAGCCTAAAACCATGTTTACACTATGTCTATTAAGTGCTCAATAGCTTACTTACTTACTTAGTCGTTCCCCTTCTACCGTGAGGTGCTCAATAGCACTAGGTCTTAAAAAAAAAAAAAAAACACAGTGTATTGTAAAATTAAAAACACTTTATTGCTAAGAATAATGCTAATCTTCATCAATTGAGCCTTCAGAGAATCGTAATCTTTTTGCTGTTGGAGAGCCAAAAATCTATCAGATGAAGGCACGTTCTACAAAAATAAACATGAAGAATTTGAAGAAAAAAAAAAAAAAAAAAAAAAAAAAAAAATGCTCAATAAAGCGAGGTATGCCTGTATTAGACTTTTGGTACATGTACTTCCAGGGGCCCCCCCCCTTGCAATAAACCTGCATTAGCATTTCTGCACTCTTGCAGCTGAGGTTTCTATAGCAACTTGTTTAACATGATGAGGTTGCCAGCTCCCATGACCGAGCTCATATTAGTCACCTTTTGTGACATCCTAAGGGAGCAGGAGTCATCTTCTTTATTTGTCTCCTCAGAGACCCCCCTGGCTCTACAGTGAAATTATAGTATTAAGCAATTATTATTTAAACTAGACAAGCATCAGTGGAACAAGAAATGAGATGACACTGGAGATGGATATAGTAGACACATTCATCATCATGTAGCATGTCCTTTGCAGAACGTTGCTCTCATCACAGCCCGCCTGAAAGACTCTCGATCTCTAGCCAGCCCTCCTGCCTCCTCCATTCAAGGTGTCTTCAATGTCCTGTGTCCACCGTCGTCTTGGTCGGCCCCTGCCTCGCCTTCCAGGTACCATACCCTCCATCACTGCTCTCTCTAAGCCACTATGACGTTTAATGTGGCCAAAATATTTCAGTTTCCGGGACATGATATTGTTTATGAGCCAGTTTTTCTCGATGTTCAGGTCGTGTAGGATGTCTATATTTTTCTTCTTCTTGGTCCAAGATATTCTGAGAATTTTTCTGTAACACTTTGCTTCGAAAGATTCGATCTTTTTCTTTAATGTTTGAGTAATGGTCCATGATTCACATCCATATGTTGCTACCGGAAAGATGCACATTCTCAGAAGTTTTACTTTTATTAATTTGCTGGTGTTATGCAAATAGTAGACACACATTGAGAAAGCCTGTTGACAACATTACTAGACAGTCCTTGTTCTGGAATCCCCAGGGTAAGAGAGGGAGAGGTAGACCAAAGAACACATGGAGAAGAGAACTGGAGACAGACGTAAAGTGGGTGAAGATGATATGGAAAGACCTTGAGCTGATGGCACAGGACAGGAAGACTTGGCATACGTTTATTGAAGGCCTACGTTTCTTTATGAGTTGAAAGGTGAAAGGTGAAGAATCATTATTTAAAGTACACATTCACTGTTTTCATCTGGCAAGCTGTAAGGGGTAACTAAGATAAGGCAATGCAGGTGGCTTGCTACCTCATCAAGTTAAACAGACAGCTACCAAAACCACACATATACACGCACACACGCACACATAGAACTCACTCATCACCGCAAAGAGTTGAGCTGCATCCGTCTCACAGCCTGAAGGTCCCTGTATGTAGTAGTGCTCATGCAGGTCTAACTGGGTCAGGTATGGTTTCACTTTACCATACAAAGCAGCTGGTCCAGTTATACCCAGACAAATTCCAATCTACAAGGAAAAAAAGGACATGTAAGTAATGCTTTCCAATTCAAAGTTGACATTGATTAGGCTTATCTGCCCTGTTCAGCTTTGTCACTGAAGATCTATGGTTATAATTGGCAAAAAAAAGATGCTTTTGTTTCAGAAACATTTTCTGGTCTGTGTTTCAAGCTCTGAGTCAGGGCTTTTTTACTTTTCTTGTGCCATGCATCCCTTCAATTGTTTGGTAAAGGCTGTGGACCTCTTCTTAGAAAAAATGTACATAAACGCATAATTAATAATTGTACATTAAAAATTTTAGATTATGTAAACCATAGTTTCATAAACTTTTTTGGGTCATCACCCCCTTGGCTCCCAGAGCACATTTCCAGCACCCCTCCAAGTTCCTGCATTACATTAAAAAACTATAAATAGCACTGTTGATTATACACTTAGTTCTATTGAAACTTTCTTCTTGTTTATTAACGTATCACCGATATCACCTTCTTACTAGACCACCTAAATACTGAGACAATCAAATCTGTAACAAAGCAAAGGTGGTCCTTTTTGAAACACCTGCAGATATCAAATTTTGTAAGCTGCCAGCAAAAAGTACATTCGGACACACCTTGCCACTGGATACTCTTACTTACTTAGTCGTTCCCCTTCTACCGTGAGGTGTAGAGGTTTGGAAGAGAGAGCGCCAGACTATTCTATCAGCTGTCTTCTTCCTGGCCTGGTTCCATTCCAGTCCTCGGTCCTTCAAAGATTGTCTAATGTTGTCCTCCCAGCGGACTCTCGGTCGTCCTGGGGGTCTGGATCCCTGGTTCTTTGTTTCTCATGCTTGTCATGGTAGCTGATCTTCTCCCATTTTGCAGACATGGCCAAACCATCTTAGTTCACTGGATACCCACCCATATTAAACTGGTAAACACTATTTAGCACTGATTGTAACCTTCCAAAAGATGCTGATTAAATCTTAGTCAGCTGACCACCTACTTCTTGTTATCAGGTTCTCTTTCTTCAAGGCTGGTCAAGTGGACAACAAGAGATTTCATTATCCTTCACATTTGCTTTCGAAGCAGATGATTACGTTAGAATTTATGATCAGCGATGGTTACCTGAGCTCAGGATTGCAAAAACTGATGAAACTGTGCCTTGCTTAATGATCCTAGTAATACAACCACTGTGTTACCCATCTTTCCTATCTCGTCCCCACCTCACTGATTTTGTCTTTCCAATCCAGAACTTTTTTTTTTCCCATATCAAATATTCCCCATAATTCCTGTCAAGCTTCTGGTATGCTTACCCCAGGTTGGGAATCTCGGCTATTGGGTGTATGAGAAACTGGGACGTGCGAAGTTAAGGAGGAGCGGTAGGTTAAGATTTGCTCAGGCCACCCTTTCCTTTTAAGAACTCACATCAGAGCGCTGTATAATCAAAACGCTTTTATATGTTAGTGTTATATTGAGTAATATTGTTGAATTTAGCCTGTCAAATCCTCAGCCATGCACTTACTACTGAACGCCTCCTGCCACCCAATTTTCCCTTTTCACTCCCTTTGGATCCTTCCAACGCCCACTTTGGGAACCACTACTGTAAACAGACACTGTATAATCCATACATAGACCAAGGGTTAAGAAGTCCTACTCTAGACAGTGTTCTGACTTTATTTGATCAGCTACCAACTCCATAACGAAGTTAGGCTGCAATGGATCTCCAATGTCTTCTATCTCTTGTCTTGATTGTATATTCTGATAGATGCTATCCTGTCCATCTCTTGACGTTATCTTCCCACTTATAATGCTGTCTTCCTCTTGCATGTTTGCCATCAACTCCTCCTTTAATTAAGCTTTTCAGCAAGGCATTATTTGTCTTTATATATACCAAAGTATTTTGCCTGTCTAACTTTGATCTCAATCAATATTTCTCATTTTATTCCTAGTTTTCTTTGACCTCTTTATTTGTTTTCTTCTCTTTCCTGATGAGATGCACCTCATTCTTCTAAATATCCACATCTGAAGGGCCTCAAGTCTGTCTTCCAACTGCTTGTTCATTGTCAATATTTCTACACCACACAGTAATAAAGAATATATATATATATATACTTGACTGCTCAGACTGCACTGGCTTGGCCATGTCTGCCACATGAAAAATTGTCGCATCCCAAAAAGATATCTTTTACGGAAAACTGGCAGATGGCAAAAGAATAGTTGGGTGACCACAGCTGAGGTTCAACGATGTGTGCAAGAGAGACATGAAAGCATTGAACATAAATCCACCAACATGGGAGGATGAAGCTGCCAATCGCACCAAGTGGCGATACTCTCTATGGCGCCACCTCAAACTGGGCAAAAAGAAGCTGTCATATCAAGCAGAAGAGAGGAGAAAATGATGAAAGGAACACCAGAAAATTAAGCAGCTGAGGGCTGTCACCTCAGGGGCACATTTCCATAGTCCAGTATTTCTCAATCTTTTTATGTTCACGGCACACTTTTATATTTTCTAAAACTTTGCGGCACACCTATCTGACCCCCCGGCGTGATGCTGACCACATCACCCCTAGTGTGCCGATGGTCAAGAAAATATGGGCCTGACACCATATTCCCAATATGCCTCAATTGGCGTGTAACGGGATCCCTATCTGACCCTGCACCTGAATAAAAAAACTACAGTGATATATACTAAATTAAATACACTAATTTGTAGGTACTTTAGAGTAAAAAAAACTCTCAGTTCGATTTTCTTTTAATTGTCTAAAATAATTAGAATGTATATTTTACACACACACACATACAAAAAAAAAGAAAGAAAAAATATTTAATTAGGTTCAAGTGGAAGCACTATGCTTTGTCCATGACTTTTGAATGTTGTTTATGCGCCTCTTGTGTTTTTATAATATCATGACATTTATTTTTGTTCAAAGTAGTTAATAGCTCCTGTTATTATTGAATGAATTCAAGCTGTAAGATCAGTTTTTTATTACATGATCGCTAAAAATATACTTCATGTAGTAAATATACAAAATTTTTGCTGCACACTTTGATAGGCGCGGCGGCACTTTAGTGTGCCGCGGCACACCGCTTGAGAAACACTGCCATAGTCGGTTATGACTGAAAGGGCTATTATTATTATTATTATTATATAACACTTGAAGACTGTCAGTTTTAATTTGTGAGTTATTCGTTTAAATGTTAGTATTTGCCTCATATCTTATTTCACAAGTTAGAAAGAAGTAATCCACTTTTTATTGGGCATGTTATGAGAAGAGGACAGCTGGAATATATCGTAACAACAGGTAAGATTGGAGGAAAAAAAGATAGAGGAAGACAAAGAAAGCAAATACTGGACAGTTTGATATCGTGGCATGGAAGGAGGTCTTTCACAGAATTGATAAACTGTACTGGTTGGCAGGAAGTTGTGGAGAGACATGATCTCCTATGCCACTAGGTAAGGTACTTGATGATGATTTGTCTCAGGTTTGGCCATTCCTGTTTTCTTCTTCATTTCTGCTTCGAGACAGTGCTAGAGTGAGACAACTATGATTAGCTGACCGTAGTTTATATCTAATTTGATGTTCGGCTCTTCTGATGGACGAGTCCGGACACAAGCTGGCATACAGACAAACGTATATATATATATATATATATATATATATATATATATATATATATATATATATATATATATATATATATATATATATATATATATATATATATATATATATATATATATATATATATATATATATATATATATATATATATATATATATATATATATATATATATACACACAGTAGAACTCCATTTATCCGAACCCCATGGGACCGAGCATCGTTCGGATAATCAAATGTTCGGATAATTGGATTACATGATGTATCGAGTACATGTACACATATTTCTAAAAATAATTAACAATCACAAGGAAAATACACTATAAAACATATTTACTTGTACTGTAATAATAATACCCACACTGTATTAGATCACTGTATCACCAAAATCTTTCATTACACTGCAGTGCATGTACTACTTGTATTAATTATTTTTGTTAAGAAAGAGAAATGTTTTCAAAATAACATTACAAACGATTCAAAACCAGGCGCAACTTACGTATGCATGTACTTGCACAGATGTAGCCCACTATTTAAAATAATGAGGAATCCTCTTTGCACCAAACTGGATAGTCTGCTTTTGGGGGCTAAGTCCCGCATTCTCTTCAACAGCAGAAGCTGTGTAGGACAGCTGTCATCTTCTTGCTCGTACCAAGCCATCGCTGTTTCTAGTGCTATAAAAGCCTCTTCAGGACTTGGTCGACGTTTTGGGTTTTCTTCATAATCTACAAGTACATCATGTACTTCTGAGGAGTCTTCATCATCGGTCACTACATGTATTTGGTTTTCTTCTTGCACAAAAGACAAAATTTCTTCGTCATTCAAAAACTGAAAACCAGAATCATTATCATCTTCTAGCCACATGTGTGCATCATCTTTGTCACAGTCCGAAAATCCGGTATTGCTTGAAACAGTTCCACAACTTCATTTATACAATCATCATTTGTGTCCACTGCAGTAGTTTCATTTCCTCCTTTTTCCCCAAGCAATCTATTCCACGCCTTGTTGAGATTATCTTGTGACAGGGTGGTCCAAGCATCAGCTAACATATAGCAGCAGTCTTTGAGATTAAGCTTTTTGGAAAACGCCACCACACTTTCTTCATCTTCAGCCAACAATAAACGACGCATGACTTCCTTCTTGTACATCTTTTTAAGCTTTGCTATAACACCCTGATCCATTGGTTGAATCAGTGCTGTTACATTGGGAGGCAGAAAAAATTACTTTAAAATTTGCATCAACTGCATTCAATGTATCCGTCTCTGGATGAGATGGTGCATTGTCCAGTAGAAGCTTTACTTTTCCTGTTTTTCTTTTCTTGTTCTTTTCAACCTCTTCACATTTGGGATGAACTGATTTGTATATTAATCGGGACCCCAAGATGCAGCAATAGTGAATGCAGTCAGCGACCCATAGCTGTACTGCTTGCATCAGGACCAGCGAACCAGAGCTGGTCAAGACCGCACTCCACCTCCACGTGGTGGTCCTGAAAACAGTCTGCAGCAGTGCAGTCTGGCTGAGCGAGTGCGGATCGCAATGGGAAGGCAAACCCGGTCCCTAAAAAATGCCGTGCTGAAGTCGGATGTGTCAACCGAAAGGTGCAGATATCACAGCTTAGGCGTAAAGAGACACAACGCAACCACCGTCCTTTTCAGGGTGAACGAGGAAGAAGAAGAAGATTTGTATACCAATCAAGAAATATTTCACTGTTCATCCAAGCACTCTTCTGTGCTTTGTAGCACAATGGGAGACATGTCACATTCTTTAAACAACGTGGTTTTTTGGCTTTGCCGATCATTAGCACCGGTAAACGATGACTTCCACTGGCATTCGCGGCTACCAAAATTGTTACTCTCTCTTTGCACTTTTTAAACCCAGGGGCCGCTGCTTCGCGCTGAGATGCAAGTGATTTTTGAGGCAATGATTTCCAGTATAAGCCAGTCTCATCGGCATTATACACATCATCGAGTAAATAACCTTCTTCTTCCAAAAAAGCCAAGAATGTTTCTTTAAAATTTTCAGCGGCAGTTGCATCGCAAGATAAAGATTCCCCTTGAATCTCCAATTCTCGTATGCCATGACGAGATTTAAAGTTTCTTAACCATCCCTGGCTAGCCTTAAAGTCAGGAGGACCGTCAAGTTGATTGTTGAACTGAAGTGCCTTTTCACACAATAGAGAGCCAGAGATAGGTTCCCCTTTACTTCTTCTTTGCACAAACCATATATACAAAGCCTCTTCCAATTTCAAATCTTTCGCATTTCTCATGGTTTTATGTTTCTTCGACCCATTTTCACTATCCAATTTCGATGCAAAACTCATAATTTTATCCTTGTTACTTTTGATGTCAGAGACAGTAGCTTTCCCAACATTGAAAATCCTCGCAAATGAAGACACAGTTTCACCTTTTCCTAGTCTCTTGATAATTTCTGTTTTCGTTTCAATTGACAAAACATTGCGGTTCCTTTTATATGCTTTAGGCCTACTGGAAAATGCCAGATCGCACAGAGAAATACGTGTACACCAAAATTATTCTGCTGTAGTAGCAGACACAATTATTTTAAGTTGAACTGTCTGTTTAGCCAGTGTTCTGCCTAGAACGCACACTGGATTGGCAAACCAGATATTAACTGACTTTATAATCTAACTGACTTTCCTGTATGTAAGCGACCGTCCATTAGCCCATCTCATTGTCTACAAATTGTTCGCACACATTTGAAGCTTGCCGCATCAAAAGATTCAGAACTGTAGTCTAACGTGAATGGTGGCGCCTGATTTTTTTTTTTTCTGGAAAAAGTGTTCGGATAATTGGATGTTCGGATAATAGGGGTTCGTAGAAATGGAGTTCTACTGTATATATATATATATATATATATATATATATATATATATATATATATATATATATATATATATATATATATATATATATATATATATATATATATATATATATATATATATATATATATATATATATATATATATATATATATATATATATATATATATATGGATACATCATCATCATTACCCTTAGCTCCTTGTAGATCATGCTTTCCTTAGCCTCCCATCCTGAGCCATCCTCTCAAGGATTGTGCCATGTTTTTTTTATAACCCTTTTCATTTATGTCTTCAGGCTGGCAAACTCATCATGTACAGCAAACTGCTATAAACACAACTGCTGCAAGAGTTTGTGACTGCGTGAAGCAATCTTCCTGCAAAGTGCAAGATCATGTGACTGCTTGATGCAATCTTCCTGCAAAGTGCAAGATCATGTGACTGCTTGATGCAATCTTCCTGCAAAGTACAAGATCATGTGACTGCTTGATGCAATCTTCCTGCAAAGTACAAGATCATGTGATTGCTTGATGCAATCTTCCTGCAAAGTACAAGATCATGTGACTGCTTGATGCAATCTTCCTGCAAAGTACAAGATCATGTGACTGCTTGATGCAATCTTCCTGCAAAGTACAAGATCATGTGATTGCTTGATGCAATCTTCCTGCAAAGTACAAGATCATGTGACTGCTTGATGCAATCTTCCTGCAAAGTACAAGATCATGTGACTGCTTGATGCAATCTTCCTGCAAAGTACAAGATCATGTGACTGCTTGATGCAATCTTCCTGCAAAGTACAAGATCATGTGACTGCTTCATGCAATCTTCCTGCAAAGGACCAGCAGCAGTTGTAGCCCCATGCTCTGTAAGGTGCACACACACAAAAAGAAAAAATAAAACGGAGGAAAAAAATGATTATGTATGGTGGGAAAACCAAGAGTTACCCTGTATGGTCCCTTGCGATGAATGTACGCCTTGTTGACCAGATAATCTTCTACGCACTGAAGAACAGGGACATAAGCTCCAGGATCTAGAAGTGCCACAGCTGTTGCTGGACCTAGGGCAAACAATTATTATTAATGAGAATTACATTTATGAGAAATACATTTATGAGAATTACATTTATGAGAAATCCATTTATGAGAAATACAGGCATACCTCGCTTTATTGCTCTTCGCTTTATTGCGCTTCACAGATATTGCGCTTGTTTTCAAATTATTCATGTTTATTTATTAGAAGGTGCCTTCTTCTTCCGGTAGATTTTGCCTCTTCACCAGCAAAAAGATTACGATTTACTGAAGGCTCAGATGATGAAGATTAGCATTTTTTTTAAGCAATTAAGTATTTTAAATTTTATAGTACATTGTTTTTTGTTTAGACCTAGCAGTATTGCGCACTTAATAGACATGGTGTAAACATGATTTTAGGCTTTTATATGCACTGGGAATCCATAAAAATGGGTATGACCTGCTTTATTGCGATATTCGCTTTATTGCGGTTGTCTGGAACCGAACCCACAATATCTCTGAGGTATGCCTGTACATTTATGAGAAATTGTCTCGTCTCATCATTTCCCTTTCTGCTCCTTATGAAGCATAGAGCCACCACTGCTGCTGCTTTCCATCCAGGAAGCCTGCGTCAAAGTATTCGTGTAGTGGTGGTTTCTGTAGGAATTTGTTTTACATGTTGAGGGTTCCAGCTCCAGGCACAGCTTTGTGTTAATTACTTTTTTTTTACACACCTGAGGCAGTTGTAGGTCTGTTCTTTCTTTGTGTCCATGGAACAATTTGGGAACTAAAGAGAACTATCTGCACTGTAAAAGATAACGGTAGTCTCAAAGCAGATACTGCCGAGGGGGGGTTGAAATCTTAGAGACTTCACTAGAGAAGTGTGGTGACAAGTTTCCTTACTCGCTACCTTTGCTTTCCCTTAACTCAAGTACCCATTTACAGCTGAGTAGACTGCAGCATGATGGCACCATGATTCTAACCCAATACCTTTGCTGTGAGAGGCCAGGGCTCTAACCACTCTGCCCATCAGATGCTATACACTACAGAAAAGTAGCATGCATCCAGAAGGCAAAAACTAAGTTAACTGGCCATCAGAACTTAAAGTTTGAGAGTGGGTATTTGTGGAAAGCCTTCTTCACTTTGTATTCCTTTTTTGGAAAAAACCCAAATTAAAGACAGCAAAAAGCAAGTAACAAAACACAGACAATATTTACATTTTCTATCACTTCCTTAAATTATAATTCTTTTCTATTCCCTCTGTCATTTGATTTCCTTGTTAATTTAGTTCTGGAAAAAATGAATAAAATATTACACTTTGATGGATGGCAGCCACTTGCATTTGAGGTTTCAAAACCCATGTGCGTGGTCTCTTTACATAGTTTGGTCAGCCAGCCATGATTGCATTTATTCAAGATTCCCCAGGTTTTAAGGTTTCTTCAGTATTGCAGTTAATGCAGAACTGATATTTATGCATCATCCTGACAAGACGCTGGTGATGGATAGGAAAGACACTGATGAAACCTATAGACAGACTTACAAGGTAGTTCCTGTTCTAGAATCCACAGGGTAAAAGAGGTAGAGGAGACCAAAAAAACTCACAAAGAAAGGAACTGATCTTTAGTAGATGGCACAGGACAGGAGGGCTTGGAAGATATTTTTGAACCCCTATGCTCCATGGGAGGCTGAATGGTAATGATGATGATGATGATGATAATGGTAATGATGATGATGGTAATGATGATGGTAATGATGATGATGGTAATGATGATGATGATGGTAATGATGATGATGGTAATGATGATAGTAATGGTGATGATGGTAATGATGATGATGGTAATGATGATGGTAATGATGATGATGGTAATGATGATGATAATGATGGTAATGATGATGGTAATGATGATGATAATGTAAAACTTTAAATGATATTTTTGGTTTGGTTTTTTTTAAGGACTATCTTCATTGCACACGGACAGCTCCATCAGTGCTCCGATCTCCTTCTTTAGATCACACAATGAGGATCTCAGCTCAGTGCATGAACTCTGTAGCACCAGCGAGAATCCCAATGTGTGAATATAGGAATCACACATTCTATAAATATTTTTGTGGTTGGTAGGTTTCTAATTTTTAAATTTTAGCCACGGCAGCCGCCTTATGGCATGCTCTTTACGATTTCCAGCTGCTGGGGGCTTTTTAACATGCGCAACTTGCACACTGGACCTCTTATTTTTTCGCCCTTATTCGAGAAGGCTAGGCATCCAATCACACTACCCAGGAGGGAGTATGACATCATTAGGACCACTGGTTCTGAACAAAATTTTCATAAATTATATTCCCTCAACTGAGAATCGAAACCTAGTACCTTTAGAATTTGAGGCGGACGCCATACCACTTAGCCACTCCAACCCCCCAAAAAAACCTTTAAATGAAAAATAAGTTAACCAGTTATATTTAAAACTTCAACGTATACTAATATTCTTTACTACCAGCAAAACACTACACGCCTCACTATTTGGTAGTGACATGAAATAAAAACACTCATGCCCCAAGCTTCACAGTTTGGTAACTGATACATATTATTGAATAAATATTACACACACATAAAGGTATGTTTTCAGGCACTTGTGAATAATAAAGAAGTAGAAAACTAGACAACAGAAAAACAAAAGACGTGAGTGGCTTACCGTCTGTTGTTTTTCTGTTGTCTAGTTTTCTACTTCTTCATTATTCACGAGTGCCTGAAAACATACCTTTTTGTGTGTGTAATATTTATTTACTGTTTACAGGCCTCGGGTTTCCCGTCTTTATGTGTTTAAAATGTTTGTACATATTACTGACATTTATGCATCATCCTGAGAAGCCATTCAATTAAAAAATAAATTAATCATTTATATTTAATACTTTAATGTACACTAATTTTCTTTCATCATCTTTAAATTCCCCAAGAAGAGTAGGCCTTCAACAAACTTACGCGATGTCTTCCTGTCCTGTGCTATCAGCTCAAAGTCTTTTGATGTTTTCTTCTTTCCCTTCATGTCTGTGTTAAGGTCAAAGGGGAATGATACGTACTATACTGATTATACAGTGTGAATTCAGGGTTGTCGCACTTGTTAGCTGGTTTAAATGTGAGTGGTTTAAAACATTTATATGTTAAAAAAAACAGAGTGTACAGAAAGCGTGTGAGCGCTGGTCATTTAGTGATCCTGTACTGGTTTCGGCCGGCTGTGGATAGCTCACGGGGTGTCCGTGAACAGCCGGGTCCGGTGACTGTTTGGCGGGAGGATTCATGTGTGTGTTCCCGTGGCAGTCGGAGGGGAGTCTGTGCAGGGTTTTTGACTGAGGTGGTCAGCCCTGAGGTTTTTTTTGGATAATGTATGCCTGCGCAGGGCTATAGAGATTTTGTAGGCCATGATTATTATATAACTGCCGTAGATGCAGTATTTGTGCACTGATGTGAAGTATAGAGATTTTGTAGGCCATGATTATTATATAACTGCCGTAGATGCAGTATTTGTGCACTGATGTGAGGAGTAGAGATTTTGTAGGCCTTGATTATTATATAACTGCCGTAGATGCAGTATTTGTGCACTGATGTGAGGAGTAGAGATTTTGTAGGCCATGATTATTATCTAACTGCCGTAGATGCAGTATTTGTGCACTGATGTGAAGTATAGAGATTTTGTAGGCCATGATTATTATATAACTGCCGTAGATGCAGTATTTGTGCACTGATGTGAAGTATAGAGATTTTGTAGGCCATGATTATTATATAACTGCCGTAGATGCAGTATTTGTGCACTGATGTGAGGAGTAGAGATTTTGTAGGCCATGATTATTATATAACTGCCGTAGATGCAGTATTTGTGCACTGATGTGAGGAGTAGAGATTTTGTAGACCATGATTATTATATAACTGCCGTAGATGCAGTATTTGTGCACTGATGTGAGGAGTAGAGATTTTGTAGGCCATGATTATTATATAACTGCCGTAGATGCAGTATTTGTGCACTGATGTGAAGTATAGAGATTTTGTAGGCCATGATTATTATATAACTGCCGTAGATGCAGTATTTGTGCACTGATGTGAGGAGTAGAGATTTTGTAGGCCATGATTATTATATAACTGCCGTAGATGCAGTATTTGTGCACTGATGTGAAGTATAGAGATTTTGTAGGCCATGATTATTATATAACTGCCGTAGATGCAGTATTTGTGCACTGATGTGAAGTATAGAGATTTTGTAGGCCATGATTATTATATAACTGCCGTAGATGCAGTATTTGTGCACTGATGTGAAGTATAGAGATTTTGTAGGCCATGATTATTATATAACTGCCGTAGATGCAGTATTTGTGCACTGATGTGAAGTATAGAGATTTTGTAGGCCATGATTATTATATAACTGCCGTAGATGCAGTATTTGTGCACTGATGTGAAGTAGAGATTTTGTAGGCCATGATTATTATATAACTGCCGTAGATGCAGTATTTGTGCACTGATGTGAGGAGTAGAGATTTTGTAGGCCATGATTATTATATAACTGCCGTAGATGCAGTATTTGTGCACTGATGTGAGGAGTAGAGATTTTGTAGGCCATGATTATTATATATCTGCCGTAGATGCAGTATTTGTGCACTGATGTGGAGTAGAGATTTTGTAGGCCATGATTATTATATAACTGCCGTAGATGCAGTATTTGTGCACTGATGTGAGGAGTAGAGATTTTGTAGGCCATGATTATTATATAACTGCCGTAGATGCAGTATTTGTGCACTGATGTGAAGTATAGAGATTTTGTAGGCCATGATTATTATATAACTGCCGTAGATGCAGTATTTGTGCACTGATGTGAGGAGTAGAGATTTTGTAGGCCAGGATGTGTATGGGCCGTATGTTAACTGCATTATGAAGATTCATGTTTCGATGTAACTGTATTCGTCTAGATCTACGTGATATTATAATTGTAATAAACCATGGTTAAAATATCATCAGACGTTACACCATTCCATGACTCGGTGTGTACGCTACTGTGAGTGACTGTGCCAAAACACACTCACCTTCTTCACCATAAATACAAACTCCTGGATTCTTCTTGTAGTAACAAAATCGTGAAGTATCAGTGAGAATTACATGTAGTAGACATTATCATGAAGTATCAGTGGTGGACGTAAACTTTAACATTTGGTGGGCCAACCTTACGGGCGTTAGACCCATGACTTTGCGTTGTAAGATTGTTTCTACGGAACCTTGACCTGTTTAAGAGTGTGCCCTGTGTGTGGCGTAAAGTACTAAGAAGTTCTCGCATTGGCAATGGTAGCTGTGGGCGTGGCTTGGATTTAGAATGCCTGTTCTTACTGCTACATTGTTAAGAAACAAAGGCGAATCTTCTACAGTTTTTGTGTCGATCGTGACCTGTAATCGGCAACGCCTCTACTATACACAGACAGTTGTGTGTCACTCATGACCTGTAATCGGTGACACGGTGATGCGTCTTGTGTTTACATGCCTCCATATGACATTCCTGCAGCGTGTCTAGTTCTACGTTTCGGAGTGAAATTATCAACTAAACTTTGACATGGTTATGATGACCGGTCCTGATTCGTCATCCTCAGCGTTATGAGAATTGCAGTATGTTCCAGTTTTACATGCAAGTTTGAAATATCAAGTAACTCTTTTTCAACAAGAGTGACAGACAGTGCACATTAAGACGACAGAGGGAACAAGTGGGTAACTTGCGCTGTTTCCAGTTTCCAGTTTCCTGTGCTGACTATGATCACATAGCATACTGTTTCCAGTTTCCAGTTTCCTGTGCTGTATACGACAACATATCATACTGTGTCAAGGTCCAGTGAGAGTTGACATGGGACTCTGCTTATGTCGTGTCATCTTTGATGTTGATACCCATCGATTGCAGTGGGAAAGGACGGAATCATTTTGCTATTTGCAAGATAAGTGGTTTTTCGTTGTTGTGGAAACTGTGTTTATGTATGTATGCTATCAAGTCTTCTCATATTGCTCATTATGTATTCTATTAACTGTTTAGTATAGGATTTGTTGCATAATAATTGAGAATTGATACATAATTTAATGCATTAGTCTCTTGAGGAAATATTTATTGTGTGAGGTAAAAAATTAATTGTCTGAATTTTCAAGGACAGAAACTTATTATAATTATAAGTGGTTGATACATATAGTGAACTGGGTAAATAAGTCACTATGAATTTTGATATGGATCCTGAGTGTGATGTAGATCCTACAGATATAAGGCCTATGTTGGAGTGTGCATTGGTGGTAGGAAGAGATAAAAAGGGATTGAGAGGCCCACGACTTGGAGCATGGGTGATGGATGATTTTTTGATTAATGTCTCAGCATCCCTAGAGTCATTTGCTGAACATAACTTTAAGTTAGTTTGTAATTTTGTAATGGCTAAGGATTTGGTTGATTTGCTACGGCACCTTCGTGTGTTTGTGCAACAATATATTGAGATTGAACACGGACATATTGTGCAAAGTATATTCAAAATAATCCATGACGGTGTTTCTGAAAAGGGAATTGAAGAATGAGAAACAAACAAAAGTAAACAAACAGAGTGCTTTACAGGAAAGAGATAAGTTTTTACAGGATAGTGCTGAAAAGAATAGATTACAAGAAACAGTGTCTAAACTCACAAGTGATTTGCATAAATCAAACTTGGAGCTTTCTAGTGTGAAAGCAGCATTAGACTCTGAAGGCAGTAGAGTAAAAGACTTGGAAGTTCAGATAGAACATATGAATAGCGTAATAGGTAGTCTCACTCGGAAAGAGCAGGAAAAGAAACAAATACACGAGAAATTGAAAGTTCAAGCCAAGAAATGTGAAAACTTATGTAATGAAACACTTACTGGCTTATTGTGTGACAATGTGATTGTTAGTCACCGACTTAGAGAAAAGTATTTTGTACCTCCCGAGAATGTTAATGAGCTTGGGAATGGCCAGAATAGTGACACTATGGAACTTCACATAGATTTAACACAGTTGAGTGCTAATGAAGAAAAGGATGATAGGGAGAGATTAGAAGAGTTAACGATGTACAAAAGGAAAATGACTGATATTGAGAAATTACTCATGCAGGAGAAGAGTAAGCTTTTAACATCTAATGACTTAATTAAGAAACAAACTGAAGACATCTCACTTAGAAATGCTGAGATTAGTGATCTGAGAAATAGAGTTAATGGTTTGGTGGATGTTATTTTAGGCATCAAGGGGTTGTCTACTGTCAATGTTGACAATAGTAGACAGAAGGTTGCTTATCAACAAGTAAAACAAGCAAAGATCCAGCCCTATACATTCTTTGCTGAGACGAAAATCGAACATGATGGACGGAGATCCCTACGTGGCAAATACAATTTCCCACGTACTACTTCTGGTAACATTACTGACTCGTGGCGCCAGGCCAGCAAAGATAATTCTGCTATAACAGTCAGTTCTATAGATTGCAAAAAAAATGGAGATAAATTTCAAGGCAGAGCTAAAAAGACCAACCATTATTCTGATTATGGAAATTCTGATAAACAGATAATAAGGGACAAAGCTATTAGTAAGACTTGTACCCAAAATAAAACTCAACATGTTGATAACCATAAGAATTTTGTTATCACTGGTACTGATCAATTTAGTAAGCATATTGTCACAAAAGAGAAAAGAAATAATTTTGGTGAGAGAAATAACTACAATAAAGGTTATCAGCCTTATAATGATGGTTCTAGAACAAAACAAAATCCATCGGTTAGATATTTTTATAGAAGTAGAAATACTAATCATAATAATGTTGCACAACAAAAGAACAAACTTGGTTATAGACAAGGTAACAGTAAGGGTATTGTTTCACATACTACTGCTTGTTATGCATTTTGAGTTTTAGAGAATATCTCGTTGTGTTTGAGTAGGATTTTATTTCAGCCTACTGTTGTGATGACCTTCATTTCTGTCAGGATGTCCTATCCTTCTGTGTTATCTGCTGTGTGACGAGGAAATGATGGCATCATATAGAAACCAGACGTTTTCACTGCCACACGTTTGGGTAAATGTAAGACTAACTTTCTGTTTTACTTCAATAAATCTCACAAGTTGATTGAAATAGTCATTTTCATTTATATTTTCCCACAGTATTCGGCTTGTTAAGAATCTTCGCACCAAAGTTATTTTTTACTGTGAGAGGAATGTGGGTCAACCTGTGACCAGGTGTCTAGTCAAGCGCAGCCAAGTCAACCTTTTGACCCGTATTGTATGACATCGCCCCGTGCGGTTTACAGAATGCTATCGAGGACCGCGGATTTGTGACCTATTTATTTTTTAGGAGTTGGTTTAAGATTGCTACAGTGTTTCTTACACTTAATTTATTTTTTGGATAATGAATTACTGTATTGTATAGTAACTTACATTACATAATGTCTTAGGTATTGTGTATGTTCATATGTATGCACTGTTGTGACTCTGTCATTATTTACATGATTGTTTTGTTGATAAACATTGCATGTGTTATGAAATTATGACATATCACTTTGTGGTGACTTGTTTTGATGGTTGTAATGGGATAGTGGATTTTTGATTTTTTCATACGCTAGTCGGAAGACTATTCCACTTAGACCATATTATGTATGACCATAGGTGCTACGTTGTGAAGTTGAAGCAATGATAGTTGATTCATCAAACACTGAGATGTTTTGCAGCGTTGGTTCTTAGGAAAATTTTGGATTTGATGAGATTGCCAGCCCTATGCACAAACTCATTAGTGACGAATATGCGTTAGTTGTTTCAGAGAGTCTTGTTATTCATTAAATTTATTTTTTTCTTTTCTTATATTCTGGTGCTATGTCTAATTAATATTACCATATACAGAGGTTATATGCAGTAACTATTGTGTTGTGAAAGGTAATTTTGAAACTAAACTTGTATGTGTTATTTATAATTTTGTATTTGTATTTGAAAACATATTTTTGAAACATTGGTTTCTGGTATTTTTTTTTCCATGTGTTTTTTTTTTTTTTTTGGTTAGATGTCATTCATTTGGTTAAAGATGATTTCATTTTGGTATATTAGTTATAGATTTAATCTAAGAAAAATTAAAATACTATTTTTATTTAACTTAGCTTTAAAGAAACTTTTTTGTATGGTAATTTTTTAGGGAAATGTATTTTTCGTTGACATTGTTATATTTTTTCTGCGCCAAAGCGCTTAATAAGGTGTAATAATATATGTTGATATTCCTGAATTTAAATAGTAATATTTTTTTTTGGAGATTGTGATCATTTTATATATCACACTTTTTTTTGTGTGTGATGCCTGTGATAAATCATTTTAGTTATGAATAAGTTTTGTAATTTGTCTAAATTATTTATTATGCGTTATTTAGTTGGATAGTTGTTGGGATATATTGTTGTCGTTTTTCTATGCATTCATATTTTGAATTGCCTTCTTCCTTTCAGATGATTCTTCGTTTCACTCCATTTCTTTGGAAGCGGTCTATACTTTGGTTATGCTTCCATGTTTCATCTGGATGTTACTTGATACTATTTGTATACGTTTACTTCGTACACTTCTTATACTTTCAATCGTTGTATTCTTACGTATTGTAGTATGGATTGGTATATGTAACTATTGGTGACACTTCTATTTATTTCATGCAAGGAATTGATTAGTTAATTTTTACTATTAGGTATTATGGATCTTTCTTCTTATTTCGATTTCTTTGTTGGTTTTCTGTGCTGATCATGCTTTTTTTGTTGATCTTGACTTTACTTCCTATTTATTATGTCATGTTTGGTCTACAGTAATAATACTTAACTTTGTATGTAAATGATTATTTCGGTGTATTTGGCAGATTATTATGGGTAGTTTGTTTATTGTACACTTGCTTTATTATTTGGCGATGTATTATTTTGACCTTATCATGAGACTATTGTTGTAAGCATATATTAGAGCTTAGCTGACCCCTTACTTTTTGTTGATGTAGTTTTTAAAAAAAAAATGATAAATCATACATGCCACACCTCAGAGATGAAAAACCTGTACAAAAAAATTTAAAAAACCTGTACAAAGACCCGCAAAACCTGTACAAAGACCCGCAAAACCTGTACAAAGACTGAAAAACGTAACAAAAGAGTTTATTCATGTAAAAGTATATTCAATTAGATGGTTCTGCACCATCATAGTGACATGCGGCCTTTGCCTTTTTAAGCATGTCTTCACTTGCTTTAAAACCTAAACAACAAGAGTTAGAATTTATTTTGCATAGTAAATACAAATATTAATAATCAATTTGAAAAATATAATTATTTGTAATTTTAATATTATATAAAGAAATAGAATCTTGGAAAAAAATTAATACAATTTATGGTTGAAATGAAGAACAGTTGCTGTGTTTTCTATAGTGCCTTATAAAAGTACAGGCCTAAAGAGACCAGTAATAAGCATTATGGGTTAGGAATCTTAAATTTAAAATCTAATAAATTTTTTGCTAAAGCTGGTAATGAAAATATAAACTAGCGCTGGCGTAATATTAGCCTGTATATTTTCTACCGAACTTCAAAAATTGGAATAGCCGTTAAAGCCCAACTGGTAGTTTTAAATAGACCTTCCCATACAAATTTTAGTGTCAATCAAACATTGATAGTAGGCTAATTAATTATTTAATAATTATAAATCATTGAATGACCGTAATGATGACCACCAAAGGCAAAATAACATTGTTTTTTTTAAAGAAACGAAATTAAAACTAAGAAGAGAAGTAGGCTAACTCCAAATAAACTTTTCTCTGATCGAGTTAAGATGTAAATTTTCCACGCTATTGTGGTTTTTTTTTCTTTTCAGTTTCATAATTTGGTAATATCGGAATGACGTTCGCCGAATGCTCCGCGTGTATTTTCGTACCATTTAGATTTAGGGTTAACCCTAGCTGTAACCCTAATTATAACTCTAAATGGTACGAAAATACATGCGAAGCATTCGGCGACCGTCATTACGATATTAGGCTACCCATAATTTGTAGGCTATTGTATTATTTTTCAAATTTACATTTCTTACGCACTTTCTACAAGTTTTAGTGAAATCAAATAATATGTAGTGGTATCAGCCTTTTTTTTTTTTACCAGCCGTAAATAATAAATTATGCTAAACCTTAGGGGAAAAGAAAGCATAGGCCTAAGTTATCTGACAGTTAAATCTAACTTCATCTAAACAATGTTATTGTAATATTTTTTTAAAAATGAATTACTTACCAATACTAAACTGGAAATTAATCATAAACAATAGGCTCGACTCAAAAAAGATTTCAGTGCTGCGTAATCGTTCAAATAATCAGTAACCTCGCGCTAGCTTTAGCGAAAAATTGTGAATGAACACGCCACGCACATCCCGCGGCAATTGAAAAATAGGCAGCTTGATTTTCATTGGTTATTTTTTTTTTTTATCCACTTGGCTTAAAATCTCGCCGAATCTCATGACGCAAATTGTGTAGTGGCACAAGATTTATATGTATATTTAATAATTAGGCGAAAAAACCCGTACAGACCCGTGTACGGCCCGTACACATCTGAAAACGCAAACACCCCGTAAAGATTATGGGTAAACCTTTAAGTGTGGCATGTATGGATAAATCATTTTTTTTCTCCGGAGCGGGTGGTAGCTGTTAAGGTCAAAGGGGAATGATACGTACTATACTGATTATACAGTGTGAATTCAGGGTTGTCGCACTTGTTAGCTGGTTTAAATGTGAGTGGTTTAAAACATTTATATGTTAAAAAAAACAGAGTGTACAGAAAGCGTGTGAGCGCTGGTCATTTAGTGATCCTGTACTGGTTTCGGCCGGCTGTGGATAGCTCACGGGGTGTCCGTGAACAGCCGGGTCCGGTGACTGTTTGGCGGGAGGATTCATGTGTGTGTTCCCGTGGCAGTCGGAGGGGAGTCTGTGCAGGGTTTTTGACTGAGGTGGTCAGCCCTGAGGTTTTTTTTGGATAATGTATGCCTGCGCAGGGCTATAGAGATTTTGTAGGCCATGATTATTATATAACTGCCGTAGATGCAGTATTTGTGCACTGATGTGAGCTATAGAGATTTTGTAGGCCATGATTATTATATAACTGCCGTAGATGCAGTATTTGTGCACTGATGTGAAGTATAGAGATTTTGTAGGCCATGAGTATTATATAACTGCCGTAGATGCAGTATTTGTGCACTGATGTGAGGAGTAGAGATTTTGTAGGCCATGATTATTATCTAACTGCCGTAGATGCAGTCTTTGTGCACTGATGTGAAGTATAGAGATTTTGTAGGCCATGATTATTATATAACTGCCGTAGATGCAGTATTTGTGCACTGATGTGAGGAGTAGAGATTTTGTAAGCCATGATTATTATATAACTGCCGTAGATGCAGCATTTGTGCACTGATGTGAAGTATAGAGATTTTGTAGGCCATGATTATTATATAACTGCCGTAGATGCAGTATTTGTGCACTGATGTGAAGTATAGAGATTTTGTAGGCCATGATTATTATATAACTGCCGTAGATGCAGTATTTGTGCACTGATGTGAGGAGTAGAGATTTTGTAGGCCATGAGTATTATATAACTGCCGTAGATGCAGTATTTGTGCACTGATGTGAGGAGTAGAGATTTTGTAGGCCATGATTATTATATAACTGCCGTAGATGCAGTATTTGTGCACTGATGTGAAGTATAGAGATTTTGTAGGCCATGATTATTATATAACTGCCGTAGATGCAGTATCTGTGCACTGATGTGAAGTATAGAGATTTTGTAGGCCATGATTATTATATAACTGCCGTAGATGCAGTATTTGTGCACTGATGTGAAGTATAGAGATTTTGTAGGCCATGATTATTATATAACTGCCGTAGATGCAGTATTTGTGCACTGATGTGAGGAGTAGAGATTTTGTAGGCCAGGATGTGTATGGGCCGTATGTTAACTGCATTATGAAGATTCATGTTTCGATGTAACTGTATTCGTCTAGATCTACGTGATGTTATAATTGTAATAAACCATGGTTAAAATATCATCAGACGTTACACCATTCCATGACTCGGTGTGTACGCTACTGTGAGTGACTGTGCCAAAACACACTCACCTTCTTCACCATAAATACAAACTCCTGGATTCTTCTTGTAGTAACAAAATCGTGAAGTATCAGTGAGAATTACATGTAGTAGACATTATCATGAAGTATCAGTGGTGGACTTTGACGTTAACAGTCTGTCTCCAGTTCTCTTCTCCATGTCTGTCTCCAGTTCTCTTCTCCATGTCTGTCTCCAGTTCTCTTCTCCATGTCTGTCTCCAGTTCTCTTCTCCATGTCTGTCTCCAGTTCTCTTCTCCATGTCTGTCTCCAGTTCTCTTCTCCATGTCTGTCTGCAGTTCTCTTCTCCATGTCTGTCTCCAGTTCTCTTCTCCATGTCTGTCTCCAGTTCTCTTCTCCATGTCTGTCTCCAGTTCTCTTCTCCATGTCTGTCTCCAGTTCTCTTCTCCATGTCTGCCTCCAGTTCTCTTCTCCATGTCTGCTTCCAGTTTTCTTCTCCATGTCTGCCTCCAGTTCTGTTCTCCATGTCTGCCTCCAGTTCTCTTCTCCATGTCTGCCTCCAGTTCTCTTCTCCATGTCTGCCTCCAGTTCTCTTCTCCATGTCTGTCTCTAGTTTTCTTCTCCATGTCTGTCTCCAGTTCTCTTCTCCATGTCTGTCTCCAGTTCTCTTCTCTATGTCTGTCTCCAGTTCTCTTCTCCATGTCTGTCTCTAGTTTTCTTCTCCATGTCTGCCTCCAGTTCTCTTCTCCATGTCTGTCTCCAGTTCTCTTCTCCATGTCTGTCTCCAGTTATCTTCTCCATGTCTGTCTCCAGTTATCTTCTCCATGTCTGTCTCCAGTTCTCTTCTCCATGTCTGTCTCCAGTTCTCTTCTCCATGTCTGTCTCCAGTTCTCTTCTCCATGTCTGCCTCCAGTTCTCTTCTCCATGTCTGCCTCCAGTTCTCTTCTCCATGTCTGCCTCCAGTTCTCTTCTCCATGTCTGCCTCCAGTTCTCTTCTCCATGTCTGCCTCCAGTTCTCTTCTCCATGTCTGTCTCCAGTTTTCTTCTCCATGTCTGTCTCCAGTTCTCTTCTCCATGTCTATCTCCAGTTTTCTTCTCCATGTCTGTCTCCAGTTCTCTTCTCCACATGTCTGTCTCCAGTTCTCTTCTCCATGTCTGTGTCCAGTTCTCTTCTCCATGTCTATCTCCAGTTCTCTTCTCTATGTCTATCTCCAGTTCTCTTCTCCATGTCTGTCTCCAGTTTTCTTCTCCATGTCTATCTCCAGTTTTCTTCTCCATGTCTGTCTCCAGTTCTCTTCTCCACATGTCTGTCTCCAGTTCTCTTCTCCATGTCTGTGTCCAGTTCTCTTCTCCATGTCTATCTCCAGTTCTCTTCTCTATGTCTATCTCCAGTTCTCTTCTCCATGTCTGTCTCCAGTTTTCTTCTCCATATGTTCTTCTCATTTCATGTTCCACTGGCACTTGTCTGGTTTTCGTCATCAGTTCCACATTAGTGATCATACGACTTCAGTCTCATTCTATGCAAGCATCCATTTATAAAAGTCTGTAGTTTGTTTGGTCGTTATTTTCCATGTTCCAGCTCTATGCGATAGGAATGACTTGACATTTGATAAACTACTCTATGTATTATTTTATGTGAAACAAACTTTCTCCTTTTTCTTTTGTGTTGGACCTGATTTCTTTTGATCTCCATACAGAGCTCTTGCTTTTGCTGATGGTAACATCAAATTTTCTTTGCTAAGAGACAAAACATGACATGCTTCACTATCTGGCAAAAATGTTGTAAAAAAAAACATCCATACCATATGCTTCACAATTTGGTAAATGATACACAAAGTTGTCTGCATCCACTGACAGGGCTGTCTTTGTGAGTGTACGATCAAGAACAGCGGACTCGGGTTCATAACATAAATCCATCCTGTGGAAAATTGTCTATGATGTTAGTAAAATTTAGAGAGGGTTTTTGGTAGTTGTGTAAGATGCCATAAAAACATGATTTGAAAAATAATGAATCCCACCTTTTGAAAATTAAAAATAAATATAAATATGCATAGTATTTGAGCCAGTCCCCTAAGATTAAAACCAAATATTGTTGCAGTAATGAAATTGAAGCTTAATTTTAACCTTTGATTTATGATGTCTGAAAAAAGGAATAAAAGAAAGATAAAAACAAAGAGCAATATGATAGAAATAATGAGTTGCAGCACTATATAAACAAAAAAAATTAAATATACTATAACACGGGAAGTAATGTGAGAGAAAATAAAATTGTTCAACTGAACATACAGTAACAATAAAAATGTACATCTTTAGACTTGAAATACAAAATCAAAATGACTCCACATTTAAAATCTTATAACAAGAAAATTGTGATTCTTCTTCGTTCACTTTCAGACGCACGACCAAGACAGTAGATCCATACCAGCTCCTGCAAATTCGAAGCTTCTTTGAATGTTTTCCATTCATGTTTTAGCCAACAATTTTGAACCTTTCAGAGCATGGACTGAGAGTCTGACACAATGACTGCCTTTGTTAATGAAGTTTCAGTCAGCCACTTTAAGGCTGCAGTAGCTGCATCTACCTCCATTCTCATGCTGGATGTTGTTATCTTGTAAGCCCTGCTATGTTCGGTGATGATTCTGCCCTTTACCCTAGCTGAGAAGTCCCAACCTGATTTCTCACCATGGATCACAGGCCCATCAGTACAAACTGGCATCTTTATCCCCGGCATGATCATGTGTCGTGTTTTGGTCTGTCTTACACCACGGTCATATTTACCGCACGCAATACTATAGGAAAACGGACCGATACTATAGCCAATGAAAACGCTCCTTTTTCTGGTGTGTATTAGGAAACCTTTTATGCTTAACATAGAGGCCCATTTTGTGTAAATGATAGTAAGAATTTATTTAATTTTTTAAAGACTAAAGATGTTTAAACGGAAAGGTATAGATATTTCAACAACGGGAATGTTACTTGAGAGGTAGGTGCAAAGACTTCCTCGAATAGTAGTTCAATTATAGAGAAAAATCGTTTAAAATGACATCTATACATCAGGGTAGTCCCCAATTTAGTTTAGTTAAAGTCTGCATAGATTTAAATGCATTTTGCTACCTAACCAATTATTATATAGAAAGGTAAAGATAAATTCACAGTATAATTCTAACTTTAAATGATCAAAATCGGCCCAGAATTAAGAGAGATAATAAATATTAAATATTTTGCACATTGAACAAGCAGGCAGAAATACGCATCGGTTTTAGATTCCTAACACCGGTTTTGGCCCATGTTCTCTGAGACGGGGGAGTGGTAGTATAAATGTCCTTGAACTTGGCTGATTTGAGGCCACAACTTTTTCAAACACAAGCTGAACAGAAGAGAGCGGCAAACGTGTGCTGTCAAATACTTTGCCACTGTATCTGCATAGCAGACCTAGATACCTATTAACAGCCTGTTACAGCTTATGTGTATTGCCTGAGGGTAAGAAAGAATATATATATGTATATAATTATGTAATTTTCCTGTGATTAATCCACTTGTGAGTTATGAAGTGTGTTGAATGTGTTAAGAAAAAAATTACAGGATGAGTGTGCTGCCGGCTTGAACGCAAGCATGTGTTGACTTTTAGAGACGAAAGCCAGCATTGGGAAATGTGTAGAATAATTAAGAATGATGGCAAAAATACGACTGTAAGTTTAATAATGCATTTGAAGGAGTATTTCTTAAAGGAAAGACACACTGATCAGGAACATAAGAAAAGATGACAGGATTTGTTAACATGTATTAATCAAGGTGTCACTTATTAGTTTATACTAAACCAAATCATTGTATGGAAGCAGATCATGGACAAATGGATCTAACGTAGGATTTATAAGGAAAGTGTAATCACATTGAACTGGCTGTGAGTGGTACTGAGGTAATTTGTCCTGTGCAAATGTTAGCACAATGTCTGACAGTGTTTGTTACGTCCATTGTGTGTGTGGATAGAATAGTGCTGGACCATACAAGGGTTGTGATTATTTGTATTCCAGGTTTTATCCTGCAACTACCAAGATTGTACGAGACATCCACTTCTGTGGGACTCTGTGGTGCAAACGTTCTCAAGTTTCATAGAACTAGCCACCCTGTTTTCCCCGGCCTGGAGATCCAGACATTATGTGATCCTGGCTATAGTTGGATGCTTCTCATTTTACCAGATAAGTGGAAACACAATTCCACTGGTCAGCCTATCCAGAAACATTGTAAAACCAATAAAATACAAATAACAAAAACAGACTGAGTGATGACTCATAAAGGACTTTATTAAACGAAATTACAAACTTCACAGTCCAGCGAAAGTGATAACTATATGTGAAATTAATAATTGACATTTGAAATATAACTTTATCATATTGAAGTACTGTGGAAATGACATTCCATGTGTATTTATTTTTATTTTGTAAAAACCTTTTGAATTCTTTATCATTTTCCTAACCGAAAAGAGAAACGGTATAGGATCAATAAATTGTAAATATATACATAATCAGTCTTGCTTAATTATTGAATTTGAGTTAAGGTTCTGGTTGTTATATATATTACATATTTGGTTAATTAATTAATCCCCTAGCAGAGTCAATAAAAATATAATAACCATTATTCAAGGGAGGATCTTGAGAGGTAGCACTTACACCTTCAGGACCAAACACTATCATCATACTTGAAGGTTTCTACAGCTTGACCCTACCTTTGATTGCCGATACACCCTTGCTCTTTTCAGAGAAGGGGGTATTTCTTGTAAGACCAGTCTCTTATCTGGCACTATCCTGGTATCATCTGATACATCTTTTTGTCCAGGATATCTTAAATTTTAATAACATCTGAACCTCTCGCGACATCATGTATTAGTTGATTAATTTCTAGTTCTGATCCTTGAGAGTGGAAAGACGTTTCAATGATACTGAAATGATTTACTGTATGATCTTACCTCATGGCACAGGCTCGCAATTTTGTGATGAGACTGGGATATGGGTTTGCTGGAGGTTCTCTTCCTTGGAATGTTTCTTCTAGGAACTGTTCCCATGTTTCATCCAGATGTGTGTCCACAATGTACTAGAAATGAATAATTTAGTGAATCAACTTAAACTGGTCAAATAGTAGGACTCTAAATGAACCCATTATATAGACCAGGGGTGTGCAAGATATCAATCTTGGTCCAGCGGTGGACCTTGAGAGATTTTAGGGAGACCCACTTGATGTATAACAGTTTTTCATTCTTTTATCAATCTTTAATCAAATCTTTCGTTTTCTGAAGTATAATTTCTGTAATAAAATGAATGTTTTTAATAAAATGAATAACAAGTACTCTCTGCGTTTTCGACTATGAACATTATTTAATCAAAGTACCGCTCTTTGTCTGACGAACGCATGTAAACGATTCAGCTTTAGTAATTTTGTACCAAAATTTGAGGACTAGTTGAAGCAATGCAGTGCAAATTATCTTCATCTAAGTCTGTGTTATTACATCTTTTGTAATATGAGTACTTAAATATTATATGTTTATTCAAATTTGTTCTTATTAATGTAATCTCTTCATCCCCGCACACTCACATATTATTTGGCCTTCAATTAATAAACATTTCTGTTTGCGTTAAATGCTTTCTTAATTTAACATGGATGTGGGTTTTTTTTTTCTTCTTTCAATTTACAGCTGTAAAACTTAAAAAAAAAAAATTGCTACAGTGAACAACTTTAAAAAAAAAAAAAAAAAAAGTTTTACCTCATTTTGACAAACTAGTCGGTTATATTAGGGCGCATCTCCAAATATAAAAGACCTTTAGGTCGGATTCAACTGTATTTGGCTTCCTTCATTAGCTTCAGCTTCCCTAGGAGCATAGGCCATCAACAATCACATGCCAAGTTCTCCTGTCATGTGCCATCATCTCAAGTCCTTTCCATGTTCTCCTCATCATTTTCACCTCTTTCTCCAGCTCTGTGCTTCTACCTCTGCCTCTCTTGCCCTGGGGGTTCCAGAACAAGGACTGCCTTGTAATGCTATCAACAGGTTTCCTCAGTGTGTGTCCTATCCATCGCCGTCGTCTTTTTCTAATCTCTTGTTCCACTCTGTCCCTCCAATGTTGTCTATATTACTGCCAAGATATGCGTACAATTCTACATCTTGTATTGGTGCTTCTACAAGTTCAACCCTGTTGTCATATCCTGCATTTATTCTCATTTTCTTTGTCTTTTTCCTGTGCATTTTCAGACCCAATTGCTGTGACCTCTTATTGAGTATTTTCATTTTGTCTTGCATCTGATTATGGTTTTGGGACAGAAGAGCTAAGTCTAGCTGTTTAGTCAGATTCCACTGGATTCCATTTCTGCTGTGTGTCATCAATGTTTTCATAACCCAGTCTATTGGTAGTAAGAAAAGAAATGGAGGCAAGAGGTATCCCTGTCACACTCCAGTTCTAATCCCAAATGGTTATGTAAGTTTTCCTTCATAAAGAACTCTGCATGTCATGTCTTCATTAGTTTTCTTTATTAAGTTAGTGATCTTCAGGGGAACTCCATAAAGCCTCATCAATATCCAAAGTGATTCTCTATCTACAATGTCAAATGCCTTTTCATAGTCCACAAATCTGATGTAAACTTTCATTTTCATATAATCATCATGTTCATGTTTGCTCCTTACGGAGCTTGGAGCGATCACTGTAGCTGCTCCCATTGCAGGAAGTCTGCACCAAGCATTTACATGATCTTGCAGCTGTGATTGTGATAGCGATTTGTTTCATTTGATGAAGTCGGCAGCTCCATGAACAACATCATTAGTTGCCTTGCATAGCATGCCTGAGGACGCAGTAGTCTATTCCTTTCATGGGTTACCTACCCATGATCTAGCAGTTAGAAATTCTCTGCTTCAGTTTCCAAGGGGCTTCTATCTGATTTTATGAACCTAAACCACACAAACTTGAGTAAGGGAAGGAAAAGGCAGCGAGTAAGGAAACTGGTTACCCCACCTCTCGATGCTGGACCTAGTATAGTGAAGTCTCTAACACTTCACTCCCCTACAGCCCTACCTTTTAAACCAGACAAGACTTACTCTCAGAAGGACTGACTCCTTGGCCATATTTTTATTAGATGGGTCCTTTTCCATTAATTTGGTGACCACAAGAGCTGAAGAAAAAACATAACAGACAATAAACTCGCACAAGCACCTTAAAACATAATTGAACAAAATTGATCTTTTTACTCTATACTGTTAAGCATTCTTATGAAATATACTCAATTTTACTGAGTAATATAGCTACAGACTACTGACTAGTTTATTTATTTATTTGTGTGTGTGTTTGCTACTTTTCTTTGTAGCAATGCTCTTTCAACCACTTACCATACACATGGAACTGTTGGAGAGGATACTTTTTTTGTTTTCTGTGTGATATTTTTCTTGATTGTGTATGCTGTACGTACTGAACTGTATTATTACTAATTGATGTTTTTACATTTTATTTATTGTTCAGGTTTTTGTGTTGTTTAGGAGCTTCAGCGTGTCTATCCTAGCATGCATTTAGCATTGGTTGGATGTTTATTTATGTCAATCCTGCAAAATCAGTCACTTTCTGGGGGGAAGCCTACTACAGTGCAACTATTGGTTAGGCATACGAGTGGGTCTGCAAAGTTCAGGTCGTATTATGTTTAATTTTTTCTTTTGTTTTTGTGATATACAGTCAATCCTTGCTATTCGTGGGGGTTAGGTTCCTTCAAAACCCAGTGAATACAGAAATCCACGAATACGGAACCATTGATCTTATGGGAAAAAGTGGGTTAGGTTCCTGCGGGACCCTGTTCACCATACTCTTTTGCTGCCGATCACCGTAAACTCATCATTTCGTGTACCCTTATTGTAAAAAATAGTTTATTTATTATACTGTGCATTTTATAAATGTATTTTATACACTGTTTTCTTTGTAATAGCACAGTATGTACAATCTTTTGGTGTAACAAAACTAACTCACACCCATTCACTCACACTGCCACTACTCATTCACACGCAAACACATACACAAACACACACACATTATTACAAAATCCCTAGAAAATAAACATTGAAAACATTTACACAGGATATTTAAAATTAAGAAATAAAGACATTTCATACAGACATCCCAGAAAGAAGTTTATCTAACACAAAGTACTTTATCACTGAGGCTCATCACAGACTTCTTGCACTTAGGTACACTCGCCAACACACTTGCACTACACTTGGTTGCCATTATTAATCCCCCAAAAAATCAAAAACAGCATAAAACTGCAAAAACGTGGATGAAAAGATGCTCGACAAAGACATGTGTAAACACAACAAAAGCTGCAACAACATGAAGCCAGTATCAGCTGTCTCAAAATTGTTTTGCCTAGTGCGCATGGCCACGAATACCCACAAGGTGCCCGCGAATGGCAACAAATTGGTTACACTTTATCTTGTGCGAATGAGTGAATCCGCAATATGGAACACGTGAATAGTGAGGATTGACTGTATTCTTTTATTAACTTTTGTAGTTCATGTGTGGTTTTAATGCCTATCAGATTTTCTACTTTCATTTCTACTTTGAGATTACTGCAATAGGTCTTTATGGTTTGCCTGTGCTGTTCATATATCTTGCAGTCCAGCAGAATACTGAATAGTGTGGTCTGTTACAGTTTATATCCTGACAGAGATAAATCCTGGTCTCCCGCTAAACATTATAATGAGTTCAAATCCTAGCACAAGTGAAAAAATCCAATAAGAGGGTAATGCATGTTATTCTTGACCAAAGTGGGCATTCGGCCTGCCCATCCCTGAGTGTCAAGGATGTAAAAAAGCCAAAACACTTGTCTAAGGGGGCAGGGGATTACTTCTGATGATCTGATTGTCTGCTATTGTCATTATTGGTATAAGGTTTCCTATTATTTAATGAGGAGATTTTGGAGGTTGCAAAAGTTCATGTAAAATTTATGTTTTATGAATTGATAAAAATGAGAGTATCCGATTGGCTAAGCAGTGCTTTTCCCTCCCGGCATAGTTACCAAGATCTAGGATCTAAACCTGGTAGCATCACGCTCCAAAGTCTACACAGCTGTAAATAGGTACCTGCCTCTGCTCTTGAGTTAGGGAAGGCAAATGCAGTGAGGAAAGGAAATGGTCATCCCACCCTCATTGAAGCTGGACCTATTATGGTCAAGACTATATTACTTCACTCTCCTACAATAGTTTCCACTATGTGGCAATCTTGCTTACAAAAAGAAAAACATAATTTAAAAAGTAGGATGAATATAAGGAACAGACAAACACATTCAATAAAAAAGCCTCAGCTGAAAAATTCTAGTTAAAGATCTGAGTATTATTGTTTAAAAAAAAAAAAAAAAAAACTTACTGCTGTTTTCATGTTTCATTATGTGCTCATCTTCAAAGCCATGTTTGATGAAAGTTGTCTTTGGGATCCTGTCCTGTGAAATAAATGAAAACTTTGCTTTCCTTGTCAAGTGTCAGTAAATGACAGTCTTACATCTTTTATCTGTAAGGCAACTTGTAGCCTATTTTTGTTCTAAAACTGATGCCTCAGAAATCACTGCACTAAGAGCATACGTATGCTTTGTGAAGGTGCTGCAAGAGACAGTGCTGCAATGGTGAATCAATAAGAGCATACATATGCTTTGTGAAGGCTTAATAGAGACAGTGCTGCAATGGTGAATTAATAAGAGCATACATATGCTTTGTGAAGGCTTAATAGAGACAGTGCTGCAATGGTGAATCAATACTCTATAAACAGCGCTGGATTAGTTCATATTCTAGCTACAGGGCTGGTTCTATGCTCTGTTAGGAAAGCCAAGGAGAAAGAAGGAAAGCTTTTGATCTTCAACAGTTGGTTGCCTACTGATGACAATTCTTGCTATGATTATTATGCTCAACAATAAAGGATTTCAATGCAAGGTTTTTGAGGCTGGCAACCCCATCGTGTAAAACTGATGCCATAGAAACGACCGCATTAAGAGCATGTATATGCTTAACTCTTTGACTCCAGAACAATGCTCAGAGCATTGCAAAATTGTAACTGCCGCGCCACCGTAACGCTCAGAGTGTTGTTTTTAGTTTATGATGAATAAACCCCAAAAATCTTCCATTTAATGCAGTTTATATTTTAAAACTCATAGAATGACTTCTGCTACTATTTAAACAACTAATTTGAGTGTAGTTAAGCACCACGTTTGCGTGTTTTGATGTTATTATCACATTTTGTGTGACGATTCACGTGTTTGCGTTTTTCGTTGTTATTGCTACAGAAATATGTCACGCTTTATATTTACATTTTCTAAGTCTCCTAAGCAAATAATTGTGTCAAACTACTTAGAAACATTGCTGATGATTGTTTGGTAGTCACAGTTTGATTTAAATAACGGAATCGGTGTAGAAAAGATAGATACATTAGATTTAATTGATGAGTGGGCGTAGTCCTATTCTGGCCGTAGAAAAGCAACAAAACTAGACCTACAGTAACACCTACTGCCAAAGACATTATATATTACTATTCTCTATCTATTCTCTACCTACAGTTTGATATATAATACGTACATGTTCACTGAAAAGATTAACATAAAATTTACACTAAAAGATAGTACACGTCACCGTTTAGAATTCTTCAAAAAATAATTACGGCACAGGGTGGAAAATAATTAAGGAGTCAAAGAGTTAATGAAGGCTTCCTGGAGACAATGCTGCAATGTTGATTCCATGCTCCGTAAGGAGCACATGAGTTAATGCAGACTCTCTAAGAACAACTACAGTGCTGCCCTCATGCTCTGTTATGAGCATCAAGGAGAAAGAAGACATAATTTTTTTTCTATTTTCACTCCTTTGGAGAAAGAAGCCACAATTACAGCTGGATATCTTCAAGAAGCCACAATTACAGCTGGATATCTTCCAAGAAGCCACAATTACTGCTGGATATCTTCCAAGAAGCCACAATTACAGCTGGATATCTTCCAAGAAGCCACAATTACTGCTGGATATCTTCCAAGAAGCCACAATTACAGCTGGATATCTTCCAAGAAGCCACAATTACAGCTGGATATCTTCCAAGACGCCTGCATTAAAACATTCATGTGCTCTTGGAGTAGTGGTGTTTTGCAGCAATTTTTTTGTAAATGACAAGTTTGCCAGCCCCAATATTAATTGGCTGTTAGTGTTATTGTGGTTCAGAATTGATATCACTGCACTTTGGACAAACTTTGGACTATAAAATATTTATAAAATATGTGATTTCTGTAGACACACATTGGGATCCTTGATGATGCTACAAAGTTCTTGCACTAGTGCTGAGATCCTCTTTGTGTGATCTAAGGGAGAAGATCAGAGCACTGATGGAGTTGTCCATGCATAATGAAGATAGTCCTTCAAACTAAAACCAAACCAAACCAAACCATATAGACCAGCACCTCGTGTACTTCCCAGGGATCTTTGAAGAGGCAAAGAAAGAACAGGATTATTGCACCCTCAGCCATGTTGTCATCATCATCATCATCATCAGCTGCCATCTCCACAACGAAGGTTGTCTGTAATGGATCTCCAACGTCTTCTGTCTCTTGTCTTGGTGGTGCACTCTCATAGACTCTTTCCTGTCCATCTCTTGATGTTATCTTCCCACTTACAGTGCTGTCTTCCCCTTGCACGTGTGCTTTCAACTCTCTCTTCTATTATGGTTTTCTGCAAGGTGTTATGCCTTTTTATGTGGCCAAAGTATTTTAGCTGCTTAACTTTGATCTCCCTCATTAGTACTCTTTTCATACCTAGATTTTGTAGGACCTCCTTATTTGTTTTCTTCTCTTTCCATGAGATGCGCCCCATTCTTCTATACATCCGCATCTCAAGAGTCTCCATTTGTTCTTCCAACTGCTTATTCATTGTTCATGTTTCTACACCATACAGCAGAGCAGAATATATATATAACATTTTATGACTGAGTTTTAATTTGTGAGTTAACTATTTAGATGTCAGTATATGTTTCATGTTGTTGAATGTAGCTTTGGCGATTCCTATTCTCTTCTTCATTTCTGTTTCATGTCTGCCATCTTCTGTTATTATATGACCAAGATATGAGAAACTCTTGACTTGTTCCAGGATAACTATTTAGATGTCAGTATTTATCTCATGTTGTTGAATGTAGCTTTGGCCATTCCTATTCTCTTCTTGATTTCTGTTTCACATCTATGTTGTACGAGGCGACTAATATGAAGTTTGTGTCTGGGGCTAGCATCATCATCACGTAAAATAAATTGCTACAGAAGCCACCTCTGAAGAAGCATGTCAATGCTTGTGTTGAGGACTGCTGCATGGTTTGCTATCATCTTGGTTTTTACTTTGATTGAGATGATTGCACCAGCACCTCAACTAGTTATACTTAAATGTTACGCATAAAGAACTTGATGATTCGTCAGGCTTAGTAACAAAACAGTCTGCGTGCGGCTTTCAAGCCTTATGGACATGTGTTCATAAATGTGGCATGGTCACTTATCTGTGTATAGATCTCTATGTTTTGGCTCTAAGCTGATAGAACTCAACAGCTTGGTGCAGGCTTTCTGCTAAGGAACCAGCTGCACTGGTGGCAGAAGAAGAAGAAGGAGCAGCTGAAGCATAAAAGAAGCAACAAAATCAATAACGAAATCAACTGAAGTTCCCTTTATCACTCGAGTTGCTAGATTTAAAAAAAACAGTAGTAGTAGTAGTACCCTTGGTCCAGTAGCTTGAGAGTCCCTGGTATTAGATGCTGGTCTAGGAATGGCCTCTGGAAAGCTTGCGTGTAGCTGATCTATCTGATCCTGATGAAAGAAATGATAAATAAAATGATGTAACACATGATAACAATATTTTATGATAAATAGAAGCTGCAGAGGTGGGTCCGTGCTCCATATGGAGCGAAAAGGAAAATGATAATGATGAAAATACATAAAAAGTTGTAATAAATAATATGATCCATAAATGAAAGTAGAAGGAACGAGTTTAACAAACAATCAAATAAACTAAAAAACAGGGGCACATTCCCATAGTCAGTTATGACTGAAGGGGCTATTATTATTATTATGATAAAAAGAAGCAATTAGGAAATTACAGAGATTAAAACAAGGTTGGAAAACAATAAAAAATGAAAACTGAAGAAATATGAAGTTACAAAAAGAAAGGAAAGAATACGACAACTATAAGAAATAAAAGTGGAAAACAAAAAGAAAGTAAGAAGAAGAAGTGTAAGAAAGAAAATTGATGTGTTGAAAGAAAGAAGACTAAAAAAAAAATTGATGAAAATGTTCGATAGCAAAAAAGAAATCCACAAATAAAAAATTAGCACCAAAATAATAAAGAATAAAGAAAGAAATCATGAAAAAAAAATTATTAAAATAGATGTAAAGAAGGATAAACAATAATTAGAATAACAAAAAGAATGAAGGAACACATACAAGAATTAAAAGAAATAAAAACATTTTCAAACAATATTGAAAATAACATTTATAGAAGAAATATCAACATACAGAAACGAGCAGAATTTTTAAAAATCGCAGAGGAGAAAATGACCAATCAACCTTCAACAATGGACACCAAAGAAGAACATCTTCTGAGATCCTCATAAGTGTAGATATCATAAAACTATATTGGTCACGCAGCATTAACACCATCAGGTTCAGATGGGATGATGACCTGAGCTCTTTGTCTGTTACATCAAGTACACTGGTCACCTGGGCTGACATAGCCAGGCCAACAGCTCTTAAGTCTGAGCTTCGTTCGTGCCTAAGATAAATGGCAAAATTAAAATCATTATCACTTATTTTTTCATGCTTTCAGTAAACCACCTCTTTCAACCACCCTTTTGAGTTCATTTATATAGTGCTGTGACATCATAGTTTATCATTATAATTTTCCTTTTCCGAACAAATGAGTTTAAAAAATAATGAAAACAAACTTAAAAATTGGTTAATTAAAAACAGGAACAAATGAGTTTAACAAAAAAATTAAACAAACTAAAAACAGTTAATTAAAAACATGAACCAAGAAAGACTTTATTACTTATACATTGATAATTAACAACTCAATTAATTAAACACAGTGATTTAAAAAAAAGACTCACAAACTTAACGCAAGAATCTCATCAATATTGTTCCTATATTCCACCATGAACTGCCTCACTCTGTGTCCATCTGATCTCTTAGTCATATCAAGATGGAAAAAAAATTATAATAATAGTAATGATATTGATGAAGAAGTCACAACGACAAGCATAAAAAGATAAACAATTTAGCTGTTAAATTATTATTTTATAACTTGTAACATTATACAAAGGTATTCATCACAGAACCTAGCATTGTCACCATTGTCTCAAAGAAAATTACTTATCCTGAATGCACCATAAAATTAGATGCAGCAGGTATGAAACAATTTAAAAAATTCAAATACCTAGTCATTTTAATAATATCAGATAGAAAATGCATACAAGAAGTAAAAAGTAAAATAGCCCAGGTAAAAAGCAGCTCTCAGTAAAATTTAACATATTTTTGCAACAAATTTTAGTCAATGGAAGTGTCATAGCAGAAATATACGTTATTGGTAGCGGGTCATCTTTTATATATTAAAATGACGTCATGGAGATAGCCTCCATGAAGTCAGTCCAGATGGAATTACTAGCAGAAATGTCGGGGTTCTGGTATCTTAGTGATGGTAAACAAAAAGCTAGGAAATGGTGACGCATTGGAGTTACCAATGAGACTAAATTAGCTTAGTTTTGAGATAAAAGTTTAAGTCAGTCTCTTAGATGTCGTCAGCGGGGAAGGTCCTATGAGTCGACACATCCCTAAGTATGGAGATGAAGCAGAAAGGCATCTATATAATCCATACACTGCTTAGAAGAAACAGTTCTGACTGCAGGGTCATGGCTTATGAAAACCTCATATGTTGTTGTTGTTGTTTAACTAGGGCTGTGAAGCTTCTTGCTCTTTTGCAGCCAATACCAAATTGAAGACTCTGTAGATCAAGGCTTTTCCTGTGGCTTTTCTGCCATTCTGAAACTTTCTGAGTCGAAGTCATGAGCTCAAGTTTCTCCAGCTTGGCTTGCATTTAAAGAATTGTCACATCTGGTCCCAAGTTAGGAGAAAGAAGCATGTGGCATACTGTGCATTCACCACCATCAAAGGGGACTCTCCAATTATGCAGAGCTAAAATACTGGGAATCGTCACGTCCTGCACAGAGCCACCTCTCAGCTTCTCCTGTCCATCACTGGATCCATAGTGAGATCCTCCAGCATGAAGTCAACTAGATCAAAGCCAAAGAATCACATCTGGGGCTCAAGTGACTTCTCCAAGCAGACATATATGTTATTGGTAGCGGGTCATCTTTTATATATTAAAAACTCCCACTAACACTAGGAGTTTATTGAAATCATAATTGAATATACAGAGAGGTACTCAAAGTTCTCTAACATGGTCATTGTGGAAAAGTCAATGTATCCTACTGTTACGTGCAGTCTTTGATATCTTGCAATATTATACATTTGTATGCTTGTTATGTTCGCAAATATTTTGTAAACAAAATAGAAACTCTTTTGCTTAAGGAAAAGTCAATATTGAGTTACTTCCCCTTGAAAGGAGTCTCAGATCGAACTCCGCGGACGAATCCAGTTTTACTGCGATTTATTCTTTGTTTGGGTAGAAATAGATTGTTCTTGCTTCAGAATATCTATGGCCTGAATTTATGTGTAGTGTTTGTCTAGGTAGGACGAGTCTGTCTTATATCTGTATATCTTTACATATCTAAGTCGAACTATATGTTCTTTGTCGCTAGAAAGGTCAAAGGCTGTTCAGCGGATGTGTGGCTAGAGAGGTGTGTTTTGGCTTCGCCCTGATGATGGGGGGGGCTGTCGTGTTTTTCTGTATCGGCTTGTCGCCGGGAAAAGTGATCTCAAGATTGATGGGGAAAGTGATAGACGTTTAGACCTATCCTGTATGCTTTACCCCAGTGTTTATTCTTATTGCCAAGGAATGGCAGAATCATATTTCTGATACCAAGGTAACAAAAGCATTTCTTATGAACTCTTACGAAGCCATCGTTTTCGATAAGCAGACGCACGATTTGTACGTCTGAGGGAATATTTAACTAGATGAAGATGACATTCATTTCTAGCAGCACCATATTGTATGATGAAGTCAATTGCATCATGATAGAATCTACAGAGCAATGAGAACATTTAATGTAGGATTAACTTTGATACAGATTCCAGTTTGTATCCTAAAGTGAGTGACAGCTCACGACAGCAGCCATCTTGTATCCAAATATTTTATGACTTTCAAGAAGAGAAAAGGGATGCCCCGTATTATCGCTTGATGAGTCCAGAGATCACTGCTACAGATGAGAACCCATTACTAGCGGTTCAAAATGATTATATGAAAAATATGTGCTGAACATTATTTAAAGGAATCTTCGCTAGACGAGGTTAGGTCTAGAAGCCATCTTGAATATTGTTTATAAACTGACGTGCTTTGTCAGTAAACTCAGATGATATATATATGGGCAATACTGAGTGCTTGTCTACTGACATTCCATTGTGCTATGATTCAACGAGTGCCCATGTATCATTGCAAGACCATTTATCAATTGTACCATGATGTATTATGCCAACCTGTGATTTGTCACTGTATCCGTGCTGTCGAATGTGTACGTCCAATTAAACTGTAACAAAAAGTACACAGCAGTTGGCGTCGATGACTTCCAGCCATACATGAGTGAGAAAAAGAACAGTTATCAACTCTTCGAACTCTTTCATCATTCGCGTATTATACTCTCACTCTATGTCTACACACCACTGCGTAGGTCGAGTTGATATTCCTATTCCTAACAACCACTCTGACGAGCAACGCTGGGGCCAACAACAAGTCTTTAACATTGGAGCTTCCACAGACCACCATACCTCTTAACACTGTGGTCCTGTAAATAGTTGATGTCAGTGTGAACAAGGAACAATACAATTTCATATCTATACACCATTCAACAGTATATATAGAAACAGCATTTAACTCTGGTGGAATTCAACAAAGAAGAATATTTAACACTGGTATGCTAATTACTTAACACTGGTGAGCCAGCTTTCTGGGTTTGACCTCGCAGAAGTTGAGAAGTCAACAGACTACCGATACCAGACCGTTTCCTGTGGCTGATACGACACACTTGCAGTATTAGTTTGCTCTTTGTCAACACTTTGTCACGTGACCTATCAAGTGAATGCAGTATCTAGGTCAGCGTTGTTGACATTTTTACGCTTAGACATTACAGAGTTTCACAGTACAGAGATGATACTTTGAAGGCCATAAACTGTTCTATTGTTGCAGTATTCTTGAACATAAGTGCGTAAATTTCATCGTTGGACCTTCTGATACTCATATTGTTGAACATTATAATAGATTAAATCAAAAATCTAGTATTGATTAAAGTGGCAGTTTACTTTGTTTATTCAGAAACTGTGCCATTATATTTATGAACTGAAACTCTTTCCAACACATTTCATTATTTAATGTATAACTGAGCATCCTATCTGCAACACAGTGCTTTATATATTACACACATGATATATGCATTTATGATTATATGTTATATGTTATTTGTTTGTATAGTATATAGTTTATATGTCAGCGGGTTGTGTTTAGGTTGGGCGGTGTCCTCACAACAGAATATCCCACGTCATAGAGGGTCCGTTGTGGGCGTTTTCTTTAGGTGCAATTTCCTTAATTGGAAATTTGCTTGCAACAACTAGTTGCTATTTGTATTAGCTGTGAAGACTGTAATTATTGTTTTTTTTGTAATATTTCTTTGTTCTTTAGTTTTGTTTTGATTTGTTTGTAATTTGTTGGTCTACCCTTTTCTATCTTTCAGTTCTATTCACAATTTATATTCATATACTGTGACGTCATTTGTGTTGTTATTCCTTGCAGATTCAGTGATTATTTTCATTGATTTCCCTATTTGATTTATTTGATTTCTGCAAACGTTTTCGTATTGTCAGTCTTATTTGTACTTTATGTATGCTGTTGGTTGACATATGTTTTATATAGGTATATTTCATAAGACACTATTGCTTGTGCACTGCACTTGGATTATGGTATAAACCAGTACTTTATTATTATTACTGGTATACAAGAAATTATACAAGACCTTATTAAGGCTTGTGACCCACTGATATTGAGATAGTGTGCTGGTTAATCAAGTTATATTACTTTGAAATATATATAGTATTATTATTGTTTCAAGTAATTAGTATTATTGTTAGACATCATGTCTACATTAGAATACTTCATTGCACAAGGGAAATCCCTTGATAAGACTGGTCAACAATTAGAAGAATGGGCAGTTGCTCAATATGACAAGACATTAGCTGCTGCGGCAGAGGAAAGAAAAGCTCTAGCTGAAGAGAAAAGATTAGCAGCTGAAGAGAGAAAATTAGCAGCTGAAGAGAGAAGATTAGCAGCTGAAGAGAAAAGACTAGACAGAGAAGCTACTGCTGCTGCTGAACAAAAGAAATTGCAGATGCAGGTGGAGGAAAGGAGATTTGAAGCTGAACAAAAAAAATTAGAAAGAGAAGCTGCTGCTGAACAAAAAAGATTAGACAGTGAAGCTGAACAAAAAAGATTAGACAGTGAAGCTGAACAAAAAAGATTAGATGGAGAAGCTGAAGAAAAAAAAGCAATAAGAGAACATGAATTTGAGTTAGAGAAATTAAGATTGATAAGTATGAGTAATGTTAATCAGGCATCTAGTGGTAATGGTAAACCTTCTACTTACAAGGTTAAGGTTCCACCGTTCAATCAGTCCAGTGACGATATTACATTCTGGCTGGATAGATTTGAACGTTCTTGTCGTACTCATAATGTGGATAAATCACAATATGCTAACCAATTAGCAGAAAACTTGAAAGGTGAATCTCTGACTAGGTTATGCCTTGTAGGAGATGCAGATAAGGATAATTATGATGTCATTAGGGCGGCTTTGATAAAAAAAATACCAGCTAAGTGAGGAAGGCTATCGCCTTTTGTTTAAGACGATGGTGCCTGAGACAGGTGTAGAATTCTCAGAATTCATTGCAAAGGCACGTCTCACAGTTGATCGTTGGATTGAGCTTTCCAAAACAGAAAAAAACGTATGAAGGACTTATGGATTTGTTGCTCAGAGATAAGATTATGTCATGTGTTAACAAACCATTCCTTGAATTTATACATGAGCGTAAACCCAAATCACTAAAGGAAATGGAAGAATATTGTTCCCAATATGTCACTGCACACCCCGACGTGACTTTTGGCAACGCTAAGATTAAGGAGAGTATGCCAGTTGCTTCAGCAACACCATACAATCCCAATTATTCACACAGATTTCAGGGACCCCAAAACAGATTTGAAAAAAAAAGGTAACCATAATAGTTATCAAAACCAAGGTAACCAATCATTTCAGGGTTCTTCTTCGAAGAACTGGAGACGAGCTGATAGCTCTCGACACAGGGGTGGTCATAATTATAGGAATTTCCATAGAGGAAGTAATTATAGAAACTATCCGGGGTATCCGTCTTGGAGTCAACAAGATCATAATTACAGGGATACTCATTATAATGAATATGATAATGGTAACCAAGAGAACTATGACTCAAACCCAAATAGGGGTTACAATAGAGGTAACAATAACTACAGAGGTAATAATAACCGAGGTAGATCTCAAAACAGAAGACATAAACCACATTTTCAGGCAAACTCTGCACAGCAAGAGTCTCATGAAGCCTATAAACAGAGTAAAGATAATAATGACGCTAGTAATATGGCATGTTCCGCTTTTGATTTTGGGAGAGCATCTCAGTGCCCCCAATGCAAAACATTATTTGAGCCAACCACAGTGTCTACTTTAAGCTGCGGCCATCCTCTTCCTGCTCTTCCTGCATCAGTCGCGCATGATGGAAGAGGTTCTCTTGTCCTACATAAGGGTTTAGTACATAACAATCCAGTCTCCGTTCTATTTGATTCTGGATGCACCACAATTGGTGTTAGGCAGTCACTCGTAGATCCTTCCCGTGCCACTGGACAAGTAGTCAAATGTGTAACATTTGGCGGCACATTAGAGAAATACTCTACTGCTATCATTAGGATGCTACTCCTTTCTTTACAGGAGATGTACACGCATGTCTTCTTCCAAATCCGATCGCTGACCTTATCATCGGTCGCATTCATGGAGTCAAAGAATGCACTCCGCAACAAATTTCCGCGTGGGAAAAGCAAAACATGCAGATTGCTAACGCTGTAGTCACTAGAGCTCAAGCTCTTAATATGCCTCAAACTTCATCTACTGAAGATAATGAAGTGCATAACCAAGATGATCCCTTGGTAATTTCTCGTGACTCGTTTATAAAACAGCAAGAAGATGATCCCACTCTGAAGAAATTCTTCATTCTTGCAACTAAAGGTGATCCGAATAAAGACACAAGTCGTAAATCTTGGATTACAAAGAAGAATGGCGTACTTGTGCGTATGGTTCAAGACTCCATTACGTCAAGTCATTCTCAAATCCTGGTTCCCAAGAATTTGAGAGTTAAAATTTTGCAGCACGCTCACGACTCTCAGTGTGCTGGACACATGGGTTTTTCCCGTACTAAGTCAAGAGTTCTTGCGGCTTTCTTTTGGCCATTGGTAAACAAGGACATACGGATTTATTGTCGATCTTGTAAAGTATGTCAGGAAGTTAAATCCAAAGGTCCACGCCATGCTGCACCCATTCAGGCAGCAGACATTCCTATTCGGCCGTTTCAAAAAATGGCCATAGACATTATTGGTCCATTTAAGATCAAGTCTGCCAGAGGACATCAGTTTATCTTGACGTGTGTTGATATGTGCACACGTTGGCCAGAGGCTATTCCTCTGAAGAGCATTACTACTGCTGATATTGCAGATGCTCTTTGGCTTATATTCTCTCGTCTGGGTTTCCCCGGAGAGATATTATCAGACCATGGCACCCAACTAATATCAGATACCATGTCTCAAGTAATGTCTACTCTGCAGATAGATAGATCTTTAAGTAGTATCTACCATCCAATGTCTAATGGGATGGTCGAACGCCTTAATAGAACACTTAAAAACTTACTAGGGAAGATAACTGAGGATCATCCTCAAGACTGGGACAGAGTTTTACCTGCGGCCCTCTTCGCTTACAGAGAGGTCCCCAATGAACATACAGGGTTTTCTCCCTTTGAACTTGTCTTTGGCGCGCGTCCGCGCGGTCCTATGTCTTTGCTCCATGATCTCATAACAGCTGACAATATTGACGATGACACAAAGTCATCTTACGAATATGTCATCGCGTTGAGACAAAAGATTATCGAAGCATGCAAATTAGCAACTTCTTCTTCCGAATTTGCGAAACAGAAGGCAAGGCAATTTGCCAATAAGAAGAGATGCTTACGACAACTTTGTCCTGGTGACAAAGCATTTGTATTACTACCTTGTAGGGAAAACAGACTACTTATTTCTTGGAAAGGTCCGTACGATATAATATCGAAAATTTCCGATGTCGACTATATTGTCGATATTGATGGGAAGCATAAAACCTTCCACATCAATATGCTTACTGAATTCCATGAACGTCCAGATTATTTACAACCCATTTTCCAAGCAACGGACGATTCTCCGGTACAACATGGTCATTACTCATCACTGTCCGTGATACAGGATAAGGAAACGAGTTTTTCAGATGTAAATCTTCCTCTTCCAATGATCCCACTTCATTCTAGTGAATCATGGAAGAACGTTACTGTCTCTCCTGATTTGTCTCTAGGAGAACAGCGACAAGTTTCAACTATGTTGCAAACATTTCAGGATGTACTTACTGACATCCCTGGACAAACTCATGTCATTGAACATGACATTGTTCTAACTGACCATACTCCTATTAGGGTTAGACCTTATCCTATCCCTATACATTTTCAAGTACAGGTCGAGAAAGAGTTGGATGAGATGATAGATTTGAAAATAATCGAACCATCCACCTCTGCATATTCTTCGCCGATGGTTATTGTTCGGAAAAAAGACAATAACATACGTCTTTGCGTTGACTATCGCAAATTGAATCAAGTAACGAAGTTCGATGCCGAACCTATGCCTTTACTGGAAGAGCTACTTACTCGACTTTCCAAATCTCATTTTTTCACTAAACTTGACTTGTCTAAAGGATATTGGCAAGTACCTTTATCTGAACGCGCCAAACCTCTCACGGCTTTTTTCAACACCTAGAGGTTTGTTCCAATGGAATTTTATGCCTTTCGGTCTTATGAACGCACCAGCTACATTTGTACGCATGATGCGCCGAATCCTATCTTATCGGTCAGATGTCATTGCATATCTAGACGACATCTGTCTTTTCAGCGATACTTGGGAAGATCACTATTCAGGGTTAGATGAATTGCTGTCTACTTTGCGCGAGCACAACCTGACAGCGAAACCCTCTAAAGCCTATATTGGTTTTAGCGAAATTTCTTTCCTAGGCCACCGAGTTGGTCATGGTTTCCTAAAGACAGAGGACCATAATACTAGTAAGATACTTAACATCTCTATCCCTAAGACTAAAAAACAGGTGAGAAGTCTGTTAGGTCTTATTCAATTTTATGGCAGATTCATTCAGAATCTATCCTCTATCATGGCACCTCTTTCTACACTTTTAAAGAAAGGTTCGCCTAATATGGTCCACTGGTCTCAGGAATGCCAATGCTCTTTGGATAAGATTAAAACATTGTTTTCAACACCACCTATTTTAGTGTTACCTACTAAAGATAAGACATTTGTTCTTCGTAGTGATGCTTCATCCACTGGGATTGGAGCGGCACTAATGCAAGAGTACTCTGGAACTCTGCATCCTGTAATGTATATTTCCAGAAAACTTAATGCGGCAGAAAGGAATTATTCGGTTTTAGACCGTGAGCTATTAGCTATGGTTTGGTCAATTCTCAAACTACAAAGATTCCTTCTAGGCGCACATTTCATAGTAGAAACCGACCAAAAAGCTCTTACTGCTATACAGAGTAAGAATTTGAAGAGCTCGAGGTCTACTCGATATGCAATTGCTCTTCAACCTTTTCATTTCTCTGTGCGAGCTATTCGTGGATCAGATAATGTGATGGCAGACATTCTGTCAAGATGCCCACATGATTCCACATAACTATTAGGTCTTAGACTTCTTGATATGTCTAGGTCTATAATAGTTCCTTTCTATATCAAGATAGATACACATTTGTAATTTAATAATATAATGATTGTATCACTACTTAGCGGTTCAGTGATATTTATTCACCGCTGTTCTTTAATGATTTTTCTTTATAAATCATAAATTTAAGATATCTAGTACGAAATTATGGTATGAAATTTTTATGCATTGTATAATTGCCATAATTGTATTACACGTGGATCACACCCTCCTGGAAAAATTCACTTGTAGAGAAATAATTTCTCTCAGATTATGAGATACATTCTCACCAGTTGCTTCATAAGTCGACTTAGCCTCATATTAGGCGTTATATTTATTCCTGATATTTGCATCTGCGCAGTTTTCATGCGTTGTGAGCCTATTGTACGTTGCTCCTAGATGTATTTGAAAAAAAAATGTTTCATTTTTTTTCCCAGGAGGTGTGGTAAGACTGTTACGTGCAGTCTTTGATATCTTGCAATATTATACATTTGTATGCTTGTTATGTTCGCAAATATTTTGTTTACAAAATAGAAACTCTTTTGCTTAAGGAAAAGTCAATATTGAGTTACTTCCCCTTGAAAGGAGTCTCAGATCGAACTCCGCGGACGAATCCAGTTTTACTGCGATTTATTCTTTGTTTGGGTAGAAATAGATTGTTCTTGCTTCAGAATATCTATGGCCTGAATTTATGTGTAGTGTTTGTCTAGGTAGGACGAGTCTGTCTTATATCTGTATATCTTTACATATCTAAGTCGAACTATATGTTCTTTGTCGCTAGAAAGGTCAAAGGCTGTTCAGCGGATGTGTGGCTAGAGAGGTGTGTTTTGGCTTCGCCCTGATGATGGGGGGGGGGCTGTCATGTTTTTCTGTATCGGCTTGTCGCCGGGAAAAGTGATCTCAAGATTGATGGGGAAAGTGATAGACGTTTAGACCTATCCTGTATGCTTTACCCCAGTGTTTATTCTTATTGCCAAGGAATGGCAGAATCATATTTCTGATACCAAGGTAACAAAAGCATTTCTTATGAACTCTTACGAAGCCATCGTTTTCGATAAGCAGACGCACGATTTGTACGTCTGAGGGAATATTTAACTAGATGAAGATGACATTCATTTCTAGCAGCACCATATTGTATGATGAAGTCAATTGCATCATGATAGAATCTACAGAGCAATGAGAACATTTAATGTAGGATTAACTTTGATACAGATTCCAGTTTGTATCCTAAAGTGAGTGACAGCTCACGACAGCAGCCATCTTGTATCCAAATATTTTATGACTTTCAAGAAGAGAAAAGGGATGCCCCGTATTATCGCTTGATGAGTCCAGAGATCACTGCTACAGATGAGAACCCATTACTAGCGGTTCAAAATGATTATATGAAAAATATGTGCTGAACATTATTTAAAGGAATCTTCGCTAGACGAGGTTAGGTCTAGAAGCCATCTTGAATATTGTTTATAAACTGACGTGCTTTGTCAGTAAACTCAGATGATATATATATATGGGCAATACTGAGTGCTTGTCTACTGACATTCCATTGTGCTATGATTCAACGAGTGCCCATGTATCATTGCAAGACCATTTATCAATTGTACCATGATGTATTATGCCAACCTGTGATTTGTCACTGTATCCGTGCTGTCGAATGTGTACGTCCAATTAAACTGTAACAAAAAGTACACAGCAGTTGGCGTCGATGACTTCCAGCCATACATGAGTGAGAAAAAGAACAGTTATCAACTCTTCGAACTCTTTCATCATTCGCGTATTATACTCTCACTCTATGTCTACACACCACTGCGTAGGTCGAGTTGATATTCCTATTCCTAACAACCACTCTGACGAGCAACGCTGGGGCCAACAACAAGTCTTTAACATTGGAGCTTCCACAGACCACCATACCTCTTAACACTGTGGTCCTGTAAATAGTTGATGTCAGTGTGAACAAGGAACAATACAATTTCATATCTATACACCATTCAACAGTATATATAGAAACAGCATTTAACTCTGGTGGAATTCAACAAAGAAGAATATTTAACACTGGTATGCTAATTACTTAGGACAAGCACACGTAAAAAATCACATCTATACAAGACGGAGGCTATCTGGATCTGCCTCAAGTACGTACATTGCCCGTTTAGCAACAAATCACTGTGTCATACCGTGCCATACCCTGTTTTATAATGGTGCATGGTCATACTCAAATAACATTACAAAACATATCATAGCTGTGCTCAGATGCATGTCTGAAAATACCAGGCATGTATATGAGAGCTTTAAATATTTATCTGACCCTCAATGAATATAAAGTCTTTAATATTCCTTTACAAAATCTTGAAAGGTAAAAGGAATTGAATCTGACTCCAAATATTATTTAGATCTAACAAGTACGTACCAGGTTTTTTTTTTCTACAGTAGGCTATCTATTCGAAAATATTTTGTAGAAAAAGTAGATGACTCCCACTTATGACAGTTTTTGTTAGAAGAATGAATAATTGCACTGAAGACCAGCTAATATAACATTGCACATAAACTTGGATAATTTTTCCTCCGCGTCTGACAATCGATGTACAGATAATTCACTTTCAATCTAACCCACTTGCAACTCTGATTAGAAGAAAGGATGACTGACATTTTTCGAATGCTCATCACTATTAATGAACCAACTTCGCCTATGACAAACATCACTCACAATTTTTTGTCAACAAAGAGAAGAGACCATTGAAGAATAAAGGCGAATAGAAACGAGTTGAAATTTATTCTGAGCAATTTTACAAGATGGAATTCGTTTCATTCAAGTTTTGTTTCCAACTTGTCCTTAAGATTTTAATTGATGTTCTATCATAATACCTTTGAGTATGAAAATTTTTATCACAGATTTAAAGCAGACAGATTACGGCAGACGTGAAATTAATTCAGGTAATTTTCTATGAACACCACTTCTATGGTTCATAAGGCCCTGGCTATGGAGATTTTTCCAACCAGTCAAATCGGACTAATAGCGGTCTGAGTCAGAGGTTAATGGTTAAGATAGACTATACATTGTCATAGAAGTAAGACAGTTCTTCAGTGTTATATAAAGCCAATCCTGAAATACGGAAGTCAGTCATGGATAATTCCTGGAGGCCATAGAGAATACCATGGACAGCTAAAAAAGAGTAATAAGGTTTTCCTGAAAGAAACCAAAGCATAAAAAGGAAGAAATCCATTTTATTTGAGTGTTTCATTAAAAAAAATAAGAACTGTGTACTTTCTGTGCTTCACTATGGTGCAGAATGCTGGAGAGTAACAGAGAAGGAAATGTCGAAATTGTCCTCTTTTCACACAATCTGCCTAAGGAAAATTCTCAGAATCTTTTGGCCGAATACCATCAGCAACCAAGAACTGCTTACTCCGAGCAATCAAGAGGACATGCACACTACCATAGCTGACAGACACTGGTGCTAAGTTGGCAATGTCCTGAGAAGAGACCCTGATGCCATTAAAAGAACAGCTATGCTATTGACTCTCGAAAGAAAGCGAAAGAGAGGCCATCCAAAAACAACTTGGTGGAGAACTGTGGAGGCAGAGATGCATAGAATGAATCAGAGCTGGGGCACTACATGAAGGATGGCCACTGACCAAAGTGGAAGCAGTTTGTTGCTGCCCTACAAGATGCCACTAGGTGTGATGGCCACTGACTGTTTTGACAGTCTATACTTCTTGGGGTAAATTTCTTTACATTTACAACAGAATGATAATTCACATAAGTTAACCTACATTAAATGAATCTCCCATAAACATATAAGCTACTAGTCTCCATTCACAGTTCCCTGACCAAGAGTATCACACTGTCAACTTATATCACAGTTCCCTGACCAAGAGTATCACACTGTCAACTTATATTCATTCAGTACCCTTCAGCTCCCCAAGGAGCATAAGCCTTCAACAAACACACGCAAAGTCTTCCTGTCATGTCACATCATCTCAAGTTCTCTCTGTGTTTTCCTGTCATGTCACATCATCTCAAATTCTCTCTATGTCTTCCTCATCATTTTCACCTCCGTCTCCTGTCCTCTTCTCCGTGTGCTTCGTGGTCTACCTCCACCTCTTTTACCCTGAGGGTTCCAGGGCCAGGACTGCCTTGAAATGATATCAACAGGTTACCTTAACGCAAGTCCTATCCATATCTCCAGCATCTTCTTCCCAACTCTTGTTCCACTGGCGCCTGTCTAGTTCTTCCACATTGATGACCTTGTAATACCATTTTAATCCTTCTATTTTATGCAAGCATCCATTTATGAAAGTCTGTAGCTCATTGGTTGTTGTTTTTGTGGTTCTCCATGTTTCAGAGCCATACAGTAGGATTGACAAAATGTTAATGTTAATCAGAATCAACGTCAGTGCACTCTGGGCAAACCCATAGGTGCTCAGTCTCCCTTAGCAAATGTCAAAGGGTGTGAATGCTAAATGTTCCTGTTGTGCACTGGTTGTATACATGCCAGATGCGTCCTCTCATACGTTCATCCTTGCTGGTCTTACGTTTGATGCCAAATTCCAGCTGTCTTAGCCCTGATGATTCATCGTTTGCAGTGTCATTTTCTAATAGGCGATCATGAATTACCTTCAGTATTTCTCTCTTATTCATGTCCAATGCACCTTCTATGGGTGCTCTTGAAGCTAGTCTGTCAGCTCTTTCATTGCCACGTACCCCTGCATGACAAGGACTGTAGATCCAAATCAGTTCTTGAAGATTCGATGCTATTTTTCCATTCATGTTGGAGACATCTATTTTGGACCTTTCGAAGCATGGATTGTGAGTCTGATACAATAACTGCCTTTGTTAATAAAGTCTCAGACAGCCATCTTAAGGCAGCAGTAACTGACTCTACCTCCATTCTCATGCTCGAGGTTGTTATTATGTAAGCCCCACTATGTTCAGTGATGGTTCTGTCCTTTACTCTAGCAGAAGCCCCACCCTGATTTATTACCACGTATTACAGGCCCATCAGTGTATACAATGGCATCATCATCCCCAGCATTATCATTTACAAGCTGATCAATTTCCAGCTCTGCTCTCCCATTGGCCCAAGTTCTGCACTCTCTACCAAGGCTGATGATGACTTTCTGGTAGTTCATCCAGCTCTCATCTGACTTACTCCACTCTTCTCCCTTGAATATATTTTCAACTGGGGTCACCTGTCTAATAATCTCCTCCGCCTGCGCCATCCATGACATCCCCCTCTTTACCTGGGCCTTCGTATATCTGGATCTAACTGACAGCAATCCAAGCATGTGCCACATTATCACAATGGGGGTATCTTGTGTACAGCCCAAGACTATATGCATCCCTTCATTTTGAAAGCATTCCAGTCATTCACATTGTGATATTGACAGAGTATTGTTTTTGTGGTTCTCCATGTTTCAGAGTCATACAATAGAACTGACAAGACATATGAAATGAAAATTTTCATCTTTGTGTTAGACTTGATTTCTCTTGATCTCCATATATTTCCCAATGCAAATTAAAGCTCCTCTTGCTTTTTGCATTCTTATTTTGATATCACTATCTGTACCTTCAACAGTGTTTATATTGCTGACAAAATATGTGTTTGATTCTACATCTTGTACACTGTAGTGGTGTTTTATTAAGTTCAACATTGTTATCATGTCTTGCATTTATTCTCATTATCTTTGTATTTTTTCTGTGTATTTTCAGACCCAATTGCTGTGACCTCTCATTGAGTATTTTAATTTTGTCTTGCATCTGATTACAATTATGGGACAAAAGTGCCAAGTCATCTGCAAAATCTAGATCATCAAGCTGTTTAGTAAAATTCCACTGCATTCAATTTCTGTTGGCTCAAGTTGATGTTTTCATAACCCAATCTAATGCTAGTAAGAAAATAAATGGAGACAAGAGGCATCCCTGTTGCACTCTAGTTCTTATCCCAAATGGTTCTGTAAGTTGTCCTTCATGAAAAACTTTGCATGTTATGTCTTCATAAGTTTTCTATATTAAATTAATGGTTTGGTTTGGTTTACCAAATTAAATTAATGAACCTACATTAAGTGAATCTCACAAAAAACATACACACTACTAGTCTCCATTGACAAACAGGATTACACTGTGAACTTACATTCATAAATCCTCTAATAAGGGCCCTCATAGCTTTGTTCTTTTCCCCAACCATGTGGAGTTTGCCAGCTGTGCTGTGGCATAATTTATACAGTTCTATCAACAGTGGTGTGTCGGTTGTCTTCCTACATGGTTAAAAATATAGTGACAAAGGAAATATTAAATTTTTTTTTTTTTTTTCCTTAACCAGCTGCACTTGGGCTTTCAGCCCTTCGGCCCAATGACATGTCATTATGAGGCTGGGGAACCTGAGGACTTTCCTTCCAACCCATCCACAGAGGGTTTATCTCAGGAGCCGTTCAGGTTATTCAGTCAAAATCCCGGTCGTTGACATTCCTACAAATGCCCACGCCGGGCTTGAACCTTGAAAACCTGGTCGCTAGCGCAACGTTGTAACCATTACACCAGCGCGGCTCCCAAATATTAAATATATAATATATTTAAAACACCCCAAAACTGACAGTTGTAAAAATACATGGGAAATACAATTTCAGTTTTAAAATGTGGATAAGATTATAAAATTATTTTGTTTACAGTTTAAAAACAAACTGTGGTTAAAAATGTATCCAATATCTGAAACAAGTTTTAAGATGTAAACATAGATAATTCATACATCATCATCATCATCATGCAGACATTCTTACTATCCCTCTGCTCCATTAGGAGCAGAGGCCTTGAACAAATTTATGCCAGGCTTTGCTGTCTTGTGTCAGCCATTCAAGTTCTTTCCTTGTCCTCTTTATCCCATTCATGTCTGTCTCCAATATCTTCTCCATGTGTTTTTTGGTCTCCTCCACTTCTTTTACCTAGGAGATTCCAGTACAATGACTTCCTTGTAATGCTATCAATGGGTTTCCTCAGTGTGCATAACACAGACAGCTTATTAAAAAAAAATGTTCTGTCAGGTAAGAAATATGCATGATCAAGACATAACTTGCACCTTCCTCAAAAATTACATGAGATAGGTGTTATGGGGTGAGTTTTCACATGATTAACAATTCAACTTTGATTTACAATTGAACAATATCAACATTCCAAAACTTGGCCACACTGCCATCAATAGTACCTATACCATGTAGAGGTATGGCAGCTTGAGTGCCCTAACAACTCAAAGAGTTATGCCAGTGGGATTTATACTCCTGGCAGGTTCAACCAAGCTGGACAGGTCTGCGTCGGTCGGGGTCAGACAAAAGCTAGTACACTGGTCCTCCATGTTGGGGGTTTTAGCACAGGGCCAACACCCCTGTCTATGTAAAAAAATCTTAATCGTTATGGAAACTGTACAAAGGATGGCCACTGACCGAAGAAGGATGGCCACTGACCGAACAAAGTGGAAGCATTTTGTTCCTGCCCTACGAGACGCTACCAGGTGTGATGGCCACTGACAGCTTTGATAGTCGGCGGCTAAGGATCAAAGAAGATTATAAGAAAACTTGGCCACATTGAAAATGTCTAAGGATTGAACTCAACTTCCTCGTAACAAATAAAATAACATTTATTTCCCACTTTGGCTCCTCTTAACATAGTTGCTCCACAGAAATATATATATATATATACATATGTGTATATCTTCTTCTTCTTCGATCCTTAACCACCGACCGTCAAAGCAGTCAGTGGCCATCACGCCTAGTGGCGTCTTGTAGGGCAACAACAAATTGATTCCACTTTGCACGGTCGGTGGCCATCCTTCGTGCAGTGCCCCAACTCTGGTTCATTCTTTGCATCTCAGCCTCCACAGTCCTCCGCCAAGTTGTTTTTGGTCGGCCTCTCTTTCGCTTTCCTTCAGGGGTCCAAAGCATAGCTGTTCTTGTGATGGCATCGGGGTCTCTTCTGAGGACATGACCAACCCAGCTCCAGCGTCTGCCAGCTATGATGGTGTGCATGTCCTCTTGCTTGCTACGAGTAAGCAGATCTTGGTTGGTGATGGTATTCGGCCAAAAGATGCGGTGAATTTTTCTTAGGCATGTTGTGTGAAAAGAGGACAATTTTGACATTTCCTTCTCTGTGACTCTCCAGCATTCCGCACCATAGAGAAGCACAGAAAGCACGCAACTCTGGTATAATCTTAATTTTGTGCTTGTGCTGTATTGGGAGGACTTCCAGATGTTTATTTAGGCTAAAGAAGGCTGTTCTTGCCTTATTCATTCTGATGTTGATGTCTTTGCCTGCCCCACCGTCTGGTGTTACTATGCTTCCTAGGTATGTGAAGGTATCTGTCTGTACCAATTGCTGATTCCTTACGATATGGGCTCAGGGTTGCTCACATTGAGCGTCATGACCTCAGATTTCTTTAAATTGATGTTCAAGCCCACCTGCTGGCTAAATTTATTAAGTCTATCCGCTTTTTCCTGGATGTGTTGATGTGAATGTGCCAGCAGTGCAATGTCATCTGCATATTCCAGATCTTCCAATGTAGAAAATGTAGTCCATCTTATTCCTCTTGGACTGCCCTCTGTTGTCTGGCGCATCACCCAGTCTATGACTGTTAAAAAAAAGAGTGGTTGATAAGGGGCATCCCTGTCGTACTCCTGTCTTCACCTCGAGGTTAGGTTGCTCTGCCCAACACTACACGTAAAGTTGGCATAGAGGCTTTTTATGATTGACACTATGCAGCTTGGAATTCCATAAGCCCTCAGTATTTTCCATAAACTGTCCCTATGTATGCTGTCAAAAGCCTTTTCAAAATCAACAAAATTTATGTAAAGCTGTCTTTGCCATTCTGAGCACTGCTCTATAATGTTCCTGAGAGTGAATATATGGTCTACACAGCTTCTGTTCTTTCTAAATCCTGCTTGTTCTTTCCTCAGTTTGTAGTCTACTGCTTTTGAAATTCTCTGTATAATTATCCTGCCTAGTATTTTGCTGGGAACTGAGAGAAGAGTTCTTCCTCTCCAATTATTGCACTCTGCAAGATCTTCCTTTTAGGGCAATTTGTCAATTATTCCTTTGTTCCACTCCGTTGGTGTTTTCCCTGTTTTTCCACAACAAATAGTGGTTCTAATAGTTCTGCTGCTAGCTCAGGGTCTGTCTTAAATAGCTCTGCATTTAAGTAATGGCCAGCTTTACCGTTCTTTAACCCTTTGATTGCTGTGATGATTTCTTCTTTTCGTGGAATGTCTGTATTTACATCTAGATCGTTTTCAGCCTCAGGAACATTCAATTGTGTCTCTGGTATTTCCTTGTTCAGAGTTTCTCTGAAGTGCTCTGCCCATCTTGTTTCCTGTCCCTCTGCTGTCTTGATGAGATTTCCTTGCTTATCTCTTACTAATGTAATATTGTTTGCACCTTGTTTTCCGCTGATGAATTAGTTATTTTGTATACTGTGCTTTGTTCATTTCTCAGTGCTGCCTCTTCTGCCTGTTTTGCAAGATCGTCTAGGAAATTCCTTTTGTTGGCTCGGGTTTGGCGTTTAACTTCCCTGTCCAGCTGGCTGTACTGTTCGCTATATAGTTGCTTTAGTTATGTGTATATACATATGTGTGTATATATATATATATATATATATATATATATATATATATATATATATATATATATATATATATATGTGTGTGTATATATATATATATATATATATATATATATATATATATATATATATATATATATATATATCATCATCATCATGTGACATATTCTTTCCAGAACGTTGTCTCCATTACAGCTGCTCTGAACGCATCACGATTCTGGGCAAGTCGACCTGCATCAGCCAAAGACAAGTTCAGACTCTCTGTGATGTCCTGGGTCCACCGTCGTCTAGGTCGACCCCTTCCCTTTTTCCAGGGACCATGCCTTCCATCACTGTTTTTTCCAGACTATTATGTCTTTTTATATGACCGAAAAATTTCAGCTTCCTTATTGCGATGGTATTTAGGAGCCAATGTTCCTGTACGTTTAGTAAGTGCAGTACTTCTCTGTTGGTCTTTTTTTCTGTCCAGGGTATTCTCAACATCCTTCTGTAGCATTTCATTTCGAATGATGTAATCTTTTTTGCAACTGTTTTATTGAGTGTCCAAGTCTCGCAGCCGTATGTTGCTACTGGGAATATACATGCTCTGATCAGTTGTAACTTTGTTTCTTTGCTTGTGCCTTGCCATAGGTTTTTCATCTGTATTAGCTTATGTGAAGCAATTGCAAGTCTTCTTTTAATTTCTACTGCACAGTCGCCAGAGCTGTTAATGATTGATCCTAAGTATTCGAATTCATTGACACTTTCCAGTTCTTCGTTATCAATTTCAATTTCTGGTTTGGTCTTTACTTTGTCTGTTGTCAATACTTTGGTCTTCTTGGTGTTTAGGTATAGATTCTGGGCCTCGCTGTGTTTTTTGGTGGACAGAAGTAATTGTTCAAGTCCTTTTGGGTTGGTCGATAGGAGGACTGTGTCGTCAGCATATCTGATTTCCGGGATCTGGTACCCGCCGATGTTAAATGAGTCAAACTCTGTGTGTTCTTGGTCATCTCTTACGTTTCTCATGATATTCTCGGCATAAATGTTAAACAGGTAAGGGGAAAGGGTACAGCCTTGTCTTACTCCTTTCTGTACTTCAAACCATTCTGATGTTTCCCCCTCTATTCTTACGGCTGCCTGTTGTTCTTGGTACAGCAGTGCGATGAGTTGTATAAGGTGGTTTGGAAATCCCATATTTTTCATAATAGCCCATAACTGCTGATGTTGTACACAATCGAAAGCTTTGGTGTAATCAATGAAACAAGTATGTAGGTCAACGTTGAATTCTCTACACTTTTCTATGATGACCCTCATGTTGAATATATATATATATATATATATATATATATATATATATATATATATATATATATATATATATATATATATATATATATATATATATATATATATATATATATATATATATATATATATATATATATATATATATATATATATATCTGTGTGTGGGTGTGTGCGTGCGTGCATGCGTGTGTGTGTATCATATGCTTATCATTCGTCCTGGAAACTCATTCAAATATTTTGTGTACCTATTAATATCCTCAATCAAATGTATTGTTTACATTACATGGTACTTGTCCATTTGTGGGGGCGTTATTTTAATATTTATTAAATCATAGTAGGTGAGACACATCAATTCTTATTTATCATCAATGCATATTACGTTATATATGTACTTTTTCTACTCTTCTTCAAGCACCATGCCTGGTGGTGTAGGAGATCATGTCTCCCCACAACTTCCTGTCCCCAGTACAATTTATCAATTCTGTTGTTGACTTCTTTCCATGCTACGATGTCAAACTGTCCAGTATTTGCTCTCTTTATTTTCCGCTATCTATTTTTCCTTCAATCTTACCTGTTGTTACGATATATTCAATCTTACCTGTTGTTACGATATATTCAATCTTACCTGTTGTTACGATATATTCAATCTTACCTGTTGTTACGATATATTCCAGCTTTCCTCTTCTCATAACATGCCCCAAAAAAGTGGATTGCTTCTTTCTAACTTGTGAAATAAGTTTCCTTTGTGCATTTTCCTCTTTCAGGACATCCTCATTACTCTTTTTGGCTGTCCAAGGTATTTTTAGCATTCTTCTGTAAAACCACATCTCTGTTGCCTCTTGTGCTCTCCCTACTTGTTTACTAACTGTCCATGACTCTCTCCCATATGTCAGGATTGGTTCTATATAACACTATATAAGAACTGTTTTTCTTACTTCCATTGACAAAGAATTGTTGCATAAAATATTCTTCATATTATAGAATGCTGCTTTCACATGAGCTATTCTGCTCTTCACTTCTGAGATGCATCTTCTATCCATTGTTTTTAATGTGCCCAGGTCTTTGAATACACACATATATATATATGTACACAAGCTGTAAATACCTCTAAGTACATCAAGAACATCCACTAGGACCTCCATGAACCCAAAAACACCTTGTCCCGCTGGACGCTGAGCATAAAGTAAATTGTTGCCATACCAAACAAAGACATGTCATTCAACCAACCACACACTGTAACATTTGCACCGACACCTTTGTTCGCACCAGACAGCTTTCAAATACAAGTCTCTATCTAGTGCGCAAAAAAGGGTCATAACAATTAGGAAATTGTCACTATAAAAGCTATAGAAAATCTACTTGGTTATATTATCAGACCTAAAGGTAACCAACTAGGTTGAATGGGATGCACCTCGCCAAAACGAGGCAAAATTTTATTTTTAAAAAAATATTCATACTGAGATGGCTGTTCTGATGTCCAGTCTTTTAAAACAGTTTCTTGTATGTTTAAGTAGGTCTATCAGTTTGTTTTGTTACTTCATTATTTTTCCCATATATTTTTCTTCTCCCTTTTTTTGCAGTTAGACCAGAAGTATGTTACAGCACAACTGGGGGAAATTTATCGATAGAGCGGTGGTATCTGAGACACTTTCAGCCTGTGCTGCTCAAGATAGTGTTGAGCATAAGCCATACACAAGACTTTAGCCCAACAGGTCAGATAGGACCAGCGATCTAGCTCCTGATACCAAGTAAGGAAAATGTTCTTTAATGGAGGATAAATGGGAACAACACTAGTGGGCTGAGGTTTTGTTTGGTTTTGATTTTAAGGACTATCTTCATTGCGCATGGACAACTCCATCAGTCCTCTGATTTCCTCCCTTAGATCACACAAGGAAAATCTCAGCACAGTGCACAAACTCTGCAGCACCGGCAAGAACCCCAATGTGTGTATATTGGAATCACACATTTTATAAATATTTTGTGGTCGGCAGGTTTCTAATTTTTAAAATTTTGCCAAAGCAGCGGCCTTATGACCTACTCTTTATGATTTCCAACCGCCGAGGGATTTTTAATGTGCGCAACTTGCACATGGGACCTCCTATTTTTTTTTCCTTATCCGAGAAGGCTAGGCATCTGATCTCACTACCCAGGAGACCATGGGGGGAGTATGACATCATTAGGACCACTGATTCTGAAAAGAATTTCCATAAATTATATTCCCTCTACTGGGAATTGAGCATGGTACCTTTAGAATTCAAGGCGGATGCCATACCTCTTAGCCATTCCGACCCCCAGTGCGCTGAAAGATTGGTCACCTCTAAAGCCTGTGAGTCATCGAAATATGGTGGAGGTTGCTGCAGGAACTGTGATACATGGCACATGCCAATAAATGTTGAGATGCTGTTGCAAGTGAGTCTCATTCAAGCAGACGTCCAGCCGAGGGACATGTTGCAGTTGTGGTCCATGAGGGGCAACACAAGAAATAAGGATGATGATGATGATAACTCCATCTTTTACAGTATGGGCCTCTCTGTTTGTTTAATAACTTATTATCATATATAAAGCGTCCAGTTGACAGAGTGGTTAGAGCGCTGGCCTCTCGCCGCAAAGGAGCCAGGATCAAATCACAGTATCAACATGCTTCAGTCTACCCAGCTGTAAATGGGTACCTGGCTTTGAGTAAGGGTAGGAAAAGGCAGCGAGAAAGGGAACTGGTTACCCCACCTGTCAATGCTGGACCTAGTATGGTGAAGTCTCTAACACTTCATTCCCCTACGGCAGAATCTGCTATGTGACTACTTTTATCTTTTTTTCTTATCATACATATTTGTCTCTCTTTGTTTTCATATTCATTCAATTTCTAACTTGAATAGCCTGACTTACCTGTCCATGAGTACAAGTAGAATCATGTGATACACAATATCAAACAGCTGAGCCCATGGGTGAAAGCCAACAATTCGCTTCTGGAGATTGGACCTGGGAACAAGATGGATGAAGTGTTGGGTCACGTTTAAAAGGAAAGAACATTGTAATTGCTGTAAAACACTGTGTAAGAAATTAGGAGGACTGTGGTAAAATGATAAACGGTGGGGTGCATAAAAATATATAAAGTGTCTATACCAGGACTAAGGACAAATAAAACACATAGGTTACAGCAACAAGGCCTTCATTTGGAACAAATGAATGACAACAGACGCTAAAGAAAGTGAAAACTAAGTTAAATATATAAGAATTATGAGACCCAAAAATTAAAATATCCTATGTTGCTGTCGCCTATTTCAATGTGAACAAAATCATAGAAAAGAATAAAAATGGACCAGGGGTGGGGGGAATCCATCCTAGTGGCCATTTTGTTCACATTGGAACTGGTAAAAGCTACACTGGATATTTCTATTTATGGTTTATATCATTTTTATTCATGTGTACATATTTAACCTAGTTCTCGCTTTCTTTCTTTTCTGTTTTTATTTGTTTGTCTCTAACAAAGGCCTTCTGGCTGTAACATGGCAAATTTCACCAACTGAAAAGTGCTGCCCTAAGCTCTGATGCAGACTTCCAGCAGAGTGCTAAATTCCATCAGCTGAAAACCACTGTAATTTTCTTCTGTAGACTTCCTACAAAGGTAAAATTCCCAAGTTAAAAAGCTCTTCCATATGCTTTGATGTGGACTTCCTGGAGGGGTAAAATTCCACCAGCTGAAAACTCTGCTATGTACTTTGATGTAGGCTTTTTGCAGGAGGTAAAATTCCATCAGCTAAAATGGTCTGCCATATGCTTTGATGTAGGCTTCTTGAAGGTGTAAAATTCCAGCCGCTAAAAAGGTCTGCCATATGCTTTGATGTAGGCTGCTTGAAGGTGTAAAATTCCATCAGCTAAAAAGGTCTGCCATATACTTTGATGTAGACTTCCTGTAGGGGTAAAATTCTAACAGCTAAAAAGCTCTTCCATATACTTTGATGTAGACTTTCTGTAGGGGTAAAATTTTAACAGCTAAAAAGGTTTGCTATATACTTTGATGTAGACTTCTGGCAGGAGATAAAATTCCACCAGCTGAAAAGCTCTTCCATATGCTTTGATGTAGGCTTCTTCCCGGGGGTAAAATCCCACCAGCTGAAAAGCTCTGCCATACGTTTTGATGTGACAAATTCCCACCAGCTGAAAGGGACTGCCATTTTGCTTATGAAAAAAACATGAAGTGATTAAAAATTAGCAATGTTGGCATACTTCATTGGACTAGTTATTTGCCAAGCAAATGGACCTGATCCTGGATCATCACTCAGATGAAAGCCGTCGATTCGAGCTTTGCGAGGTTGATACTTCTGAAGCCTCTGGTGGACATGTCGATGGATGTAGAGGTAGTCATCTTCCACTACAGTTGAGAACTTTCTAGCTGCAAGGCCTGGAAGGCCTTGAGCAGGTCGTGCTGATATAAATATAGAAGCATGAACATTATATTTAGTATGACTGTGACCAGAATAACACTGAAGCAGATCAATGATATGTGTTTGACAGTGACAACAAAAAATTTGTCAAAACAGAAAAGAAAAATAAAATCAGTACACTCAACCCCTGATGTGAATGAGGGTTTGGTTCTTCAGTAGCCTTGCATACACTGAAAAGCATGCATGGATCTTAAGAACCTATAGGAAATGGTGAGTTAGGCTCCAGGCTAGAATACAGTATCATTTATGAATGTTTTTATTAATTAATATTAATGTAAATATGCAAGGTAATGAAAATCAAAAGTGATTAAAACAAATTTTTAAAATAAATACATTTATTTTAGTTATTATTGCACTTATCTGATTCACTAACAGTGTAAAAAATGTATGAATACACTGACTAACAAAAAAAAACTTTTTTTTTCTTTCTCTAACATTTCTTTGTTTTTCTGGTCAATTTTAATGCGCTGTTTTTAAATCTGCAAACCATTTTTCTCTGTCAGGTCGGGATCTCTAGAAATATGCAATTGAAGTTTTTTAACAACGCATACAGTATTACAACATCATTCGTACAAGAAGTATAACAGTTATGTAGGCTTGAATTGCTTTGCAGTCGACTTTCGTCGGTGAATGGCATGTGGTACATCGCGATGAATCATCCAACAATAATCGGCAAGCATGGTCACACTCCACCGTCCTTGATAACGTGACTCCATTACGGCGATATCTTGATGGAATCGTTCTCCATGTTCATCGCTGACTTCGCCAAGGTTGTCAGGGAAAAAGTCAAGATGCGAATCGAGCAAATGGATTTTGAGGGACATGTTACAGCTCATAATTCTGTATGCATCTATGCACTGCTTAACAATATGCAACATAGTTGACAGATTTGTGATTTCCCAGAAAGTTATCGACGATCGATTTGAATGCCATCCATGCGCGAAGTTCACTACCATTTAACAAGTTCTCGAATTGTTTGTCTGCAATAACTTTCCTAATCTGAGGTCCTACAAAGATACCTTCCTTTATCTTTGCATCGCTAACTTGCGGAAACTTTTCTCGAAGATAAGTGAAAGCTTTGCTCGTTTTATCTAACGCTTTTACAAAATTCTTCATGAGCCCCAACTTTATATGTAACAGTGGTAAAATGAAGCTGTCTTTGTTAACTAATGGCTCGTGTATTACATTTTTATGCCCGAGCTGCATACGATCCCAGATAGGCCACACCTTTCTTGCATAATGTTCCTGTCTGTTGCGGCTGTCCCATTCACATCGGAAGCAACAAAATTTAGTATACCCAGTCTGCATGCCCGTGAGAATTGCAATGACCTTTAGGTCTCCACAAATCCGCCATTGGTAGTCATTATACTTTATTTTTTCCAAACGTATAGCCATATTGTCATAAGTTTCTTTCATATGAACAGAGTAGGCGACTGGAATTGATGAAAATAAATTTCTGTTATGCAATAACACGGCTTTTAGACTAGTCTTGGAAGAATCGATGAAAAAATCGCCATTCGTTTACTATGTGCTCATGACCGTTTACATCTTTGCAATAGCAAATGTCATCATCCATCTCAAAGTATTGAACAAGTTCTCTGTGTCTATGACGAAATTTAGATATCGGAGTATTTGGCGCTAAAAGACTCCATTCTTTGAGTCGCGAACCGAGTAATTCTGCTCGTCCTTTGGTAAGAGCGAGATCACGTATTAGATCTGAAAGTTCTGAATGGTTAATTAAGTAAACACCATCATTCACCGGTATGTAATCTGAGTCAGAATTAGTTTCTAAAGCAGGTAAACTATCACTTTCTGATGGTTCATTCACGTCCAGTGGATATTGTTCTGGTGGTACTTGGATCGGACACGTGATTGGATCATGAGGCACTGGTTTCGAAACCGATTCAATATTTGGATAAACCACAGACTTTCTAGTTTTAAAAGTGAAACCATGGATATTTGTCAAGCAGAAGTAACAATCAGTAGTGTGATTTGTATGTTCACGCCATATTACTGGCACTCCAAAAGGCATCGACTTATGCTTCGGCGATTTTCGTAACCAACCTGCCAATGTATCGAACAAACTGCATTTGGCTTCCAAGATTTATTTGCGTCATCAACTTTCGAATCAAAATAAAGTTCATATGCTTTCTTTAGTAATGGTGTAAAGTTTTTCTGGTCAACACGATCGGTAAAATATCCGCACACGTAACAGAACAGATCAGCCGAATTTCTACAACTTCTAGAAGCCATGTTTTGCTCAGAATTATTTCAAAATACAGTAACTATTTGAAAAATCGCGTAACATATGTCATGCATCTTTTAGCAGTATAAAAAGTAGAATTATGTTGCTTTTTATTAATTTTTAATAAGTTATATAGTAAAAATGAAACGGAGCAAATAACGGTTTCCCAAAAATATATTTATTCACAAATATCTTAAGAACCCGATGTGATAGAGATAAACGGATTTCAGATTTGAAATCAGCGCAAGAAACTGACCCAAGAACACTTATTCTTATATAAGAAAGAAAAATGTTGTTTGTCAGTGATATTAAAGAACAATTGTTCAGACTTAATCAGAGGCAGACTTTGTATCAGTATCCATGGCAGAAGGGCAGCTGTTCTGATTGTCTAAATCATCTACCACAGATGCTGAAAACTGAGATTCTGAAAGTTGAGAAACATTGTGGTACAGACTCGTGAACTCTGCTATTGTTAATTATCGTGTCTTTTCCTCTTTTCCACCAATATTTGTTATATAGGCCATATGATTGACAGAAATTATTAACAAGGAAAATTGGCAAGAACTTCATTTAGTATTAATGCTACAGTGTACTTTAAAAGATATTACAAATCAGCACATGCATTCTAAAGCATTATCGTGAAATTTTTTTCTCATAATTTTGAAAAATTAAAATTAAAATCCAGTTTTGCGTAAGACTCCTGGTCACAATACTAAACTGACGCATAAATTAATTTAGTTTGTTTACACAAAATAGGGGGTATAAGAGAAAGCTTGCACATTTTTAAATTTGCGTGAATAAAACTTGCACAACGAAGGGTGGATGGGGGGTGGGGTGATGATTGTTGGGTTTGAGTGTACAGGGTAAAACAAGAAGTACATGTCTGTATTCTTTTATTCGTACATGTGAAAACTAAAATATTCTGAAAATCTTTGGGCTACTTTTGTTATCACAACTGGGCAACTTTGTGCAATATTTGAATACATTTTGGGCAACTTTGGGTGACTTTTTGAACACAATTTGGCAACATCTGGAAACCAAACAAAATCTGGTTTCCGAAACACAGGATTTTTTATAAAAAGATACAGACCCGTACTTAGCTGAACATGTTGGTAGAACTTTATTGGCAGAATTATCTACATGCATAGTCTTTCATAAAACTTGATACAAACAATTAAGCTATTTTTCGTTTGCATAAATACGAGTATTACTTTCTCTATACTATCACAACACTAAAAACAAACTCTACTCTCTTGAATGCTCATATTTGTAAAACGTAACTGGAACAATTAGCTATTTTCATACATGCCACACCTCGGAGATGAAAAACCTGTACAAAAAATCCAAAATCCTGTACAAAGACCCCCAAAACCTGTACAAAGACTGAAAAAAACATATCAAAAGAGTTAATTTAAGTAAAAATATTTTCAATTACAGTGGGCTGCATTTTAAATGAGGCACGAGGACTTTGCCTTTTAAAGCAGGTCTTCACTTATTATAAAACCAAAACAATAAATGTCTGAGTTTATTTTACACTGTAAAAATAATGTGATGGTGTCATCATTTAGTCCACATCTGTGTTTAATTATCACTAACAGACTGGAAAATCCTGTGTTCAATAGGACCTTATAAAAGAACTCTGAGACACAGTAATAAGGGGAATGGGTTAGAAAACATGTACAGAAATTATGTACAGGGTGTACACATCTGAAAACACAAACACCTTGTACAGATTATGGGTAAACCATAGCACGTGGCATGTATGTATTTTCTCCATTTTTTTACATTACTTTTTCCATTGCCTGTTAGCAACCTAGTTGTAATGTTATGATGTATGTATATAATCATTACCTCGTCATCTACACAAGCACACACGTTTCAGAAGGGACTCAGTAAAAGCATGTTCAATTCGTAGCCATGTTTATTTACAGAATATCGTACATGTCAAGATTCGCATTATATTACAATGTGTGGTTCGTACTTTAATGTATTCATATTACATCCCCCCTTTTTTGAAAAAAAAATGTGTGTAAACATTTCCAACGAAATGTTTCATGTGAGAAAGGATAAGTATGTGTAATGCTCAGTGTGAGTATATATATGTCACTGTCTGTATCGGCTGGGAGGTGTCACTGTACGGCCAGAACGAGTGGTGTAAAGTGCTGGTGGTTCTGCGGAAGTCCCTGGTTTAGCTTGAGTTGGTTGTGATTTCGGCCTTGGCGCTTGTTGGTTTTGTGGGGCACCAAAGTCTGGAGTTACTGCATTGTCTGTTGAAAGCATGGGAATTCTCTGTTCTGTTGTATTCTGTGGGATTTCTCTTATGTCCACTCTGTTTCGCCTCAGGAGGTTGCTGCTGCTGTCTGGTCTTAAAGTATAGCTCCTGGGTTCAGGGTTTCTGGAAATGATTGTTGCTTTTGACCATGTGTCATTGTTGTGGTTGTAGGTAGTCACATGCTGACCAGGATATAATGGTGGTAAGTCTTTAGCACATTTGTCATAGTTGGATTTCTGAACTTGCTGACGATGCTGAAATTGATCATATGTGCTGTCTCTATGTTGTGGACGGAAGTGGACCTTAGATGGTAGGAGGTCTTTAATTCTTCTATCAAACATAAGTTCTGCTGGACTGTCGATCTTACTGTCTACCGGTGTTGTTCTCCATCTCAAAAGTGCTAGGTGTACATCCTCTGTTCTTGTTTTCTTCATGATTGACTTGATAGTTTGTATCTGTCTCTCAATGAAACCATTAGATTTAGGGTATCTAGGTGATGATGTTGTGTGTTTGATCTTCCAGTCCTTAGTGAAGTTTCTGTATGCTTGACCTGAGAAATGTGGACCGTTGTCTGATCTAATTTCATCTGGGATGCCAAACATGCTGCAATACTTCTTTGTAATGTCTGCAATAACAGCTGATGGTGAGGGTTGTGGAAGTTTCTCAATGATGGGAAATTTGCTGTAGTAATCAGCAATAATAAGATAGTCATTATTGTCGATTGAGAAAAAATATCAGTTCCTATAATGCTCCAAGGGCTCAATGGTATGTCTGATGGTATGAGAGGTTCTCTGCACTGCCTATTTGCATGTTCTTGGCAAATTGAACAGTTTTTACATAGTGTTTCTATGTCCTTGTTTATCTGTGGCCAGTAAACATCTTTCTTTGCTCTCAGTTGTGTCTTCACAATACCAAGGTGACTATTATGGAGCTGTTTAAGGATGATATCGCGTTGTGTTTCTGGTACAACAATGCGATCTCCTTTAAGGATCAGACCATCTTCGATGCTTAACTCGTCCCTCATCGAGTAGTATGGACGGATGTGTGTTGGAACTTCCCTGATAGAGCTTGGCCATCCATGGTATATCAGTTCTTTGAGAGAGTTAAGGATAGGATCTCTCATTGTGTCTTCTCTGATGTGTTCAAGCCGATTATCGCTAAACTTGACAAAATCAACTTTGATGTTTGGGGTAAGATCTGCTGTCTTGTTGGGGTTTGGTAATCTGCTGAGAGCATCTGCAAGACCTATATCCTCTCCTGGGATATACTGAATATTAAAATCATAACCTTGTGTTTCCAATAACAGAGCTTGTAGTCGTGGTGGTGCTGAAGCTATTGGTTTTTTATGAATCATCTCAAGTGGCTTATGATCTGAGAGAATTGTAAATGGGCGGTTGAAAAGAAATGTGTGGAAGCGTTTGATTCCAAAACGTACAGCTAGCATTTCTCTTTCAATGTTTGCAAGTTTCTTTTCGCCAGAACTTAATGATTTGCTTGCGTAAGCTACAGGACGAAGTTCTTTGGCATAGTGTCCTTCAGGATTTTTGTCTGGTTGCAAAAGTGCTGCTCCTAGGCCTTTCAGACTGGAATCAACCATGAGAAAAGTGGGTGCTTGCATGTCATAGTATTTCAAGCATGCATCAGATGATATGAGGGTCTTCAAGTGGTTGAATATGTGTTGGTAGTCTTCTGACCATTCATACGGAGTTTCATTCTGTAGTAGAGATCGCAAAGGTTCTGCAGCAGCTGACAAATTTGGTATGAATTGTGCTAGGAAATTGACAGCACCTAAGAATTGTTGCAGTTCCTTCTTTGTAGCTGGTGTTGGCATGTCATGAATATCTTCAACCTTTTTAGGGTCTGGTTTTACACCATTCTGGGTGTACAGCAATCCAAAAAATTGTATCTCCGTTGCCTTAATTGTACACTTTTTGCTGTTGAATGTTAGCCCATTGGCCTGTGCTACATGCATCAAGTTAATCAAGTTACGGTCGTGTTCTTGTTCTGACCTGCCGCAGACTACAATGTCATCCGCAATAGCCACTGTACCAGAACATTGCTCAACAATGTTGTCAATCTTCTGTTGGAAGATGTCTTGTGATACATTCAAACCAAATGGGAGTCTCTTGAAACAATATCTGCCGAATGGTGTTCGAAAAGTTGTAAGGAGTTGACTTTCCTCTGCTATCTCAACACTCCAGTATCCGTGTACAGCATCTAGTTTAGAAAAATATTTGGCATTGTGGAATCTGTGAGTTATCTCTTCCACTGTATGCATTTTGTGTGGACAGCGCTTTAGACTGTTGTTTAAGTGTTTTGGGTCAAGGCAAACCCGAAGAGAACCATCCTGCTTCAGAACGGTTGTGATACTACTACACCAATCAGAATGCTCTTCAACCTTTCTAATAACATCATTCTGCACCATCTTTTCTAGTTCTGTGGCAAGTTTCTGTTTAACATGTATAGGATACTTTCTAGGTGGGTCTATCTTTGGCTCAGCGTTGTCTTTTAAAAAGAATCTTGCCTTTCCTGGAAGTTTGCCTATTCTGTCGAACTGTTCTGGGAATCGCTGTTTAAGGTCATCTACTCCAGTGACGTGTAGAGTAAGATGTTCTTTTTTGTCAGCTTTAATGTTGTTAATAGTTACCACACTCAGCTTTTCGCACATTGGTAAACCCAAAATTGCAGGTCCTTCAACATCTACCAAGTAAAATGTTGACGATGTCCATTCAGAGTCTCTGTATAAACATTCAAGTGTTACTGCTCCGAAACAGTCTATACTTGTTCCATTGTAAGCTCTTAGCTTTGTCCTGCCACTCCTACTTTTTACATCCCTTGTGGGAAATCCTTGCTTATCCACCTTGTCAGGCATGATCTGTCTGAATATTCTTAAGGGTAGAGTGTTACCTTGGGCACCTGTGTCTATCTTGAACCGAATATATCTTTCTTTGTGCCTTTTAATTCCTGGTATTCGGAATTGTACCTTGCAGAAAGCCTGCGTTCTCTTTGGTTCATTACTGAAAGTTAGTATCTTCACAGTATCAAAAGTGGAAGGATCACTTTCTTCACTGGAGTCAAGGTCCTCAGTCATCATAGAGTGTGTTTGTTTTGACGACTTTCTGCTGTGAAGTTTGTGTTGAGCACTGTCTTGTTTCCTCTTGAAACATAATTTTATCCAGTGGCCCCTCTTTCTGCAGTAATGACATGTAGAGTCTTTAGCTGGACAGTGGTTTTGTATGTGGTTTAGGCCACAACATTTACACATAGCACCTCTGCTTGTGTTGTGTTTTTCTTGTTGTTTCGAACCAGTTGCTTTGTTGTGTCTAGGTTTATAGCTTTTCACTGCATCCACCTGGGCTGCTAATGTACCTTGCTGAATTTGTTTAATGTTTAGTGCTTGTGCCTCGTGTTTCCTGCCTTCATCCAGAAGTTGTTGTAAAGTTAGCGTATCACTCTGGCTCAGTAGCCATTTCTGGAATTCTGGCATTGGTGTGCTAAGAAGAATCTGTTCAATAATTCGCTCTTTTTCTTCTTCGTTGCTAAATTTACATACTCTTGTTTTCTCCTTAATGCGAGTGAAGAAATCATCTAGGCTTTCACCACGTTTCTGTCGCAGGTGGTGAAGCTCTAATCTTGCCGCTCTAAAGTTTGTGTGCTTTATGATCAGACGCTTTTCAAATTCGTCCAATATGGCTACGGGGTCGGTTGCCGACTCAACCGGCATGGCGGTAGCAAAACTGTTGTAGATTTTCAAACCTTCATCGTCCAATGCTTCTAGGATATATGGAGTTAGGGTTTGTCCTTCCAGACCAGTGGTCTTGGAATATAGATCTATGCGTTGGCGCCATAACAAGAAAGCTTCACTCTTATCGTCTTGACCGGCGAATCTCATTTGCGGTGCGTTGCGATATTGTTTCGCCGCCATGGCTGACTTCGATGACGAAAATTAGCCGAATACTGTACTCACGTGTTATCGTGTAGCTGTTTTGCGTCAGTCCGGTATCGACCGCTGCCACCATGTAATGTTATGATGTATGTATATAATCATTACCTCGTCATCTACACAAGCACACACGTTTCAGAAGGGACTCAGTAAAAGCATGTTCAATTCGTAGCCATGTTTATTTACAGAATATCGTACATGTCAAGATTCGCATTATATTACAATGTGTGGTTCGTACTTTAATGTATTCATATTACACTAGTCTGCCTCACACTTTTAGGGGCCTCACACACAAATACATGCTTGTTGATACAACAGGAATTTATTTATAAGGGGCCTCACAAGCTCACGCTTGTCAAGGGCCTCACACAACCAACAAAACGACCATTGCTTTCCCATTATTTTGACATTACTTTTATAATAGTTGCCACATTGCCATTATTATATTTTTTACACCCTGTTTATACCTCTGAAAACAAAATTGATGATCTTTGAACATTGCCATTACTTTATTTTTTACATCCTGTTTATACCACTAAAAACAAACTAGATGCTCTTTGAACACTGGCATTACTATATTTTTTACATTCTGTTTATACCACTGAAAACAAATCTGAAGCTCTTGGAACACAGGTATTACTATATTTTTTTACATCCTGTTTATACCACTGAAAACAAACCTGATGCTCTTTGAACATTGGCATTATCCACCATGTCAATATGAGGGCTGAACATTGAAATGTAACATTCAGCATGGGTCTGGTTTAGAAAGACCCCTTCGTGTAGGGAAGCCATAGGAAATTCTGCAAAGCTGGAGAAGCTGAAAAATAAATTTATGCAAGCTGTTATTGCTATTACTGTTCAAATAGGGTTCATGTGGCTAAGAGTTATGGCATCTGCCTCTAATTCTAAAGGTACCATGTTTCATTCCCAGTAGAGAGAATATAATTTATGGAAATTCTTTTCAGAACCAGTGGTTCTAATGATGTTATACTCCCCCTGGTCTCCAGGGTAGTGAGATCGGATGCCTAGCCTTCTCAGATAAGGGCAAAAAAATTGGAGGTCCCGTGTGCATGTTGCACACGTTAAAAATCCCATTGCAGTTGGAAATCATAAAGAGTAGGCCATATGGCCGCTGCCCTGGCAACATTTTAAAAAATTTAGAAACCTACCCACCACAAAAATATTTACAGAATGTGTGATTCCTATATACACACATTGGGATTCTCCCTGGTGCTATGGAGTTTGTGCACTGTGCTGAGATCCTCCTTGTGTGAGTTAAGGAAGGAAATCGAGCACTGATGGAGTTGTCTGTGTGCAATGAAGATAGTCCTTAAAACCAAAACCAAACTGTTCAGAATTGACATCAATGCACTCCAGGCAAACCCACAGATGCCCAGTCTCCCTCAGAAAATGATTGTTCCTATTGTGTGCTGGTTGTATACATGCCTGATGCATCCTCTGATATGTCTGTCCCTGCTAGTCTTATGTTTGATACCAAATTCCAGAGGTCTTAGCCATCTTAATTCAACAAACTCTGTGTCATTTTCTAACAGGTGATCATTAACTGTCCTTAATATCTTTCCTTTATCCATTTCCAAACATCTCCACCTTTGGTGCTCTTGAGACTAATCTGTCAGGTCTCTCATTGTCACATACCCGTGCATTACCGAGAATGAAAATCCACACAAGTTCCTGAAGGTTTGGAGCCTTTAAGTATGTTCTTCATTCATGTCATAGCCATCCATTTTAGACCTTCCAAAGCTGAGACTGAGAATCCGAAACAATAGCTGCCCTAGTCAATGAATCTTCAGACAGCAGTCTTAGTATGAAAACTTTACAATCCAGAAATTATTCATGAGATTTTTTGGGATGATACTTTTTTTAATGTTGCTTATTTCTCAATAATTATAAGTGCATGAAGTAAGGGGGCTAAAAAACTACTAAACACAGAAGTATAATTTAAAAAAAAACAAACAAATGGAGTGAAGTGTTTGGAAAAGTTGGAGCAGCTACATACTAATTTTTGAAACACACAAACAATGATTATGATTGCAAACTACATAATTCATTCTTCTGCTTCTTCCTCGTTTGCCCTGAAAAGGACATTGGTTGCATTGTGTCCGTTTACAGCGAAGCTGCGGTATTTGTGCCTTTCGGCCGACACATCAGACTTCCGCACTGCATTTTTTGGGACCGGGTTTGCCTTCTCTCTTCGATCCCTACTCCTCAGCCAGACTGAAGTGATGCAGCCTGTTTCCAGGATCACCATGTGGAGGTGGAGTAAGGTCTTGGTCAGCTCTATTTCGCTGACCCTGGGACCCAAAGACGCAGCAATAGAGAACGCAGTCAGCGACTCATAGCTTGACTGCCTGCGTCAGGACCAGCGAATCAGAGCTGGTCAAGACCGCACTCCACCTCCACGTGGTGGTCCTGGAAACAGTCTGCAGCAGTGCAGACTGGCTGAGCGAGTGTGGATCGCAATGGGAAGGCAAACCCGGTCCTAAAAAATGCCGTGCAGAAGTCGGATGTGTCGACCGAAAGGTGCAGATATCACAGCTTAGGCGTAAACAGACACAACGCAACCACCGTCCTTTTCAGGGCGAACGAGGAAGAAGGAAGAAGAAGAAATTTCGCTGACCCTGACTCAGGCAGTCAAGCTATGAGTCGCTTACTGCATTTCTCACTTTTGATGCGTCTTGGGTCCCATAATTTATTCCATCATATTCATTACCTATGATCTCCCTTTGGTGCATAGGCCTTCAACAAATAAATGCCAAGTCTTGCTGTTCTGCTCTATATGCTCAAGGTCTTCCCATGACTTCCTTATCCCTCTCATCAATCAATACCCTTTAGCTCTCCAAGGAGCATAGGCCTTCAACAAACACATGCCAAGTATCCCTCTCAAGTCTGTGTCTGATTCCCTTCTTTGTGTGTTCTTAATTTGGTCTTCCTCTTACCTGAAGGTTCGAGTACAAGGACTGCCTTGCCAACTGTTTTTTCTCAATGTGTGTCCTATCAACATCCGTGTTTGTTTTCTCCTCATATCTTGTTCCACTGGTTTTTGTTTGGTTCTTTCCATCAGTTCCTCATTGGAGATCTTGTCATGCCATTTCATTCTTTCTACGCAGCAAAGAACAATCACTTATGAAAGTCTGTAACGTCATGGCTATTGTTTTCTTCTTCTCCTCAATGTTTCAGAGCCAGACAGTAGGACTGCATGGACCCCTTGAACTGACGAACTACATAATTAGTAGAGCAAAAAAACAATTTTTGATTGAGAGACCCCCCCCACAAATCTTCATTAAAAATACAACATTGATTGTTCACTTATAGTCGTAGCTGATAGTACTAAAAGGTCAAGGTCCCATAGCAGAGACTGCCGTAGAGAAAAGAAGTGTTAGAGACTTCACTAGGTCCAGCATCAAGAGGTGGGGTGGCCAGTTCCCTTCCTTGCTGCCTTTTCCTTCCCTAACTCAGTCAGGTACTCATTTACAGCTGGGTATGCTGGAGTGTGTCATTACAGTGAATCAAACCAGGCACCTTTGCTGTGAGAGACTAGCACTCTAATACTCTGTCAATTGGACACTGATAATATTCAGATCATTAAAAAAAAAAAAAAACCAATGCTATTAGGTGACTCTTTATCTGTTTGCCTGCATGATTTTCTATCCTTTGATGTGTCTGTCTTTCTATCTATACAATCTATCTGTGGTTTATCCATATAAGCTATCCCTCCGTCTTCTAAACTAATCTGTCTGCTTTTCTTTAAGTTATCTCTCTAATATATCTGTTCTCCTTTCTGTCTGTCCATCTACTTATTACATTTATCTTTCTGTCCAAGTAACTGCCTTTCCACATGCAGGTCCATCCAACCATTCACCAGAATCAACTCATCAATTCAGTTGACCCACTGAATGATTCACCAATTAGTCCATCTTTCTTTTCATCCATCTGTCTGTGTGTATTCATCTTATGTCTATTCATCTCTTAACCACCCATCAGGTTGCTTGCCTGTCTGTCTTCTTCTTCTTCTTTGATCCTTAGCCACCGACTGTCACAGCAGTCAGTGGCCATCACGCCTGGTGGTGTCTTGCAGGGCAGCAACAAACTGCTTCCACTTTGTTCGGTTGGCAGCCATCCTTCGTACAGTGCCCCAGCTCTGGTTCATTCTTTGCATCTCGGCCTCCACCGTTTTCCACCAAATTGTTTTCCTTCAGGGGTCCATAGCATTGCTGTTCTTGTGATGGCATTGGGGTCTCTTCTGAGGAGGTGGCTAACCCAACTTCAGCGTCTGCCAGCTAGCTATCATGGTGAGCATGTCCTCTTGGTTACTCTGAGTAAGTAGTTCTTGGTTAATGATAGTGTTTGGCCAAACGATTCAGAGAATTTTTCTTAGGCAGATTGTGTGGAAGGAGGATAGTTTTGACATTTCCTTCTCTGTTACTCTCCAGCATTCCGCACCATAGAGAAGCACAGAAAGTACACAGCTCTCATATAATCTTAATTTTGTGTTTGTGCTGTACTGGGATGACTTCCAGATGTTGTTTCGACTAGCAATGGCTGTTCTCACTTTCTTCATTCTGTTCTTGATGTCTTTGCTTATTCCGCCACCTGGTGTTACTGTCTGTCTGTATATTCATTTATCTGTTAGTCTGCCTGCCTATCCATCTATATTTCTTACCTTTCCTCCCTCAGATCATCTACCACTTGCACAAAATTGAGTGTGTATTGTTTCTGTCCTTGAATGTAAACTTGTTTCACAGGATCTAACTGGAACACACACTGTCAGAGAACAGAAAACTTAGAACACACTGTAGCAGCCGGCAAAAACACAAGGAAAAAACCAATGGATGACAAAGTGAGATGATATAGGACAATCTAACACAGATCTTGCATTAAAAACTCAAGGAAAAAACCAATGGATGACAAAGTAAGATGATACTGGACAATCTAACACAGTGGTAGGTAACCCAGGAGCTGTGGGAATATACTTTAAAAACTCTGAGTTCTCCACAGATGTACCTTAATAAAATAGTGTCTGTTTTTGGGTTTAAGAGTAAAGCAGAAATTGGATTATCTGAATTGCCAATTAACTGAATCACCAGAACCAAGAAGCTTGGACATGGTCTGTGATGTAAGAAACCTGCACTCACTGAGTCAGACCACATGGTCACAATTCCAGTCTGTTCTCACATGTAGTCTAGTCTGTTTAGTGTTGTGTTTAGGGTCATTTTCAAACCCATTCTAATTTTCATAGAAGCTACACAATTTACAATGTCAAGTAAACAAAAAAAACGTGTTGTTCTGATAATAGCAGATAAAATGAGAATTACTAATTTGTTGAAAAAGGGGACATCTTCCCCTAGATTTCATAATCTGAAATTTCAGTTTTCTTCCTTCTTCTTAAGCCACGGTAGCATAGTGGTTAGTGCACTGGCTTCCTAGCGCAGTGGTCTATGGTTCGATCCCCAGATGAGGTGGGAATTTTTTAGGCCACAAACGGCTCCTGGGTCGACCCAGCCCCAAATGGGTACCAGAGCAACTCTGGGAAGGTTAAGGTGGCCGGCGTGATGCCGACCACATCACCCCTAGTGTGCCGACGGTCAAGATAATATGGGCCTAACACCATATTCCCAATATGCCTCAATGGGCGTGTAACGGGTTCCTTTACCTTTTTTTTTTTCCTTCTTCTTATTCTGTGTTCAGTTTGTAGTCATGCTAAATCTGCAGGCCTGTCACCAGTATGAAGTCTACTGTCTTTTCCAGGTCAGCGTGGAAGCCCCATAGCTTTTGCCTGAGCTCAGCACACGTTGGCCAGGTCAGGCATGGTGGGTCATCGGGGACTGGGCAGTTTAGGAGAATGTGTTCAGCAGTCTGGATTCTGGTTCCACATGGACATTCATTCATATGAGATATCCTGATGCAATAGAGGTGACTTAGTAATCTGCAGTGGTCAGTTCTCATGCGGAAAATGATGGTCTGCTGGTGTCTATTAAGTTGGTGGATTGGGTCATATCTGTTGTATATTATACCTTTCTTCTTCCTCATTCAGTGGCTCTTCATTTCAATAGGCCTGACCATTCAGGTAATTCGGAAATAAATGTTACTGCCCTCCTTTCTTGCGTTGGTGATGACCGCACTCGCTTTTCCTTGGAGAACCGCCTCATTTTTCAAATGGGCAGTCTATCTCCCAAGGGTATTAATGTCCTGCATCATTTTGCCTAAATTCTGGTCTCTTTTTCATACTTCTTTATTTCCTCTGCCGTCATTTTTCCTTATCTATCTTTTTATGTTTTTGTTTTGTTTCGTTTCGTATCCTTTTTATTTGTCGCTATCTTATACGTCACTTCCTAGACGCTATCGGACAAGCCATCCTAGAGTATTATTCTGAGAATATAGCTAAGTGATTTTGTTCTTGTGTTAATAGTTTTGTTCATTATCTTTTTACGTTTCGTTGATTATTTACTTTCTTGTTTAGATATTTCTTTCAGGTTTTAAGATTTTCTTGCATTAGTATTGTTCTTTTTTCGCTCATCATCATTGTTGTTTACTTTTTCCATCTGCTTGATCACTCATTTGGTGTATCATCGTATGTTTTTGTAGTACCTGTATGTAATTCTTGTCCTCGTCACCTGTTTCTAACTGTGGCTGATGAAGGGTAAAACCCGAAACATCCCGTGTTTCCTCTGTACCGTTAACTAGTAAAACTAATTTCATACCATTCTATTTTTTAAAATTTATATATTTATACCTTTCTTCTTTCACTGGCATTTGTACTTGTTGTGAATTATGGTTTTAGCTTCTGAACAGGGCAATGGGTGGCTGAATTGTTCCATTTTACTGCCACTTCTAGATAAATTCAATTTTCTGAATAACTCTTGTCAAGAATTAATTTGGGCAATCAGAATTCTACTGTATTTATAACTTGGAATAGGTAGTCCCATAGATGATACAGCTGTAGGGAAGTGAAGTGTTAGAGACCACTATACTAGGTCCAACATGCAGAGGTGTGGTGACTAGTTCCCTTCCTTGCTGCATTTTCCTTCCCTAGCTCAAGAACAGGGTCAGGTACCCATTTATAGCTGGGTAGACTGGAGCATATCTGAAAATTTTGAAATTGTCCTCCTTCCACACAATCTGACTAAGGAAAATTCTCTGAATCTTTTGCCCAAATACCATCACTAACCAAAAACTACTTGCTTGGAGTAACCAAGAGGACATGCACACCATCATAGCTGGTAGACGCTGGAGTTGGGTTGGCCACATCCTCAGAAGAGACCCCGATGCCATCACAAGAATAGCTATGATATCTCTCCACATGTAAGCCTACCTTGCCGTGGTTGGAGAGCTTGAGCGCCTCAATGATCCCGGGAGCTATGCCAGCGGGAGTTTTACTCCTGGCAGGGTCACCCAAGCCGGACAGGTCCTGGGTGAGGGGCCAGACTAAATGGGCTGAGGAGTGGGTGGAACCCTATAGGTGTAGATGCAGAACCCACCGGCGAGTGGTACATGCTCTGGTCTGCACCAATCCACCCCCACTTCATGGGTTAAATGCTTTCTTGCCTCATTCTTCACTGTTTGTCGTCTATCACGCCCATGGCGACCGTTGCCTCAATTGGCTGTGTGTGGTGTACCCGGAAACGGGGCCTCCCAGTACTGAGGCAAAGTTAAGTCCCCGATGTCACTTATCGGTGCAGAATTGAGAGAGATGGCTGAGCATCACAATCCCTCCTGTGTTGCAGCATGATGAGAACCCAGCATTGCACACTGAGCTTGGGGGGATCACTTGGGCACCAGACTTAATACTGGCTCTTGACTGGATGGCCGCATGCAGGAGATTTCTACAATGGAGGGTTGGCAGGTGGTGGGTATCGGGAAGTGGCTCTGTGCAGGACGTGAGGATTCCTTGGGAGAGCCCCGAACCAGAGCACAGCATTGTGCAAGCTCTGCATAGTTGGAGAGCCCCCTGGATGACGGGGAATGCACAGTGTGCTACCCCACCTATCCCCAACTGCTAACTTAGAACCAGAAGTGGGGTCCTCTGTATGCGTGCCAGGCCAGGATAAAATGCCTGGGAAAGAGACTGGAGCTCAGAACTCCCTAACTCAAAGTTGCAGGATGGCAGAAAAGCCACGGGAAAGACAGGGCTATTTTGAAGATAACGCAACCATATTTTCACCATACGAGCTCGGACGCCGCCTCGGTAAACAAGGTCCGCGCAGAGCAGTGACACCCCCAGGCTGCTTGCGAATAGTCTACTACTGGGAACATAAACAGATTAGGGATGAGCCCACTCTCCCGTTGAACAGGTGCTAAAGTCGTAGATACTGGGCCAGAAGGCGCACCGGAAACCACAGTATCATGCAACTCGCTTTTTTTTTTTCTATGGAGAGTACACCGTCAAATAAATCTCGTTCTGGTGCTCGCCCTGTGGAGCTCCACCAGGCAGGTGCAGTGCCGGGCTCTGAGCCTCGACAGAGCCCACCCTCAGCTACTGGAGGACCCTCTAGACCGTCTTGTGGAGTCAACAGACGGCGGAGGAGAACTACTGACCAAAACAAAACAGAAAAAGAGAAACCCAGAGTGCCACTTGTCATGATGCACTGGAATGCAGAGGGAGTGAACAGCAACCAGGCTGGATACAGCAAAAAGACAGAGCTGGAAAACATCTTGTATGAGAAGCAAGTCAGTGTTTGCTGTATCCAAGAGACTCACTTGAAAGCAGATCAAACCTTTAAAATAAGGGGATATCAATGCTTCAGATCCGACAGACAAGATAGACGAAAAGGAGGAGTACTTACTCTTGTAAGGAATAACATTCCTGCACACGAAAGGAAAACCTTCATGGATGGAGCAGAATATCAGCTGCTGCAGATAAAGGTAGACAAGATGGAAATAGAACTCCTGAACTATTACTGTCCGAACAACAAACCCCTGAGTCTCAGCTCTATACAGGTACCAGCCACCAACTTTATAGCAGTTGGAGACTTTAATAGCCACTCCCAGAGCTGGGGCTATAACCATCTGGATCACAGAGGTGAAGAGGTTGAAACTTGGCAAGATGATCACTCCCTAATCCTAGTCAATAATGCCACAGATACTCCTACCTTCTACTCCAGAGGATGGCACACAACCTCAACACCAGATCTTGCCTTCTCCACACCAGATATAGCTGGATCTATTAGTAGAGAAGTAGGAGACCAACTAGGGGGAAGCGACCATCGCCCAATCTTTCTTACTGTCCAGAGTGCAACTCTCAGTACAGGCCCAGCCATTACAAGATGGAACTACAAAAAAGCCAACTGGGGTTTATTCAGGCATCAGGTGAACACGCTGCTGTCTACCCTCAAGGTACAGAACAGAGACATTAATGAAGTGGTAAAAGACTTCAACAGATGCATACTACAAGCTGCAAAAGAAACCATTCCCAAAGGATGCCGGCGTAACTACATACCATACTGGTCCAGCACACTCCAAGAACGTCAGGAAGCTATGGACAAGGCTAGAAAGGACGCAGAGTCTCAGCCTTCACTTGAAACTCACAACAAATGGAAAAAGGCTGTAGCAGAGTTTCAGAGAACACAGCTAGAAGAAAAGCGGAAAAGCTGGAGAACTAAAACGGCATCGCTGAACCTTGAGAAAGACGGCAGGAAACTTTGGAGATTAGTCAAGTCTCTAAATGAAGAGCATTCCTCACCAAGGCAGACTATCACATTGGATGAAGGTGGCAAACTTTTCAGAGGAAAACAAGCTGCAGACTTGTTTGCTAGAAGATACAGTTCAGAAAGCAACTTACCCATTAACATAGACCATCAGAGAGAGATAAGAAAAGAAATACTGGCAACCATGGGACAGACAGATACTCCTGCCCCAATGAGGGAACCCATCACACTAGGAGAACTACAGAAGGCTATTTCCAAGCTTAAGTTTCAAAAGTCACCCGGCCCAGACAAAATCAGCAACGAAATGCTTGTAAATCTGAGCTCAGCAGCAAAGACAAAACTGCTTGAGATATTCAACCACAGCTGGTTGAAAGGAACGGTACCCCAAGTATGGAGAGAAGCCATCACAATACCCATACTAAAGAAAGGGAAATGTAAGACCGAGGCTGCAAGTTACCGGCCAATCAGTCTCACAAGCTGTGTTGGGAAGACTATGGAGCGAATAGTCAACCACAGATTGAAATGGTATTTAGAGTCTGAGAAGATCCTGGTGCCGGAACAAGCTGGATTTAGAGAATGCTACAGTATAGAAGACCAAGTTACTTACTTGTCTCAAGCAATAGAAGATGCCTTCCAGGAGAAGAAAAAGGTCCTAACGATCTGGGTCGACTTCAAGCAGGCCTTTGACAAGGTGTGGAAAGATGGCCTCATTGCAAAACTTAGGAGAAGTGGAATCCAAGGCAACATGATGAAATGGATCCAGTCATACTTGCATAACAGGAGAACTAGAGTCACTCTTGACGGTCTGCAGAGCAGAAAAGTGTTGCTCCATCAGGGGGTACCTCAAGGAGGAGTAATTTCCCCAACACTCTTCCTTGTTTACATCAATGACCTGGTGAAAGATCTCCCTGCAGGAGTTAAAGCTGCCTTATATGCAGATGACCGAGTACTCTGGTGCGCTGATGAAAATGTCACCACAGCAAATTATAGAATGCAGCGGGCAGCAGACATGCTAGTGTCATGGGCAGAGAAATGGCTTATCACAATAAACACAGACAAAACCTCCACAACACTGTTCTCCCTCGCCCCCAAGGACAAATCAGCTAACATACACCTAGGGACAACCGTGATCAAGGAAGAAAGCTACCCCACCTATCTTGGGGTGACATTTGACCAAAGGCTTACATGGAATAAGCATATTGAAAATGCAGAAGGAAAGGCCCGAAGACGACTAGGCATACTCAGAAAATTAGCAGGTACCAACTGGGGAGCAAATTAACGAAATCTAAAGAAGATTTATAATGGAGTAATAAGACCACACTTAGAGTTTAGCTCAGCAGCATGGTCATCAGCTGCTAACTCACATCTGCAGTCTTTGGACAAGGTGCAAAATCAAGCTCTCAGGCTCATTACAGGAGCCATGAAAACTACACCATTAAACAGAGATGCAAAGGTTGCTGGATTACAGACATTGTCCATAGAAGAGACACAAAAACCATGATCCAGATGGAAAAGTACAACAGTATGCCAATGCACCCAATGAAGGCAAGACTAGATGATCTGGCATTGGGACGTCTAAAGCGTAGCAGCTTTGTGCATCGGGGGAAAAGACTTATAAGACAGCATCAAGAAGACCTATCCATGAAGACAACACCACTGAAGCCCACCCTATACCCTGTACCATGGGAGCAGGCCAGCAGTGCCCTCCAAATTAATACAACAGTCAGTTGGTCTCACAAGTGGATGTGAGTATAATGATCTGCAAAAACGAACTGCTACATTGAGTATGATCCAAGAAAGCTATCCCGATCAATCATGGATACATGCCTATACAGATGGATCAGCAACTAATGCTGTTAGGAATGGAGGTGCCGGTATCTTTATCGCATATCCTGACAACCACTATGAGACTAGGCACATTCCCACTGGTAAATTCTGTTCCAACTATACAGCTGAGGTTCGAGCTCTAGAGCAAGCTGCAAATATGATTTATAACACCAACTCTGACTGCCACCAGGTAGTCATCCTCACAGATGCACTGTCTGTCCTGCAAGCTCTCAAGGGTGGTAAACTCCCGCATCTGAGAAATGATCTAAACAAGGCAGCTACCAAAAAGAGAACCATACTTCAGTGGGTACCATCTCATTGTGGTGTAACCCGGAAATGAAAAGGCAGATAAACTTGCAAAAAAGGGAGGAGAATGTGAACAAGAAGATAATGAAGTCACATACTTTGAGAAAAAGAGAGCTATCCAGACTATCAGAAGAGAACAGAACCAACCCAAAGACGACTATCACACTCTCGACCGGCAGGGACAGACAACTATTTTTCGACTCAGGACAGGGCATAACAAACTGAATAAACACATGCACAAGCTACGATTGTCTGCTTCACCACTGTGCACATGTGGATTTAACGAACAAACTGCTGAGCATGTTCTACAGGACTGTCCTCTGTATGACCAGTTAAGAAAGATATACTGGCCCAATGACTCAACACTAAACTCAAAGCTATATGGAGTTAAAGAGGAACTTCAAACAACAGTCGAATTCATCATGAGAACTCGTCTGACGGTGTAATCATCAAAGATGCGATCGCAAGAAGAAGAAGAAGAAGCTATGCTATGCATCCCTGAAGGAAAGCGAAAGTGAGGCCGACCAAAAACAACTTGGCGGAGAACTGTGGAGGCTGAGATGCAAAGAATGAACCAGAGCTGGGGCACTGTGAGAAGGATGGCCGCAGACCAAACAAAGTGGATGCAGTTTGTTGCTGCCCTACAAGATGCCACCAGGCATGATGGCCACTGACTGCTTTGACAGTCGGCAGCTAAGGATCAAAGAAGAAGAAGAAGACTGGAGCATCTCAATACTGTGAATCAAACGTGGTACCTTTGCCGCAAGAGACCAGATCTCTGACCACTGTCAATTGAAGACTTAAGTTGGAATAAGTGCAATTTAAATGTAATTGCCAGATGGCCTACTTCTTGCAATTCCCTCTACATAGCGGTGGAAAATTCAAACTACAAGATATTTTACAAAAAGTTAAGTTCACGTCAAAGACAAAAAATGCATTCCTATCTAATGCACTTCATGATTCAAGTGAACTTTGCTAAGCTAGCTCATGTTGTTGTTTGCATTCACTCTCAGCCATATCTCTCTCTTACAATGCTGGTCGTTAGTTTTGAGTGGTAAGTACGTTGTGCCATAGTTTACAGCAAGGCTGCAATATCTGCGCCTTTTGGTCAGATGCACTCGCTTTCAGCAAGCAATTTTTATGGGTTTGATTCCCTACCACAACACGCCTTTTTGTATACTATACCTCATGTTCATCCAATAGTGCAGGAGGTGGCTGCACCGGTGAAAAGCTGGCTCATGAGAACACAGAAAAAGTACTGTTAATCATGGTGCCACTGCACTTTTAAATGCCGGCTGGAGAGGTCTGAAATTTCTCTAGCTTTAAAATTCTTTCTCCTCCCCCTCCTTCTATACCCCTGTCACCTAGAGATCTACCAAAACATACCTTGTTATTTACCAGTAGATTGAGATCTATCTTATACTGATCCCTGATCTAACATTATGGACAAGAAAAAATTCCAGAAGAAAAATGGAAGAGAACTCCAGAAACCAGCAGCTGCAATGACACATGATCACATATGCCAGTAAAATACTTTTATTAATTATCAATCAATCAATAGCATTTAGCTCCCTAAGGAGCATAAGCCTTCATCAAACACAAGCCAAGTCTTTCTGTCATGTACCATCTGCTCATGTTCTTTCCATTTTTTCCTCAACATTTTTCACTTCTGTCTCCAGTTCTCTTCTCCACATGTTTCTTGGTCTACCTCTGCGTCTCTTATCCTGGGGGTTCCAGAACAAGAACTGCTTTGTACTGCTACCCACAGGTTTCCTTAATGTGTGTCCTATCCATTGCCAGCATCTTCTTCTCATCTCTTATTCCACTTGCAATTGTCTGGTTCCAAATTGGTGACCTTGGCATTTCATTATCATCCTTCTGTTCTACGCAAGCATCCATTTATGAAAGTCTTTCACTGCAGACTACAGCTGCAGACCTGATTATACAGACTATACCTTCCACAGATCATGTGACAGATAGTTATTTCATAAAATATTGCTCAGATTACAAACTCTCATTTAGGAAAAAAAAAGCATAAATATTAACATGACCTCATCACATGTTCCACTGTCATCCTCATTATAACCAAAAATATTCATCACACAATGCCTAATAACAAGATCTTCAACCATAAACTGAATCCAAAACATAACTGAATCATACAAATGTTTCTGACATTAACAGCAGAATAAATATGTATACTTGTTTTCAGACAGCCCCGTTTAGAGATTAGGAATGGCCAAAGCTACATTCAACAACACGAGACAAATACTGACATCTAAACAGTTATCCTGGAACAAGTCAAGAGTTTCTCATATCTAGTCTATCCTCTTTGTTTTTTAGCTTCAATCTTGAGATTTTGCATTGCTTTATCTGATAGTGTCTCTTCTCCAACTTAAAGTTTCAGCCAATACTGGGAGATTTGCGATATATGGTAGTACATTCTCTCTATCTCAAAGCTCTAGCCAATCCTGTAATTTTGCATTGCCTTATCTGATAGTGAATCCTCTCCTTCTTCTTGGATTCTTAGCCCCCCACTGACAAAGCAGTCAGTTGCATTCACACCTAGTGACGTCTTGTAGGGCAGCAACAAACTGTCCCCATTTTGCTCAGTCGGTGGCCATCCCTCATGCCGTGCCCCAACTCTGGTTCACGCTTTGCATCTCAGCCTCCACTATTCTCTGCCAGGTTGTCTTCTCCCTATGGCATCAGAGAATCTCTTTATGTTTCTTAGTCTTCATCATGCCCTACTTATGAATGATCAAGTATAGAGAGCTAACACACCAGTTGTCAGAAGAACAGTCGGGACCAAAGACGCAGCAAGAGAGATGAATGCAGTCAGTGACCCATAGCTTGACTGCTTGCTTCAGGGTCAGCGAACCAGAGCTGACCAAGACGCTACTCCACCTCCAAGTGGTGGTCCTGGAAACAGGCTGCATCACTGCAGTCTGGCCGAGAGAGTTGGAATCGAAGAAGGAAGGCAAACCCAGTCCCAAAAATGCTATGCTGAATCGGATGTGTCAGGCCGAAAGGCGCAAATATCGCAGCTTCGCTGTAAACGGCGACACAACGTAACCAACGTCCTTTTCAGGACGAATGCAGGAGAAGAAGTTAAAGAAGAACAGTCATGAAAACTGAAAAAAAACATTAAAAAATGCTGACTATAACATTTGTAAAGTTATTAGACATATTCGCCCCAAGCCTCTGAGAAGACAAAGAAATAATAAGACTTCTGCACCCTTAGTCACGTCATACAAGGTGACTAATATGAGATTGTGTATGAGATTGGCAATTTCATGACGTAAAACAATTTGCTGCAAAAAACACCGGCGTGATGGCCACTGACTGCTTTGACGGTCGGTGGTTAAGGATCGAAGAAGAAGAAGCAAAAAACACCACTGAAAAAGAGCACGTGAATGCACTGTGCAGGCTTCCTGCGAGGTGACAAGCCGCAGAGGCTGCTCTATGCTCTCTGTAATGAAAGCCAAGGCACATGATGATGATAGACACATTTATAGCATTATATTCGGGCAATTTTGGTTTTAAAAAATACCAAAATAAAATATAATAAAAAAAAACATCCACACAAAAAAACTTATATCAAGTACAGCATCAATTTTACTCACAGTTCAAATGTTATCTATACATTTCAACTTACTTCTGCAAGAATGAACTTGTTTCCAATTATTGCGTCACTAATCTTCTGCATCAGTTCATCCTAGTGAGGAAAGTAAAAGGTCACGGTCAAGACAGTCCCATAGCAGATACTGCCGTAGGAGAGTGAAGTGTTAGAGACTTCACCATACTAAGTCTCAGTGGTGGGGGGTTATCAGTTCCCTTCCTTGCTGCCTTTGCCTTCTGTATCTCAAGAGTAAGGTCAGGTACCCATATACAGCTAGGTAGATTCGAGCGTGACACCTCTGTGTTATGAACTCGGTACCTTTGCTGCGAGAGGCCAGCGCTCTAACCACTTTGCCAATTGGATGCTCAGTAAGGAAAGTAAAAGACAAAAAAGAACTTTGATAACCAATCCTTGTTCTTTGATAATGAACAAGAACAGTAAAATCCTAAAATCCTCTAGACCAGAGTTTTTAAATCATTTTTGTGCCATGGACCTCTTTGATTGTCCAACAAAGGCTGTGGACCCCTTTGATTGTCCGATGAAGGTTCTGGACCATTTGATTGTCCAACAAAGGCTGTGGACCCCTTTGATTGTCCAATGAAGGCAGTGTACCCCTTTGATGGTCTAATGAAGGTTGTGAGCCCCTTTGATTGTCCAATGAAGGCAGTGTACCCCCTTGACGGTCTAATGAAGGTTGTGGACCGCTTTGATTGTTCAATGAAGGGTGTGGACCCCTTCTGATTGTCCGGTGAAGGTAATGGACCCCTTGTGGATAAAAATTAACATAAAAGCCTAACAAAATTTTTTCATTTTAAATTTTAGGTTATGTTCATGAACCCAACCCCAGAATCCTTTCACAGATGTCCAAGGAGTCTGTGGACCACAAGTTAAGACTCCCTGTTCCAGACTGAGATCTTATGATCTGGTAAAAAAATCTTGGCTTGTTCCAAAACACTTAAGTCAATAGGGCACCACAGACAAGAAATGTTTGACTATTATCTTCTTCAAATACCATCATGTCTGGTGCCTGTAGGTAATCATGTCTCTCCACAATTTCTTGCCTCCAGTACTTAAGTAAATATTACACACATAAGGTATGCTTCATGCACTCGTGAGAAATAAAGAAGTAGAAAACTAGACAACAGAAGTGATAGGCTCGCCAGAGAATCGAACCCAGGACCATCCATATGGCAACACTGTCTGGTTATGGGAGCGAATCACACTATCCTCCCTGCCAACCAGGCACCACAAAAATAGTGCTTCATGGACAGGGGTCAATAGCGCGATTTTCCACACATAACACCGGATGTGCACCTAGGGCGACCCAGCCTAATTAATGACGTAATCACTTCTAAAAAAAAAGTACTGTTTATTAAATCTGCTGCTGACTTCTTACCAAACCATATTGCCAAACTGTCTATGTTCTATTTTTGTCATCCTCTATATCTTTTGCCTTCAAACTTTCTTGTGGTCACGTGATCCTTTTCATTTTCCCTTGAGCTTCATATGGAGCATGGAGCAACCAGTGCAGCTGGTCCCCCTTGCAGGAAGTCTACACCAAACATTCATGCATGGAGGCATGTCTGGAGTCATCCTTATATGACTACCAGCTATGCACAATGCTACAATATATGTAGTGGAAGTGAACCTATGTCTGTGAGGCTAATTACATCCTCATTGACTCTTGAAATCACCCACACACTTCCAGGGATTCCCCCTGTGGTGAAACTTGTTGAGAATCCAGCACTGCACACTTAGCTTGGAGGAGTCACTGAGCCACAGACTTAACTCTGGCTTTTACCTGGTTGCCTGCATGCAGGAGGATCTCACTATGGACCCTGTGATAGGCAGAGGAAGCTGAGAAGTGGCTCTGTGCAGGATGTGACAATTCCTTGGGAGAGCCCAGAACCAGAGTACAGCTCTGCATAGTTGGAGAGCTCTAACCACTCTGTCAATTGGATTGTTTCCTTCCAATGTGAGCAATAAGCTCCCTTGGCACACTGGCTTCTGTCAGGAGACCCTCATTACTCTCTTCAGCTTTCCACGGGATTTTTAACGTTCTTCTGTAAAAACCACATCTCTGTGGCCTCCAGGATTTTTCCTACTTGATTTGCAGTCACTTGATTTGTAGTCATCACTCTTATTTATTAACTAGCTATAAGTATCCGGCATTGCCCAGATTTTTCGTAGTAATATATAAGAAACTTAGGAAAATTTTTTTTTTTTTTTTTTTTTTGTACGCCCGCTAATACTCGAGGCGAAATCTCAGGTTATTATTTTAATGTCTAACCTGACATTGATTTTACGTGAGTATCCCTTTTTATCTTGTACAGAGACAGGTGTCCCTCGCCATTCAGGCAGATACTCTCCGATTTCGGAGGTACCCATTAGAGCTGGGTCGGCTCAGGAGCCGCCAATCCCTGGTCGATGACACTCCTTCAAATGTCCTCGCCAGGTCTCGAGTTAATCCAGTCCAAATCACCGGTCGACGAAAAATCCTCAAATGCCGTCGCCCGGGTTTGATCCTGAATCACCCGGTCGCCAGAGCGGTGTTGTAACCACTACGCTAGCAGAAAATGTAAAAACCAAACTATTATCATGGATTGTCTTTTAAGTTAATGACTGCTGCTTTAAGGCCAGGAGCGGGCATGAAATTAACGTCAAAATACAAAAATGATGGATTTTGGGATTAGTCCATTTTCTGATACTTTAACATCTTCTGAATCTAAATATAACAGAATTAAATGTCAAAATGCACTCTAACAATATGTATTTTGACTTTGAAAAAGGTATGGTACAAAGAGATTTTCTCAAACTCGAGAAAATAAGCCTAATTGGACCTAGTTTTTCCCATAGCAACCAAGCTTACACCCCTACATATTATACATCGTTGGATTCGTCAAAATCTGCACTTTACTGTAAGCAGGTCACTTATTTCGGGATTCCAAATGCCAGATTGGAAATTTATAATTTCCAGGTCAACAAAAAGGGTTTCCCCTCGATTCTAAATTTTTAATTGGCTGTTCGCGTTCACGTGACTGGCAACAATATGGCTGCGTGTTTACGGAATCTCAGTTTTGATTTGTTATTGATGTGACAATGCCTAAAAAAAACGAGATGCTCTCGTTACCTCCAACTGGAATAGGCCAGAGTTAGAGATGGAAGCAAGACTTATCCTACACTGCAGGTAAAACGTACTTATTGTGACGATATAATGGTAAAAACTGGGACATTACTACTCAGGCAAGGAATGTTGAAATAAAGCATAGCGGACCATTTGTTCGATGTGGCCTTTGACAAGAATTTAGAGACGCAGTAAACAGGAGTAAGGGTTAGGCTTAGTGGTTGAAATGAAGCAGACAGGACCGTCTGTACGATAGTTCCTTAGATTAGAATTCAGAAACGCAGTAAAAAGGGCTAATGGTTACGTAAATGTATCCTAAACCTAACCCTAACGACGTTGGCGACTTACTGGGTTGACATCTAAGAAGACAGCCAACATTGACTCATTTCAACCAGGTTTAAGAATCTTAACCTAACCCTAAACCTTACGACGTTGGCTACTTACTGGAATGACATCAAAGAAGGCGGCCCACTGTGCTTCATTTCAACCACCAGGGAGTTACATGAACTAGCTATTACGAGTAGTAGACAGTCAATTAAAAATCATCACGTTTTCCTGAGTTTACAGAATAACGGGTGACTTCTCATAATTCAGTACATTATCATGATTCTTGTAAGCATAGTGCATATTTGTTTCCTCAATTTAATGTTTGTTTCTTGTGTATTTTTTATTGACATGTCTTGTCACAGATGCTTATGTGTTATTTAAAAAATGCCTGCCAGACATGTGCAACAGCCAGTTCTTGGTACCAGAAGAAAGATTGGAAACTTCATCAAATAGAAAGTGAAGCAAGGCTGTCATATACATTTTGAAGGTATTTACTTTTGAAACTTACTTTAAGTTTCCCCTTGCCTAAGCATAGACATTCATGTAATTTATTTTGATCTCCATAAATATCAAGTTTAGAAACATATTTCATGACTTACATGTATTGTTTTGCTTCCATTGTACTTTAAGACACAGTTTATTAATGCTTGTTTACATCTTTATTTGAAATTTTATAATGTAAACAACCTCTTTCTAAAGTTGTGTAATGGAAGCTTTAAAGATTTGTGAATTATTGACGCGACAATATTTTGCTATACGTGTAAAATGATTTTCATTCAATCAGATATAGCAATTCCATACACTTATTGCTGAATTTAATAGGACCTTGCTATATTTTTCAAGAAAGTCCTGGGGCTGAACAGTGGAAAAGAGGCTTGTACTTGAGCAAGAAAGCGTTAAATCTGGTGCTCAGCTTAAAATGGCTTGCACTTTGAAGGACATTTAGTCAACAGAAAAGCCACACATGGAAACTTTTAAGTTCTATGACTAGTAAGTTATTTTATTTTGTTGCAGTATCACAAACTTATATTAATTTATTCTAATTATATTGATGTGATTTTAAAGAAAGTAATGTCATACTAATTTTCTTAAATTTAGTATTAATTGACAAGAATAGGAAAAATATTTGCCCATAATCTTTTAAAACTTTTTATGTGATGGATTTTTTAGATCAAACTTATGGTTAATTGACAAAAGTAATGTAAAATTTAGTAAAATTTGTTACTATTTTTAGACACTATTTTCAAAGTCCTACAGCTTTTTTTTGTATTAAAGTTATCAAAAATCCATCACTGGAAAAGTTTTAACATATAATGATAAACATTGTGTTCATATTTGGTATTCATAGCTTAATAAATAAAAAAGCTTTAGCAAATTGAAATAGAACAAAGAATCCAATATTGCTCAGCTAAGACAAGGAAGGAAATTAGGCACAAATTTCAACAGAAAGCCAGATAGGAAGCTGCAGAGGAAGCTGGCTATGCTACCAGTATGTTCTAAATGACAAGTAAGCAATTTTTCAGGGGCAATATTACAGACTTATTTAATTGTAGTTTATTTATGGAGAAAAATGCGATTTTCTCAAAATCTAATTTTCTCATCCTAATTTCCTTAAAACTTCCACACTTATGTGTTAATTGACATAAAAATTGGCACATATGTTGCCCATAATCTTTTAAAACTTTCACATTGCTGGATTTTGAGTATCTGATCAAACTTTTGATTTATTGCAAAAAGTAATGTAAAATTTATCAAAATTTGTTACTTTTTTTAGACACTATATTCAAAGTCCTACAACTTTTTTTGTATTAAAGTTATCAAAAATCCACCAATCGAAAAGTTTTAAAATATAATGATAAACATTGTGTTCATATTTGGTATTCATAGCTTAATAAATAAAAAAGCCTTAGCAAATTGAAATAGAACAATAAAATCCAATATGGCCGCCGTTTCTATGGCAACCAGTAGTGCAGTGCCATAAAGCTCTTCATTTTTCGTATCTAGTATTGATATAGGTTAAGTCTGTGCATTTTCATTGAAATCCAGCAATTAATAACGAAAATAGCATTTCAGGGTAGCTCCTCCCCTTAAGTGATTATCCTTAGACCTTGTTAACAGCATTTACAAATGTCGTATGTACAACCAGCGTGCTACAGGTACAATTAGCATTCATACTCTGATGGAGACTGAGCACCTATGGGTTTGCCTGGAGTGTAGTGAGGTTGATTCTGATTAACAATAACAAATGTATACTGCACAAAACAGTGTTATTCAAGATGGCTCAACTGGAAGATTGATTTCATTCTGCTTCCGTGTTATTAATTGTTTAGTTACATGACATGTAGATTTGTCCATGATTTTATGTTGCAAATCCATTAATTTTTCTGCCACTTGGCTTGTTTTGTATATGCTATACTATTATCACAGAGTTGGAGGGACAGACAATGATATCAAAATAAGAATACAAAAAGCAAGAGGAGCTTTCATTGCATTGGGAAACATATAGAGAACAAGAGAAATCAAGTCCAACATGAAAATAAGAATCTTCAACTCAAATGTCAAGTCAGTCCTATTGTATGGCTCTGAGACATGGAGAGCAACAACAACCAAAAAACGACAGACTTTTATAAACGGGTGCTTGTGTAGAATAGAAGGACTGAAATGGTATGACAAAGTCACAAATGTGGAATTGATGACAAGAACCAGACAAGTGCCAGTGGAACAAGAGTTGAGAAGAAGACGCTGGCGATGGATAGGACACACATTGAGGAGACCTCTTGATAGCATTACAAGGCAGTCCTTGTTCTGGAATCCACAGGGAAAGAGAGGCAGAGGTAGACAAAAAAAAAACACATGGAGAAGAGAACTGGATACAGAGGTGAAAATGATGAGGAAAACATGGAAAGAACTTGAGCGGATGGCACAGGACAGGAAGACTTGGCATGTGTTTGTTGAAGGCTATGCTCCTCGGGGAGCTAAAGGGTATTGACTGATACTTTCATCATCATGTTTCCACCTCTGTAGCTGGTTCCCTTGCAGGAAGCCTGCACCAAGTATTCACATAGTGCTGCAGTGGTTTTTTTTTTCTGTAGCTATTTGTTGTACATGATGGGGTTGCCAGCCTCAAGGACAACCTCATATTAGTTGCCTTGTACTACATGCCTGAGGAAGACCTTTTCTTCCTTTTTCTCATCAGAGACCATCGGGAACTATAGGGGGGGGGGGGGGGGGGGGGGGGGGGGCCTGTATATACTATGTCTTGAAAGAAAATCATAGATAGCCCATATGATCTGTGGCCATACCATGTAACCTTCCATCTCTTTATTGTTACAAGGACATCATATACTCCGACAGCCTTTCTAAGTGTGTCTTATATGTTCATATGTTATATGATCCGTGCATAATATTCTGAGGATCTTTCTGTAACATCAAATTACTAATACCTGTCTGTTTCTCGCAGAACCTGCTGTCAAAGTTCAAGTATGTATATGTTAATGTGGAAATTACAAGACAGCACAAAAGTCTCAGCTTGGTTTCTTGTTCTTCTTCAAATACCATGCCTTGTGGTGTAGGAGATCATGTCTCTCCACAACTTCCTGTTGTCTCCAGTACAATTTATCAATTCTGCTGTTGACATTTTTTCCATGCCACAATGTCAAACAGTCCAGTATTTGCTCTCTTTGTCTTCCCTATGTCTTTTTTCCTTCAATCTTACCTGTTGTTACTCTTCATTTTATAGAATGCTGTTTTCCCCTGAGCTGTTCTGCTCTTCACTTCTGAAATGCATCTTACATCTGTTGTTATTAATGTACCCAGGTATTTTGGTTTGATGAGAGAGATCATTTTTTATTTCCAGGCTGATTTAAGTAACACCTTGTTAAAAGAATGAAAATTAAATATGAAGAATAAGCAAAATGGATGTACTGTGCTATGCAAGGAAGAAACCATATATTGTTTTTTGACCAAATTGTTTTTTTAAACTGAAAAAATGGTTTTTTAGCGTTGACTAAAATGTTTGCCTTTGATGAGGATGTAACAAATCTGCTTTGTTTATATAAAGTAGCTTTCTCCATTCGGATTTTAAAAGAAGTATTTTTGTTTCTAACACTTCACTCCGCTACTGTAGTATTTGCTATGGGACTTCCTTTACCTTTCACTTTGGTATAATGAAAAAATAGTTTCTTTTGTTTGGATGAAACAAATTTCTTCATATGAATGAGTAATGCTCTAAGTCTGGATTGAAAAAAAAAGGTTAGATGACTTTACTTAGTCTGGATTAAAATAGTGAAAAACGTCTTTGAATGTTGCCTGCCAATGAAAAAAAAATGTCTTAGGATGAAAAAAAGTTTTCTTTTGATAACAAACCTGACATGACATTTCTGAAAAACTTAGACACAATTCTGTACAAAAAATTCAATGCAAGTGATTATCAATAACTGCTGAAAACATTTTACCTTGTGGCTGTAAATTGTCTGTGGATCCCAGAATTCCAGTAGCCAAATTTCCTCCTTTTCAGATGCTGCAGACATGACTGGAACATTCAGACCTGGAAAAAAATTTAATTAAAATTTACGAAATGTAGAAGACAGAAGATAACGCAGATACATAACAGATAGTTGATAAATGGTTTGGTTTGGTTTGAAGGACTACCTTAATTGCACACGGACAACTCCATCAGTGCTCCAATCTCTTCCCTTAGATCACACAAGGAAGATCTCAGCATAGTGTACGAACTTCATAGCACCAGTGAGAATTCTAATGTGTGTATATAGGAATCACACATTCTATAAATATTTTCGTGGTGGGTAGGTTTCTAAATTTAAAAAAAAAATTTGCTAGGGCAATGACCATATGGCCTACTCTTTATGATTTCTACCTGTGGGGGATTGTTAACGTGTGCAATTTGCACACGGGACCTCCTATTTTTTAGTTCTTACCCAAGAAGGCTAGGCATCCAATCTCACTACCCAGGAGACCAGGGGGACCACAGGTTATGAAAAAAATTTCCATAAATTATATTCCCTCTACTGGGAATCAAATCCTGTACCTTTATAATTTGAGGCGGATGCTATACCTCTTAGCCACTCTGGCCCCCTGTTGATAAATGAAAATAAGGGAATGAATCAAGGATCTTCTCAATTTCAGGTGGAACTGCTCTAACATTAAGCAGCCCGGATATTGATATTATCCTCAGATTAAAAAAAGTATAAGCAAGCATCTTGTTCCATTGATATTTGTCTGGTTCTTTACATCAGTTCCATATTGGTGATCTTATCTTCAGTTCCATATCGGTGATCTTGTCATCAGTCCCATATTGGTGATCTTGTTATCATTTCCATATGGGCGATCTTGTCATCAGTTCCATATGGGTGATCTTGTCTTCAGTTCCATATGGGTGATCTTGTCATCAGTTCCATATGTGTGATCTTGTCAACAGTTCCATATTGGTGATCTTGTCATCAGTCATCAGTTCCATATGGGTGATCTTGTCATAAGTTCCATATGTGTGATCTTGTCATCAGTTCCACATTGGTGATCTTGTCATCAGTTCCACATTGGTGATCTTGTCATACCATTTTAATCCTTTTTTCTGTGCAAGTACCCATTTATAAAAGTTTGCAACTTTCTGGTTGTTTGTTTGTATCCATGTATTTGAGCCATACAATAGGACAATGCTGACTGAGTTGAAGATTCATATTAATTCAGTTTCTTCCTTTCTATTCCCTTCCACCTTATGTTGCAGTCCTAAGATGTGACTTCTATTTTTACATTTCTGCTGCCTCCTGTGTAGTTTTTCCCTTGCTTAGACTGTGAACACTCCAGGCACCAAATTTCCATGATATGACACATTATTCGCAGGTTTGATTACAGTTATTAGATTTCCTCATGACTTTATAATACACTCTTCTTCTTCTTCTGCGTTCAGTTTGTAGTCATGCTAAATCTGCAGGCTTGTCGCCAGGACGAAGTCCACAGTCTTTACCAGGTCGGCGCGGCAGCTCCATATCTTCTGCTGGAGCTCAGCACCCCTTGGCCAGGTCGCACGTCGCGGTTCATCGTGGGTTGGACAGTTCTGGAGAATGTGTTCTGGGGTCTGGATTCCTGTTCCGCATGGGCATTCATTTGTGTGGGATATCTTGAGGCGATAGAGATGTCCTAGTAATCTGCAGTGGCCGGTTCTCAGGCGGAACATTGTGGTCTGTTGGTATCTGTTTAGATGGTGTATTGGGTCATCTCTGCTGTACATATCCCCTTCCTCCTTCCACTGATTTTTGTACTTGTTGTGGATTATGGTTTTTGCTTCCCGATAAGGCAATGGATGGCTGTATTGTTTCATTTTACTGCCACTTCTTGATAGAGCATCTGCTTTCTCATTACCAGCAATTCCACAATGGGAGGGTAACCACTGAAGGGCAATGGTTGATGACCTTTGGATGATGTTAAGCTCATAATACACAATATAAAGAAAACTTTTACGTTGGAGTATAAGATGGCCGCCGACCGAGCAAAGTGGAATCAATTTGTTGTTGCCCTACAAGATGCCACCAGGCGTAATGGCCACTGACTGCTTTGACGGTCGGCGGCTAAGGATCAACGAAGAGAGAAGATAAGACCGTCTGACTGACAGAGTGATTAGAATGTTGGTCTCTCGCGGCAAAGGTGCCAGATCCGAATCATGGTACCAACACGGTGCAGTCAACACAGCTGTATGTGATTACTGGACCTAGTATGACAAAGTCTCTGACACTTCACCCCCCTATGGCAGTATTTGCTATGGGATTACCTTTTATAAGACTTAGATCACTCCAAATAATTCCTAAGTCAATTTACGATGTACTACAAGACCATAATAATAGAAAGGAGAGGTGAAGGCAAACGTGCAAGGGGAAGACAGCGCTATAAGTGGGAAGATAACATCAAGAGATGGACAGGGAAGAGCCTATCAGAGTGCACCACCAAGACAAGAGACAGAAGATGTTGGAGATCCTTTACAGCCAACCTTCATTGTGGAGATGGCAGCTGATGATGATGACAAGATGTAGAATCATACACATATCTTGGCAGCAATACAGAAAAAGTTGGAGGGACAGACAATGACATCAAAATAAGAATATAAAAAGCAAAAGGAGCTTCCATTGCATTGTGAAATATAAGGAGATCAAGAGTAATCAAATCCAACACAAAAATAAGAATCTTCAATTCAAATGTCAAGTCAGTTTCTATTGTATGGCTCTGAGACATGGAGAACAGCAAAAACAACAACCAAAAAGCTACAGACTTTCATAAATTGTTGCTTACAAATTAAAATGGTATGACAAGATCACTAATGTAGAACTGATGACAAGAACCGGACAAGTGCCAGTGGAACAAGAGTTGAGAAGAAGATGGCAGCGATGGATAGGACACGGAGTGAGGAAACCTCTAGATAGCATCACAAGACAGTCCATGTTCTGGAACCCCCAGGGTAAGAGAGGCAGAGGTAGACCAAGAAACACATGGAGAAGAGAATTGGAGAAAGAAGTTAAAATGATGAGGAAAACGTGGAAAGAACTTTAGCTGATAGCTAATGACATGAAGACATGGCATGTGTTTGTTGAAGGCCTATGCTCCTTGGGGAGCTAAAGTTACTGATTTATTGAATTTACAATGATTTTACTTTTATTATGAGATTTGTCTCATTAATTCTATGCTTAGTTCTTGTCTAAAAAAAACAACACATGTAGAAACAAAGTTGGCATTCCTTTTAGTCCCTGGGTAAACCTAAGAATTGGTTGGGATAGAAACAGTTAAGAGGGTTGATCACGTAAAAGATGTATATCTTTTTAAAGAATGTTTAAAGATTTATATCTTTCTTAAAGAATAATCATGATAAAATCTGATCATAATAAAAAAAATAACCAGCAGTACACTCAAATACTGACCAATCAGGATGTGGTATTTACTGTCCCGAAGCCTCTCAATATCCATAATGATGCTGTTCACAAAAATTGACATCGCCTAAAAGAATAAACAATGGAAAAAATTAAATATACTGATCACTAGCGTCCAACTGACAGAGTCGTTAGAGCACTGGTCTCTTGTGGCAAAGGCACAGGGTTTGAATCGCAATACCGACATGCTCCACCAACGGGCTGAACAACCTTTTGCCAGTCACTTCGATTACGGAAACAACAGCAAATGGATTGATTTGCCGTTGCCCTAAAGACGCCAATAGGCGTGATGGGAAACAATGGCAAAGAAAACCTATCTGCTGTTGCCCTAAGACGCCACTAGGCGTAATGGCCACTGACTGCTTTGACGGTCGGTGGCTAAGGACGGAAGAAGAAGAAGACCGACATGCTCCAGTCTACCCAGTTTTAAATGGGTAACCTGACTTTGAGTTAGGGAAGGAAAAGGCAGTGAGGAAGCAAACTGGTCACCCCCACCTCTCGATGCTGGACCTAGTCTGGTAAAGTCTATAACACTTCACTCCCCTACAGCAGTATCTGCTATGGATTACCTTTACCTTTTTTTATACTGATCAAACCATGTTCATATCTTTCTCTCTTTCCTTTCGCCAAATACTTCTGTTCAGGTTTTGAATGAATGTAACTTGTAACTCAATTTCAGGTCACATGATTTTTATTTATGTTTATGTTTTTTAACTTATTTCTCACGTTCTTTCTCTTCTGTTTGTTTGTCTCTGTTAAAGGCCTTATGGCCATAAAGTAGGAATTTTCTTTGTTCTTTATTCAAGTAAAGATGCATTACCTATTTTTGTCTACTCTGCATTTCTTTATTTTCAGTAGCCTAAAATATTACATACATAAACTCTAAAGCAGTGGTTCCCAAAGTGGGCAGTACAGCCGCTGCCCCCAGGGACACTGGGAGGATCCAAGAGGGTGATAAGGGAAAATTGAGTGGCAGTAGTAAGGGACTGGTTGAGGATTTGACACGCTAAATTCAACAATATTACTTAACACATTAACTACCGAATTGAAAAACACACTGTGGCCGAATTAAATTTTTTCCCATTTTCATCCTGTAGATGTTTGCACAAAGTAAGCTGTAGTTTTCGTAATTGTTTACAGATTTTTATGAATTACACGTCATTTTAAAGATAGATGAATGTACTATTAAAATAAACACCGGTTGTAACTCTAATAGAGGTTGTTGCTATTTAACGGCCCTCCGATGGCTGAGGACTTGCAATATTTTCACAATTATAACTGCTTGCGTCCCATCTCTATCAAAATCACAATTTCAATCAATGTGCACACCATTTTCACTCTTGTCCTCGTTGCTAGATCTATCAGTCAATTGTTGAAACACGTTTCTATCCTATTCAGCCGTTAGACGAGATGTACACGCATTTTTTGTAGTCCTATCACTAGTTGTTACGGTAAACAGTTTTACACGATTTGGTAACTAACACAAAACGCTGAAAAATATGAACATAATATCAATTTTCCAGTGTTCTACAACAACCATGCTTTTGGGAATTTGTTTTCCGGTGGCAACTTAAAATCTAGAACCAGATCAGAGAGTGTTTCAAAACATTTTCATTCATTTTATTACTAAAATTAAATTGGCGCTCTGAGCGGCTTGCGGTCCAAATGTGATTTTTTTTTGTGAGCCGCTGACAGCGGCTTGCGGTAGTTAATGTGTTAATATAATATTTACATGTAAAAGTGTTTTGATTCTACAGGGCCCTGACACAAATGTTTAAAAAGAGAACATAGCCTGAACAAACCCAAACCCACCGCTCCTTCCGAACTTTGCTCATCCCAGTTTCTCTTACACCTTATAGCTGAGGTTCCCAACATCAGTGAGGCGAGGATGAGATAGGAAAGATAAATAGCGGAATAGCTGTATTTCTAGGGTCATTGAGCAAGGCATAGTGTTGACTAATTTGCCATCCTTGAGCTCGGTTAACTATCACTGATCATAAATTCTAACTGCAATCGTCTGCTATGAAAGTGGGTGTGAGGGATAACAAAGCTCCTATTGTCCACCAGGTCAACCCTGAAGAAAAAGAAACTGACAACATGAAGGATGTGGTCAGCTGACTAAGATTTAACCAGCATCTTTTGGAAGATGACAACCAGTGCTACTATAAACACTATGTTTACCAGTTTAATATCAGTGATGGTTCGCTGGCAAGGTGTGTTATAATGTACTTTTCGCTGGAAGCTGACAAAATCAGATATGTGTAGGTGTTTCAAGCAGGACCAATTTTACTTTGTTGCTGATTTGATTGCCTCAGTATTTAGGGGAGCTAGTGATAAACGTGACATCCGTGATACGTTAATAAACAAGAGGAAAGTTTCAATAGAGCCAAGTGTCTAACTAACAGTGCTATTTATAGCTTTAAAAAAATGTAAAGCAGGGAAATTGAGAGGGGGGGGGGGGAACTACTTACTTTCTTATATAGTCATCTCTCTTTTACCATGAGGTGTAGAGCTTTGGAGGAGGGAGCGCCATACTATTCTATCGGCAATCTTCCTTCTGACCTGGTTCCAATCTAGTCCCCACTATCCTATCGACTGTCTTCCTTCTGGCCTGGTTCCAATCTAGTCCTCAGTGTTTCAGAGATTATCTAATGTTGTCCTCCCAGCAGACTCTCCTTCATCCTGGAGGTCTGGATCCTTGGCTCTTAGTTTCCCATACTTGTCATGGTAGCCAATCTTCTTCCATTCTGCAGACATGGCCAAACCATCGTAGTGGGGACTGTTCTACTTGACAATGCAGTAGAATATTAGTTACTACACTGTGTAAAACAACACTGGAAGACCAGACAGAGATATCAAAATAAGAATACAAAAAGCCAAGAAGAGCTTGATTTGCATTGAGAAATACATGGGATTTTCATCATTATCATTTTCCTATGTGTTCCCTGTGGTGTATGGGACCATCATTGTAGCTGGTCTCTGTGCAGGAAGCCTGCATCAAACATTCACATACTTTTGCAGGAGTGGTTTCTCTGAGAATTTGTTTTACATGATGAGGTAGCCAGCCACCACCTCATAGTTGTCGCGTTGTACAACATGTCTGATGGTACAGTAGTCTATTCTGTCTATGTTTCCTCAGAGACCCCCTGGAAACTACATGAGGCAAAAGAAATCAAGCGTAACACAAAAATCAGAATCTTTAACTCATATCTCCAGGTAGTTATATTGTTGTTTTACATAAGCAGTTTTCTTCAGGAAGTAAAGAAAATTTACGTTTTGTTTTTTTTTCACAATGTACTTTCATGACAGTGGCATGGAAAGTGGAGCCTCAGAGAACTTGTAAACTACAGGAACATGATGAACCTTAACAGTTCAGAATGACAAACAAGCAGAAGTAGAAGAAATGATGACCCCTCAGAGAACTTCAGAACTACAGGAACATGATGAACCTTAACAGTTCAGAATGACAAACAAGCAGAAGTAGAAGAAATGATGACCCCTCAGAGAACTTCAGAACTACAGGAACATGATGAACCTTAACAGTTCAGAATGACAAACAAGCAGAAGTAGAAGAAATGATGACCCCTCAGAGAACTTCAGAACTACAGGAACATGATGAACCTTAACAGTTCAGAATGACAAACAAGCAGACATAGAAGAAATGATGACCCCTCAGAGAACTTCGGAACTACAGGAACATGATGAACCTTAACAGTTCAGAATGACAAACAAGCAGAAGTAGAAGAAATGATGACCCCTCAGAGAACTTGTAAACTACAGGAACATGATGAACCTTAACAGTTCAGAATGACAAACAAGCAGAAGTAGAAGAAATGATGACCAATCTCCCAAACAAATGCCAGTGGAACAAGAGATGAGATGAAGATGCTGGAGATGGATAGGATAAGCACTGAGAGAACCTGTTGATAGCATTACAAGGCAGTCCTTCTTCTGGAATCCTCAGGGTAAGAGAACCAGAAGTAGACTGAATAAAACAGAGAACTTGGGAATTACATGGGGCACAATGAAAACTAATGCACTCGCTTCCTAGCTAGGTGGTCCATGGTTTGATCCCCAGTTGAGGTGGGATTTTTTTAGACCGCAAACTGCTCCGGGGTTGATCCAGCCTCATGAATTAGGTACCAGAGCAACTCTAGGAAGGTTAAAAGCAGCCGACGTGATGCTGATCGCATCACCCTTAGTGTGCCGATGGTCAAGAAAATATGGGCCTAACACCATATTTCCAACATGCCTCAATGGTCGTGTAACTGGATCCTTTTTATATTTTTACAATGAAAACTAATGGCCCAGAATGCTGAAGAGCAGAAGTAGACAAACTGATGACCAGAACCAGACAAGAGATGAGACGAGAATGCTGAAGATGGATAGGATAAACACTGAGGAAACCTGATGATAGCATTACTAGACAGTCCTTGTTCTGGAATCCCCCGTGAAAATGAAGCACATGTAGGCTGAAAAAGAGATAAATGGAGACAGAAATGAAATCTTTCTTCTTCTTTGTACATTCTCAGACATCTACTTCAATATTTTCAAAGAAAGCAGCTTGAGGCCATGTTGCATCTACATAGAGCTTTTCCAGGAATGGTACTGGTGACGGCCATATGAAATGATGAGGAAGAAATGGAAAGATTTTGAGCTGACTTGGCATATGTTTTTCAAAGACCTATGATTCTTTGGGAGAGGAGGGGTGATGAATGAAGAAGAGAAGAATTATAACAGTGAAATATCATACTGAATATCCCTCTTTCTGATAGAGATCATTGTAGCCTGGGGTTATGTTATCAGACAGCCATCGATATCTGTTTATCACTGATGTGTCCACCACTCTCAGAAGACTTCTTAATCCCCATACTGGCCCACCTTCCTGCAACGTGAAGAGGTCTCGCAGACGTGTCTGCCTCAGTGGAACACCTGCAAAAAAAAAAACAGCATCATTATCATAACTGTTCTGTGTCAAGGAAGGGAAAAATGCCTAAGGCACATTTACAATAATCTTTCCATCAAATCTGTGTTCTGCACATCTTGTTTTCTCTCCCTCTGTGGGTATTCAGAGATTTACACTGTGCACTCTAATAGGGTTCTTCGTCTTTTCTTTTTCTTTTTTAAATGGGGTGCATGAGTAGATGTAAAAAAGAATTATATCATACCTTCATACCCTGTGCCATCCATGTCTGGAAAGCTCCAAAATGGCACTACCTCATTTATGAATTATTTCTAAAGTGGGTTTTTGTTACTTCCAGGATTGAAAATCAGGTCATCACATGCTCCAATCTACCTAACTGTAAATAAATGGGTACCTGACACTGTACTTGAGTTATGAAAAGGCAAAGACAGCGAGGAAGGAAACTGGTCACCCCACCTCATTAAGCTTAGACCTAGTATAGTGAAATCTCTAACACTTCCCTCCCCTATGGCAGTATCTGCTATGGGGCAACAAACTGCTTACTTTGCCTAGTGCCCCATTATATCAGCCTCCACACTTTGATCCTTGCTGCTGTAAAAGCAGTCATGTCCTCTTGGTTGCTCAGAAAAAGCAGTTCCTAACTGGTGATAGTATTCGGCCAAAAGATACAGAGAATTTTCCTTAGGCAGATTGTGTGGAAAGAGGACAATTTCGACATTTCCTTCTCTGGTACAATCCAGCATGTATTTTTTTCTGCACTCCATTATAACTGTATTATATTGCTGTAACTTTTCTTAACTGAAAAAAAGCTGTGGCTCTCAACAAAGAAGTTGAAAATGTAGGGAACAAATAATATTTTACAGTCCTAAGCCACTTAACTAAGTATATGCAATTTGGTCCCATGACTTTATAACTGCTCACATGTGTGAGCGAATATGGTCCTACTGTATGACTGAAACATGGATGACAACAACAACAACAAAATAATTAAATAACCAAGAGTTTATAGACTTTCATAAATGGCTTCTTGCACAGAATTAGAAGGACTGCAATGGTATGGCAAAATCACCCTGTGGAAGCTGATGGAAAAAGCCAGATGTATACCCCTGTAATAAGAGAGGATAAAATGTTTGCAGCTGATAGGTCACAAACTGGGGAACCAACTTGATAGCATTATAAGGTATTCTTTATTGTGAAACCCCTGAGAAAGAGAAGTAGTGAGAAACTTAAAAACACACGGAGAAAGAAACTGAAGATAGACATGCAAGGGATAAGAAAGACATCTTCTGATGACATGGCCAACCCATTTCCAGCGTCTGCCTGCAATGATGCTGTGCATGCCTTTTTGATTGCATCGTGGAAGTAGTTCCTGGTTGGAGATGGTATCCAGCCAAAAATTTGAAGAATTGTCCTTAGTCAGGTTGTGTGGGAAGGGGATAATTTGGACATTTCCCTTTCTGTTACTCTCCAGCACTCTGTGCCATAAAAAAGTACAGGAAGTACGCAACTCTCATATAATCTTAATTTGTTGTTTGTGCTGTACTGAGAAGATTTCCAAATGTTGTTAAGATTTGCAAAGGATGTTCTGGCTTTATTCATTCTGTTACTGCTTGTTCCGCCATCTGTTGTTACTATACTTCCTAGACATGTAAAAGTATTTGCTTGTTCCAGCTTTTGGTTCCTTATTTTTATGGGCTTAGGATTTATTTCATTGAGTGTCATGACTTCGGTCTTCTTCAGGTTGATGTTCAGTCCCCCTTGTTGGCTATATTTATTCACTCTGTCTGTTTTTCTTGGATGTGCTGATGTGAATGTGAGAGTAGTGCAATAAAATTGGCTCAAAGTCACCCTAAATGTGTTCGAAAATAGCTCCAAGTCACCTAAAATAGTCAGGAGGTGCCAAAAGTGTGATAAAAAAGTAGCCTAGTGCTGCCCAATTAAACTTTAGATTTTTAAGAATATTTTGGTTTTTAGATGTTTTGATAACAGGATATAGATCTATATATAGAATAAACTTACTTAAAACATACTCAATCTTGTCATCTGACTTCATGTCCATGTAAAACCTACAGGCAAATAAAAAATTTGAACATAAAACATTATTTACTTGAAACACACAGAAAAACATATTCGTTTCTTCTTCTTCTTCTTCGTTCGCCCTGAAAAGGACGGCGGTTGCGTTGTGTCTGTTTACAACGTAGCTGTGATATCTGCACCTTTCGGTCGACACATCCGACTTCTGCACGGCATTTTTTAGGACCGGGTTTGCCTTCCCATTTCGATCCACACTCGCTCAGCCAGCCTGCACAGCTGCAGACTGTTTCCAGGACCACCACGTGGAGGTGGAGTGCGGTCTTGACCAGCTCTGGTTCGCTGGTCCTGACGCAGGCAGTCAAGCTATGAGTCGCTGACTGCGGTCTCTATTGCTGCGTCTTGAGGTCCCACATATTCGTTTAAAGTTTAAGAGTAATAAAATAATTGTTTGCAAAAATAATGTATATCCAACAAATAAGAAAGGGAAGGGTCATTGAGGCATATTAGGAATATGGTGTTAGGCTCATATTTTGTTAACCATCGGCACACTAGGGGTGATGTGGTAAGCATCCCGCCAGCTGCCTTAACCTTCCCAGAATTGCTCTGGTACCTTATTCATGAGGCTGGGTCGACCCCAGAGCCGATGCGGTCTAAAAATTCTGCCTCAACTGGGGATCGAACCATGGACCACCAAGCTAGGAAGCCAGTGTACTAACCATTGTGCTACTGCGGCTCCAAATATGAAAGGGACCAGCTTAAAATATGACTATGGTTTGGTTTTAAGGACTACCTTCATAGCACAAGGACAACTCCATGAGTGATCTGATCTTCTCCCTTAGAACATACAAGGAGGATCTCAGCTCAGTGCACAAACTCCATAGCACCTGCGAGGATCCGAATGTGTGCATACAGGAATCACACAGTCTTTAAAAAAATTTGTGGTGCGTATGTTTCCTAGTTTTTAAATTTTGCCAAGGCAGCAGCTGTATGGCCTACTCTTTTAAGATTTCCAACTGACAAGAGATTTTTTAAATGTGCAACTTGCACACAGGACTTCCTTTTTTATTATTTTATTTTTGCCCTTATCCAAGGCATCTGATCTCACTACCCAAGAATTCAGGGGGGGGGGGGGGGGGAGGAGAAAGTATGACATCATTAGGAACCACTGATTCTGAAAACATTTCCATCAATTGTATACCCTGTACTGGGAGCAATCCAGATACCTTTAGAATTAGAGGCGGATGCTGTACCTTTTATCCACCCTGACCCCTGAAAAAATACACATGGAGTTGGGAATTTGAGACAGACAGGAAAATATGACTACAAGAATGTTTATCATTATCTTTAGTATTATCTTATTACCTGTCACCAAATGCATACATGCCATACGCTATGGTTTACCCATAATCTGTACGGGGTGTTTGCGTTTTCAGATGTGTACGGCCCGTACATACCGTCTGTACGGGTTTTTTCGCCTAATTATTAAATATACATATAAATCGACCGTTTTGTGCCACTACACAATTTTCCGTAATTTGCGTCATGAGATTCGGCGAGATTTTAAGCCAAGTGGATTAAAAAAAAAAAAACCGATGAAAATCAAGCTGCCTATTTTTCAATTGCCGCGGGATGTGCGTGGCGTGTTCATTCACAATTTTTCGCTAAAGCTAGCTCGAGGTTACTGATTATTTGAACGATTACGCAGCACTGAGTCGAGCCTATTGTTTAGGATTAATTTCCAGTTTAGTATTGGTAAGTAATTCATTTTTAAAAAAAAGTATTACAATAACATTGTTTAGATTAAGTTAGATTTAACTGTCAGATAACTTAGGCCTAGGCTATGCTTTTTTTCCCGTAAGATTTAGCATAGCCTAATTTATTATTTACGGCTGCTTAAAAAAAAAAAAAGGCGGATACCACTTCATATTATTTGATTTCACTAAAACTTGTAGAAAGTGTGTAAGAAATGTAAATTTGAATAATAATACAATACAAATAATGGGTAATATCGGAATGACGGTCGCCGAACGATCTGCATGTATTTTCGTACCATTTAGGCTAGTAACACTAACCTTAAATCTAAATGGTACGAAAATACATGCGAAGCGTTCGGCGTCCGATATTACCAAATTATGAAACTGAAGAAAAAAAAACACACACACAAAAGCAAGGCAAATTTGCATCTTAATCCGATCAGAGAAAAGTTTAGCCTATTTGGAGTTAGGCCTAGGCCTACTTCTCGTCTTAGTTTTAATTTCGTTTCTTTAAAAAACAATGCAATTTTGCCTTGGGTGATCATCATTACGGTCAACTAATGATTTAGGCTAGGCCTATATTTATTAAATAATTAATTACCATCAATGTTTGATTGACACTAAAAGTCGTATGGGTAGGTCTATTTAAAGCTACCAGTTGGGCTATAGGCCTAACGGCTATTCCAATTATTGAAGTTTGATAGATAGTTGCGCCAGTTTATATTTTTCATTGCTAGCTTAAAAAATATATATTATATATAATATATATGAAGTTTGATAGAGATATATATATATGCGCCAGTTTATATATTATATATATATATATATATATATATATATATATAACATAATTTCACATATATATACATATATATATATATATATATATATATATATATATATATATATATATATATATATATATATATATATATATATATTATATATATAATATATATATATATATATATATATATATATATATATATATATATATATATATTATATATATATATATATATATATATATATATATATATATATATATATATATATATGATTTAAGATTAGTAAACCTAACCCAAAACGCTTATTACTGGTCTCTTTAGACAGTTATCTCATAAATTAAAACTGAGAATCATAAAGTGTTATATATATTCTGCAATTCTGTATGGTGCAGAAACATGGACGATGAATAAGCATTTGGAAGAAAGAATTGAGGCTCTTGAAATGTGGATATATAGAAGAATGGGGCATATCTCATGGAAAGAGATGAAAACAAATAAGGAGGTCCTAGAAAATCTAGGTATAAAAAGAGAACTAATGAGAGAGGTCAAAGTTCGGCAGCTAAAATACTTTGGCCACATAAAAAGGCATAACACCTTGCAGAAGACCATAACAGAAGGGAGAGTTGAAGGCAAACGTGCAAGGGGAAGACAGCGCTATAAGTGGGAAGATAACATCAAGAGATGGACGGGAAAGAGTCTATCAGAGTGTACCACCAAGACAAGAGACAGAAGACGTTGGAGATCCATTACAGCCAACCTTCGTTGTGGAGATGGCAACTGATGATTAGACCTATACTTTTATTAGGCACTTTAGAACAGACACCAAACTGTTCTTCATTTCCACCATAAATTGTATTAATTTTTTTTGCAGAAATAGACTAAATCATGATACAGTTACAGCATTTCTACAATGCAAAATAAATTCTAACTCCTGTTGTTTAGGTTTTAAAGCAAGTGAAGACATGCTTAAAAAGGCGAAGGGCGCATGTCACTATGATGGTGCAGAACCATCTAATTGAATATATTTTTACATTAATTAACTCTTTTGTTAAGTTTTTCAGTCTTTGTACAGGTTTTGCGGGTCTTTGTACAGGGTTTCTGGATTTTTTGTACAGGTTTTTCATGTCTGAGGTGTGGCATGTATGCAAATGAAATACTCAAAGTAAGGGGAGATTTCATTTCACTGGAAATGTACGAAAATAAAAAAGAAATAAAGTTCAACACAAAAATAAGAATCTTGTGCTAAAATATCAAGGCAGTCTTATTGTAATTGCTCTGAAATGGAGAACAACAAAAACAACAAACAGAAAGATACAGGACGAGAGACCAGTATTGAGGGTTGATGATGCCAGGCGTGTTTGAAGGGAAGCCAGTTTTTCAGAATCAGTATTTGTTTTTGTTTGGTTTTGTCCAAACTTTATATCTTATTAATCTTCCTTCAGTTTCCTTTATAGCTACATATAATAACATTATCATAGTTTTAAAAAACTTGAAAAGATCTTACTCTTAAACTCAAACACTTTATGAAAACTCAGAACAAGAGAATATCCTTCTGTCAAACATGGGAATACCACTTTGTCCTTTAAGAGTTAACAATAACTTTCAGCCTAGGTCCTCAGCAAAAACATGCCAATATCCAGTTGAAGCCTCCTTGGTATTATCTTCACTGTAGATTTAGGCTTTTCCTGAGGCTTTTCTGCCATTCCGAGACATGCTGAGTTGAAGTCATGAGCTCCAGTTTCTCCAGCTTGGCTGGCATTTAAAAGATCATCACATCGGGTCCCTAGCTAGGAGGAAGAAGAGTGTGGCATACTATGCATTCCCTGCCATTCAAGGAAGCTTGTCATATATTCAGAGCTAAATTACTGTACTCTGGTTCTGGGCTCTCCCAAGGAATTGTCACATCTTGTACAGAGCCCTTTCTCAGCTCCCTATGCCTATCACCGAGTCCATAGTGAGATCCTCCTGCACGCGGTCAACCAGGTCAAAGCCAAAAAGTTATGTCTGGGGCTCAAGTGACTCCTCCAAGCTTAGCGTGCAATGCTGGGTTCTCAACAAGTTTCATCACAGGGGGAATCCCTGGAAGTGTGTGGATGATTTCAAGAGTCAGTGAGGGTGTAATTAACCTCACAGACAGAGATTCCCTTCCACATATGTATATTATAGCTTTGTGCATAACTGGTGTTTACATAAGGATGACTCCAGATATGCCTCTATGCATAAGTACCCCTTTATGAAATTCTGTATCTTTCTGGTTGTAGCAGGAGGAGAAGCTTTTACTGTACTGCACACAGATACAAACTTACATAAATGCTTGCCTATGCATAACAAAAGGATTGAAGTGGTACAGCTGTAATTCTTAATCTGAAATCCCCAGGGAAAGCTTTGTTTCAGAAACCGGATTTTTTTCGGCTTTCAAATGTTGCTCAAATCATTAAAAAAGTAGCCCAAATTTGCCCTAAAAAGCCCCAGTCACCCAGTATGCATTAAAACAGCACATAGCTGCCCAAATTAATCAAAAATCATCCAAATTCTGATCAACAGTAGCCTAAGGTAGCCCAATGTAACTATTGATTTTCAGAATAGTTCGGTTTCTAGATGTTCAGATAAAAGGTTATAGACGTGTATGATAAAATCACCAATTTAGAGTTGATGAAAAGAACGAGACAAATCAGTGGAACAAGAAGTAAGGAAGAAATTATGGCACTGGATAGGGCACACAATGAGGAACTCAGGTGCACTCCAAGGCAATCCTTGTTCTGATATCCCGAGGGTACAAGAAATAGAGGCAGATCAAAATACACATGGAGAAAGGAATGTGAGATGGACATGAAAGGGAATGTGAGATGGACATGAAAGGGAATGTGAGATGGACATGAAAGGAAATGTGAGATGGACATGAAAGGGTTAAAAAAGGCATGGCAAAACCTTAAATGAATGGTACAGGACAAGAACGCTTGGCATGAATTTGTTGAAGGTCTATGCTCCATAGGGAACTATAGTATGTTAAGAGTTGCACATGGTGGTTGAAATGCTGGAATTACCTAGATGGGTTGTTGTTGTTGAACTTGGGCTGCGAGTTTCTTGCTCTTTTGCAGCCAATACCAAATTGAAGACTCCATGGTAATATCTACAAATGTAGATCTAGGTTTTTCTGCCATTCCGAAACTTGTCGAGTTCAAATCATGAGCTCCAGTTTCTCCAGCTTGGCTTGCATTTAAAAGATCATCACATCTGGTCCCAAGCTAGAAGGAAGCATGTGGCATACTGTGCATTCCCCACCATCCAAGGGGGATCTCCTAATATGCAGAGCTAAAATATTGTGCTCTAGTTCTGGGCTCTCCCAAAGAATTGTCACATCCTATACAGAGTCACTTCTCAGCTCCCCTGCCTTTCATGGGTATGTAGTAAGATCCTCCTGTATGCAGTCAACCAGAGTTACATGTGGGGCTCAAATGACTCCTCTAATCTAAAGTGTGCAATGCTGGGTTCTCAACATGTTTCACCACAGGGGGATCGCTGGAAGTTTGAGGATGATTTCAGGAGTCAATGAGGGTGTAATTAGCCTCATAGACAGAGGTTCACTTCCATATCTGTATACTATAACATTGTGTTTCGCTGGTGGTCATTTAAGGATGACTTCAGATCTGCCTTTATGCACACCTAGATTAAGTTATACAGTAAAATCCACTTTGGCATTATAGAATCTAGGTTAGAATTTGCTGATGTTTATATACTCTGGACTTATGACGGAGAAACTATATGCAGATACGATACACAAGAATTATATGGAATTTGATGTCACCACACTAGCACCGTGGTATTATTGCTTACATGGACAGGGATCTGACCATGAGTGTGTTTGAATAATCTGCATTGTCAGGAAGGATAGAAATACTTCTTAAATGATATCAGTTGTTGAAGTATACTGTCCGTTTATGAAGCTCATTATTACACAGCTCCTGGATCATTCTTCAAGTGTTGTGTCACTATTTAATTGTTTTGGACCCATGTCGTTGCATGTTATGAGGTGTCATTAATGTTTAATGAAGTTTATCCCTAGCGCCATATTATCCTATTGGCTGTTTTCCTCGGCCTTCAGAGATTGCCTAATGTTGTCCTCGCAGCAGACTCTGGGTCATCCTGGAGGTCAGGATCCCTGGCTCTTAGTTTCCAATACTTGTCATGGTAGCTGATCTTCTTCCTTTCTGCAGACATGGCCAAACCATCGTAGTCGTGACTATTCTACTTGAGTCTGCAATGGCTGGATTTTGAAGCCTTGCCTTATCATGTGGTTGAGGACCATATCTCTTCTTGTTACTTCAACCACCTTCCTCAGATACCTCATTTCTGAGGTTTGGAGCTGGCTTTTGTGGGTTGTAGTCATTGCGCATGACTCGCATCCATATGTCAAGACTCTTATTAAAACTCTGATCAGTAATTCTTCCTATATGAAAATATATTGCCTTAACCATTTGAGGATGCCTTGAACACATATATACACTTCTTAGACAGTGCAGACTAAGCTGGTTTGGCCATGTCTGCTGCATGAAAGATGGTTGCATCCCTAAAGAAATTTTCTTCGGACAATTAGCAGATAGCAAAAGAACAGTCAGGCGACTGCAGCTGAGGTTCAAAGATATGTGCAAGAGAGACATGAAGATACTGGACATAAATCCAGCAAAGTGGCAATGTTTCCAATGGCGCCACCTCAGATTAGGTGAGAAGAAGCTCTGACAAACAAGCAGAACAGAAAAGAACATGCCGCAAGAAGCACGAACAAAACTAAACAGCTGAGGGCTATCACTTCAGGGGCGCATTGCCATAGTCAGTTATGACTGAAGAGGGCTGCTGCTAAGAGTATCAATGTCTCTATGTTTGTTTCTTCCTTTTCCTTGTGCAACCTTATTTTTTTCCTGGGCTAGCACTAAATATAAATAAAAACTGGGTTTATTAACCTTCAGTAATGTAAACAAGACTTAAATTGTCTAAAAATAATCTCAACTCACTTCTCCATGAAGGGCCTCAGACGTACAGCTAATCCAGGGTATGGATTATAAGGAAGCTCTTCTCGACTGAGTAACTTACGGATGAGACTGTGAAACTCCTTTTCAACACCAGTTTTACTCAGGTACCTGCGAACTCTATTTATCTGCACAGCACCAACAGGACCAGGTGGAACTTCCAAAGTTTCCCTTGCAACACCTGACACAGGCTATTTCATGACGGACATAAAGCAAAGATTGTATTACGGCATTTCATGAGAAGTGAAGGTCAAAGAGTGTTGTTGTTGTTTAACTAGGGCTGCTGAGCTTTTCACTCTTTTGCAGCCAATACCAAGTTGAAGACTCCTTGGTATTATCTACACTGTAGATCTAGGCTTTCCTGTGGCTTTTCTGCCATTCTGAAATGTGCTGAGTTGAAGTCATGAGCTCCAGTTTCTCCAGCTTGACATTTAAAAGATCATCACATTTGTTCCCGTCCTAGGAGTTAGGAGCGCATGGCATACTGTGCATTCACCGCCATCCAAGGGGGCTCTCCAACTATGCAGAGCTAAAATACTGTGCTCTGGTTCTGGACTCTCCCAAGGAATTGTCACGTCCTGTACAAAGCCACTTCTCAGCTTCCCCTGCCTATCACTAGGTTCACAGTGAGATCTTCCTGCAACCAAGTCAAAGAATCACATCTGGGACTCAAGTGAGTTCTCCAAGCTTAGTGTGCAATGCTCGGTTCTCAACAAATTGCACCACAGGGGGAACCTTTGTTTTTTTTTAAACATATGCCCGCTATTACTCGAGGTGAAATCTCCGGTTAATATGTCTAACCTGAGACTGATTTTACGTGAGTATCCTATTTTCCCTGTACACTGACAGGTGTCCTCTCACCATTCAGGCAGGTACTCACCGTCTTCGGAGAGTACCCAATAGAGCTGGGTTGGCTTAGGAGCCGTTCAGGTTATTCTAGTCCCTGGTTGACAACACTTCTTCAAATGTCTCGCCAGGGCACGAACCTGGATCACCCGATCACCAGCGCAGTGTGGTAACCATTACACCAGCGTGGCTCAGTCTTGAAACACCAAGGTAATCAGTTTCCAAAGTAATAAAACATAGAATTTCACTATATTTTGTCAAAAACTCTGATGCCATCACAAGAACAGCTATGCTTTGGACCCCTGAAGGAAAGCAAGAGGTTGACCAAAAACAACGTGGCAGAGAACTGTGAAGGCCGAGATGCAGAGAATTAACCAGAGCTGGGGCAGTGCACGAAGGATGGCTGCCAATTGAGTAAAGTGGAAGCAGTTTGTTACTGCCCTGCAAGATGCCACCAGGTGTGATGGCCACTGACTGCTTTGACAGACTGCTACTAAGGATCAAAGAAGAAGATGGCCATATTTAGTACATTTAGTGCTATTCACACCATTTTTACAATGGTCCCTTATAAAAAATCACAAAATATATACAATATTGAATTAGGTAATTTTCAAACAAATAAACTAGAATAACATCACATAAAAACCTTTTACACTTTTTGTTTCAGGTTTTAACAATATCCCTAGCTTAATCTTCTACCTATGACTAGTCATTAGATGTAACTGTAGGTCTAGTTCTGCTGCTTTTCGATGGGCCAGGCTACCTAGGGCCATGCACACTCATCAATTAAATCTAGTATCTAACATTTCAGCACCGATCCCGTCATTTGACAACAAACTATGACTATCAAACAATCATCATCTCTGTTAACAGCATTTCTAAGTTCTAAGCATATTTGACACATTTATTCACTTAAGAGGCTTAGAATGTGTGTGTGGGTGTGTCACATGTGTGTGTGTGTATATATGTATATATGCACTTGTCTAGCTCTTGTCATCAGTTCCACATTAGTAATCTTGGCATATCACTTCAATCCATTTATTGTACATAAACATCCATTTATGAAAGTCCGTAGCTTTTTGGTTGTTCTTTTTGTTGTTCTTTATGTTTCAGAGCCATGCAGTAGGATTGACTTGACATTCTCTGATACTTCCAGAGAGTATATAATAAAAATACTAATCAAAAGTACATACAAAAGCAAACAGAATCCCTAAACATAAGCAGAAATGAAAGGTAAAAAGCTTTGGCAGTGGTTGGTTAAATAGAAGGAAAGACATACCAATGCTGATCACAGCTGTAACAAGCTTCTGTGGTGCCATGAGTATGGAGGAACTGGTGTGATGATAGTAGATCACTATCATCATCATTATTTTCATCTGCGCTTTTTGTGAAGCACAGAGCCATCACTGCAGTTGTCCCCCTTGCAGGAAGCCTGCGTCAACCAATCACACGCTCTCACAGTGGAGGTGGTTTCTGTGGTAATTTGTTCTACACGATGAGGCTGCCAGCCTCATGCACAACCTCATATTAGTCGCCTTGTACGAACTGCTTGAGGATAAAGTAGTCCTGTTCTTTCTTTGTCTCTTCAGAGACATCCGGGAATGACAGAGCAATGAAAATAGATAAGTCTTGTCTACATTCATTACAAAGGTAGTACAGTCGAAAATAAGAACAGTAGACAGCCGAAAACATGTCGGCCATCTGCCTATCCAGATGTTGGCTGGGTTGACTGCACTTATTAAAAACGTACCTCCTACTGCTAGCCTCAATTATGATCCTAACCCTGTCACAAACAGGCTGTACATAAAAAAACAACAACAAGAAAATATAAACTTATCACCCATGAACTTTGCCAATCCATATACAGCCATTACTGTTTTGCTTCCATGCAACCAGACTCATGCTTCTCTTATATTTTGGACACTCATGCTGATTTGTAATTAAACTGTTGATATTTACTGTTGTGTGTAGTAAATGTTGATAGATGTAATGAGACGTGGCATTCTCACGTTATGAAGTTTAGTCACGAAGCCTGAACACAGGGTACAAACTCGACATGTTTAATTCGCCATCTTAGAAGTAGGAGGAAGTAGAAGAGTCTCTTATTGGATGAAGAACTTCTGAAAGATTGTTGAGAAACTTTGCTAGATACTGTATCATGCCGCAAAATCTGCAAACCTTATGACAGTCCTTAGGAATGGGCATGTTTAGTATTGTCTCAACCTTTTTCTTGTCTGGTTCAACACCTCGAGCAGTAATAAGGTGACCCATGAAGGTAATTTCTTCTTTCTTCTCTTGAGCTTTAGCTTCATTCAGTTTAATGCCTTTCTCTTTACACCTATGTTTCAGTGCTTTAAGCTTCAAATCATGGTCCTTAATTGCTTGCTGTCTGTTTGATCCACAACCTGCAATAACTATGTCATCAGCAACATTGATGCAACCATGAAGACCTTCAAGAGCTTGTGCTAGATGCCTCTGGAAAATTTCACTGCTTACATTCAACCCAAATGGTAATCTAGACCATCTGAACCTACCATAAGGTGTAATCATTGTTGTAAGTTTACTAGACTTCTCATCAAGTTTGATATGCCAGAATGCTTCCTTGATATCCAGCTTTGTGAAAATCTTGGCATTATTGAGTTCAGGCAATACATCATCCAAAGTTGGTAATCTGTAATGCTCTCTCTGCAAAGCCTCATTCAGGGGTCTAGGATCAATGCATATTCTTAAAGAACCATCAGACTTTTCAACAACAGCCATTTGGTTAACCCATTCAGTCGGTTCCTCTACTGGTATTAATATGCCTCTGTTCATTAGATGTTGAAGCTCTGATTTTACCTTGCTCTTAAGTGAAAATGGTATTTTTCTGCACGGCAGTGCCTTTGGACGAATATTAGGATCAATATGCAACACAGCTTTACCCAGGACACCTAGATGGTTATCAGAGTTATGATCATTATCTAAACTGTCAGTAGCCACCTTAGCAATAAATTTGTTTGTGTTGACTGTCACAAACTGTAGATCCTGCAGTGTGTTGTTGCCCAGCTAACATGTGAATCTATTTTTCACAACAGTAAACCTTATATTGTGTTTTGTCCCAGTCTTAGGATTCTCAGCAGTTAATAGAACTTCTCCCAGTGGAGTCATCTTAGTACCATTCCACATAACAAGCCTCTGTTTAGTGGGTAACAATTGTTCTTGCATCACAAAGCGTTGACAGATTGTATTCACATCAGCTGCTGTGTCTAGCTGAAATTTTACCATTTTTCCATTGACAATGAGTTGTGCAGATGTACAAGCTTTACTAGACTTCACACAGTTAAGAAAAACTTCAGAATCTTCCACTGACTCTGTGTGAACAGTGTGAACTTTCTTGCATTTAACTTTGAAATGGTTTCTTCCCCCACAGTTTGAGCAAAGCTTCCCCCATGCAGGACACTTTTTCGTAATCAATAGATGTTTCAGTCCACAGTAATGACACTCCTTTCTAGGTTCAAAGTACCCACTGTCAGTGTTACTTTGACAGGCTTTACCAGCAGCATGCCCAGTGTCTCTCTTGGGAGGTTTATGGTTGAGTGATTTTTTCTGTACCTTTTCAATCCTTGCTTCAGAAGGTTGTACTGTATTATTCATCTCTCTTATGTCTTTTCCAGTTTGCTCGAAGACTCTGCATATGTGAATGGCTTTCTTTAGATCGAGGTCAGCTTCTCTCAAGAGCTTCTCTTGTAACCTTTTGTTAACAATAAAGACAATTTTGTCTCTTATCATACAATCCTTGTCGTTAAAGTTGCATAAGTCTGCCTTAGTTCTCAGCTCAGTCAAAAAGGAATTAAAAGGCTCGTGAAGAGGTGTGTTCCAGAATCTGAACGTATGTAATACTTCATTTCTTCATGAGCTACAATGGTTCTGGAGCAAATCGAGAATTTTAGTAGGATTAGAGGGGTCTCCTTCCTCTGCAAGTTGATCAAAAACTTCAACAGCTTGAGGTCCAGCACAGTGTAAGATGATGGCCGCCCGAACAGATTCAGGTTTCGAAGCAACCTCTGCTGCATCCATATACAGTTTTAACTGTCGTCTCCATTTACGAAATGTGTCTGGTTCGACGTTATTTATGTCTAGGCAGGGTGGTAACCGAAACATGGGCTGTTCTGCCATGACGAAATGTCTAATAATGGTATACAAGCAATAACCTACCAGTCTATGATGTCAGCACACGTGTTACAAGTATTCAGCAGAATAGTTCGAATTCTGTAGAAATAAACACCGCTGCCACCATGTTGATATTTACTGTTGTGTGTAGTAAATGTTGAAATGTCTTCGTAAAGGTGCAGTGGCATGCGAATCTTCCAGAAGAGCAGCAGCGGAACAGCGGAGACAAGCTAGAAAAGATCGTGAAATAAAACCTTCACATGAAGCAAACATTCCCTGCCCACACTGTCCGAGATCCTTCCAGGCCCGCATCGGGCTCATCAGTCACCTTCGTACTCATAGACTATCCTAACATCCTAATAATTGGATGAACAGAGTGGTTTTCATCACTTGTGATGGACGAACAACACCAGTAAATGTTGATAGATGTAATGAGACGTGGCTGGCTGTCATACATTCTCACGTTATGAAGTTTAGTCACGAAGCCTGAACACAGGGTACAAACTCGACATGTTTAATTCGCCATCTTAGAAGTAGGAGGAAGTAGAAGAGTTAGCCTAAGGGCAAGTAACTCTAGTAAGAAACAAGATAAACATCGAGACAAGATATAGATACATCAACATTAACCTTCAATGATATTGTAATCACTTAAAGTGACAAAACCACTGATGTATCTCGTGAATACCTTAATCACTCTGAGCAAAACACCATCAACGTAGTGATAGCCATTAGGGAGATATTATCAAACATTGCCAACTCTGTTTACTATTCTTCATTTCAGCCAGGTAAGGTAGTTTGTTTGTTTGGTTTTTTTGTGTGTTCATTTGTTTGTTCTTTATTTTTATTGTTTATTTGTTTCTTAGACAGGGTAGGTCACACACACATACACAGTTTTGGTTTTGGTTTACTCTATTTGGACTGAGTGAAGGGGGGAAGAAGCCACTATATTGTTTTGAATTTATTACACTATATATCATAAGTATAACCATCGAGGGTTGAACGAAATACTTTGTTGTTTTTTTTTTTAATGTTTACCTCTAGGATAAAAATATTACAGCCCTGATAACAACAGTGATGCACATGGAAACAAACATGGCTATGAACACACATAAAAGATAACCTATCCAATATTTTCCTACAGAGAACAGGCAGTAACGATTTTAAGAAAGCCACGATTACAAATATCTGCCACAGGCATGACAACTACACCCACTATATGCATTAAAAATTACAAATAATTTACCATGAAATAGATTATTCAAAAAACAGTTATGTAGCTTATTTACCTGCAACCCACCAGCCTGATCTTCTTCAGCTTTCTTTGACATATTCAGGTCTTGAATCACATTAACTATCACACTCTCATCTAATAACAGCACCGAACAGTTTCCTGGTTAAGTTAAAAGCCCAAGATCGCATTTCACGCACTGACGTTGCCTCTATATTTTCGTAAGTCTTGCATTACTAGGACAATATAGGAAAAATAAATATATTTGTTGATATCTTTGACTCTGCTGCACTTATTTTCTTTCATTCATTTTATATTAGTATTACTCAAATTTGTTTTGAGTAAATTCGAATTTTATTTAAACCGTATTGATTTCATTTTGGTGTGGTATCGATGGTAAACAAAAATTTTGTGAATCCGGAAATATTTCCTCGTAACATTTATAACACGCATTATTTTGAACTTAATTAAGAAATAAGTTATGTATGCCGTAAGAAGAAAAGCGGGAGTAAAGGTGTAACAATTTGTATATAACTCTCTGTCAATTAATATAAAATGTCATTAAGTTTGTAAGTAAGTTTCCTAAACATTGTTACACTTGTATCATATCTCTCTTATTATTTGTCGGAGTGCAAAGATTTATGGAACTCATTTGCTTCGAAATTAAACATCATTTACATCGGTGGCTACTGAAAAACTAGAATTGGAATCATACAAGATGGCTACCCCCAGTGATGATGAAATGCTCGGTGAAAAACCAAAAATCATTAAGAAGGTTTTGAAAGACTCCGATGACAAAAGGCTTATCGTCATTCTGGAAAAGGCTTCGTTGGAAACAGTTAAGGTAAAATACAATATAGCTTTGAAATAACGACAGGTTATCCCCACTTTTTTGTCAGAACTGCACCTGGTTGTTTGGTTGAAATGAAGAACAGTGCGAGATGTTCTTCGAGGTCGTCCTAGTAAGTTACCAACGTTGTTAGCGTTAGGATTAAGGTTAGGTTATCTCTGAATTCGTTTTAAAGGCCTATCGAACTGTTTCACTGGTCTTCATTTCAACCAATCACTCAGTTTAGAGGACACGCTGGAGTTAGCCAAAATGGGAATAACAATGAACAACAGAATGTCCTGTATTGCTCTCTGCCTAGATGTCTATTGATCCGGCGGCCAGTTAAGTCGCCCACATCGTTAGGGTTAGGATTCCTACACAAATAATGTCTGACAAATGAACATTTGAACTTAGGGCCTGCCGGTTACTACTGAGTGTCTGCATCCTTAGTTAACGAAACAAATATAAAGGTATGTTATGAGGCACTCGTAGGAAATAAAGAAGTAGAACACTAGACAACACTCTTTCAAATGTACTCGCCAGGGCACGAACCTGGATCACCCGATCGCCAGCGCAGTGTATTAACCACTACACCAGCATGTCTTAAAACACCTAGGTAATCAGTTTCCAAAGTAATAAAACAGAATATCCTATATTTTGTCAAAAACTCTGATGCCATTAGGCTATGTATTTGTTTCATATTAATTTATATTTGTTTCATATTAATTTACTGTTTACAGGCCTCGGGTTTCCCTTCCTTATCCTTAGTTAACGGCATGTACACATTTTTTTAAATCCTCTGTAAGCAAAATCTGAATATGCTGTCAGCATTTTTGCTGAAAAAAACTTGAATCTACTATTGACACCACTTACAGCCATGGCTGACATTAATTCCTCGAAGTATTGAAACTTGGAGAATAATAAGCCCATAATGCACATGATTTACAAATGCCGAGCATTTAAATACGATTCCTGAGCAAAAATAACAGCAGACAACAATCACACTCATGCACAAAATTGATTCTGTTCAACTTTGGCTTACTAATTTGACCATACTGCTTTTCGTCATCGTATTTAGCGATTTTATCAATTTATGCATAAGATGGGAATGCAGAAAGATGTTACCAAACATTAAACCTTATTCTTAAACCTTTTTCCAGCTTTTTGACAAATAACATGTGAAAAACAGTCAGGTCATACTTAAAAACAAATAAACCAAGTAAAAACATGATAATCGCACACACCCACTTAATCAGCTGCGCCCAGACTTCACTTACTTATTTACCCATACTGACTTGTGTTGCTGTATTTTGTGATTTCATTGGCTATGCTGAAGATATTAACGAGTGCTAACCATATCTCTGTTTTCAGCTTTTTGATGACAAATAGTAACCTACAACAAACATGCATTTACAAAACAAAAGCAAGACAAAAACATATGTAAAAATAAGGAATAAAATTGCAACTTACCTCATATTAATTCAAATTCCTATTTAAGACAATCCCAAACAATAGATATTTGGCAAAATAGCTTATCTGTCCTACTGTTTTTCATTCAACTCAATTTGTCATATTCTTCACAGATTTATATTTTTGTGGAAGATACTATGAATTACTGATTTATGACAACTGGCCAAGCACTGTTATTCTATGTAATGTCATGTATGGAGCATTTATTTTCCTTTTTTTGTCAGTGCAGCTTGTAACAGTAATAAAATAAAAGTGTATTTGCCCTGTGTACTTCCTGAGTATTTCTGATGAGACAAATAGCATAAAACTATTGCTCCATCAGTCCTATCACTCCATCAGTCATATCGCTCTATCAGTCCTATCCTAAATCAATCAATACCCTTTAGCTCTCCAAGGAGCATAGGCCTTCAACAAACACATGCCAAGTCTTCCTGTCCCGTGCCATCCTCTCAAGTTCTTTCCATGTTTTCCTCATCATTTTCACCTCTGTATCCAGTTCTCTTCTCCATGTGTTTTAGGGTCTACCTCTGCCTCTCTTTCCCTGTGGATCCCAGAACAAGGACTGTTTTGTAATGCTATCAGTAGGTCTCCTCAATGTGTGTCCTATCCATCGCCAGCGTCTTCTTCTCAACTCTTGTTCCACTGGCACATGTCTGGTCTTGTCATCAATTCAACATTTGTGACTTTGTCATACCATTTCAGTTCTATTTTATGCAAGCACCCGTTTATAAAAGTCTGTAGCTTTGTGGTTGTTGTTTTTGTTGCTCTCCATGTCTCAGAGCCATACAATAGGACTGACTTGACATTTGAGTTGAAGATTCTTATTTTCGTGTTGGACTTGATTTCTCTTGTTCTCCATGTTTCCCAATGCAGTGAAAGCTCCTCTTGCATTTTGTATTCTTTTGAAATCATTGTCTGTCCCTCCAACTCTGTCTATATTACTGCCAAGATATGTGTACGTTTCTACATCCTTAAGTGGTGTTTCTTCAAGTTCAACATTGTTATTATTTCTTGCATTCATTCTCATGATCTTTGTCTTTTCCATGTGTATTTTCAGGCCCACTTGTTGTGACCTCTCATCGAGAATTTTCATTTTCTCTTGCATCTGATTATGGTTACGGTACAGAAGAGCCGTCATCTGCGAAATCCAGATCATCAAGCTGTCCTCCTTCCACACAATCTGCCTAAGGAAAATTTTTTGAACCTTTTGGCCAAATACCATCAGCAACCAAGAACTACTTATTCAGAATAACCAGGAGGACATGCACACCATGATAGCTGGCAGACGCTGGAGTTGGGTTGGTTACGTCCTCAGAGGGGACCCTGATACCATCACAAGAACAGCTATGCTATGGACCCCCGAGGGAAAGTGAAAGAGGGGCTGACCAAAAACAACTTGACGGAGAACTGTGGAAGCCGAGATGCAAAGAATGAACCAGAGTTGGGGCACTGTACGAAGGATGGCCGCCGACTGAGCAAAGTGGAATCAATTTGTTGCTGCCCTACAAGATTGGATTCCATTTCTGTTGTGTGATGTCAATGTTTTCATAACCCAATCTGTTGTTAGTAAGAAAAGAAATGGACACAAGAGGCATCCCTGTCTCCCTCCCATTCTAATCCTAAATGGTTCTGTAAGTTGTCCTTCATGAAGAACTCTGCATGTCCATAAGAAGTGAAAAAGAAAATGCAGATGAAGATAAATATATATGGATCCATAAAATATGTTTCTTCCTTTACTTGTGTTCCTCATCAATACCCTTTAGCTCCCCAAGGAGCATAGGCCTTCAACAAACACATGCCTGTTCCTCATACTTCATTATAAAATATCTTTAAACTGAACTGTGGTTATCAAAAATACTTTTGCAGGTTGGTCAGAAGTATGAGCTTCTGTCTTGTGATAGACACAGCGGTTTGGGCAAACGCATTAAAAAAGATGTGTCCACATGCCGACCAGACATTACACACCAGTGCTTGCTGATGTTGTTGGATTCACCGTTAAACAGAGCCGGACTGTTGCAGGTACTTGTCTGTTTTCTTATAGTACTTTGTTACTGCTGTCATATCAAGATACTGTATTTTGTTGTTGTGTGCCAGTTAGGTACTTTAGGGGCAGATCAGTGGTGTGTCTTTTTTTTTTTTCATTGTAATACCATCATCCATTGGTATATGTTTGGTTCTTGTTATCAGTTCCACATTAGTGATCTTGTCGTATGATTTAAATCCTTCATTTTTTTTTTTTTTTAACGTACTCCTGCTATTACTCGAGGCGAAATCTCAGGTTAGTATATCTAACCTGAGACTGATTTTACGTGAGTATCCTATTTTCCCTGTACGCTGACAGGTGTCCTCTCGCCATTCAGGCAGATACTCACCGTCTTCAGAGAGTACCCAATAGAGCTGGGTCGGCTCAGAAGCCGTTCAGGTTATTCCAGTCCCTGGTCGACGACACTGCTTCAAATGTTCTCGCCAGGGCTCGAATTAATCCAGTCCAAATTCCGGTTGACGACACTCCTTCAAATGTCCTCGCCCGGGCTTGAACCTGAATCACCCGATCGCCAACGCAGTGTGGTAACCATTACACCAGCGCGTCTCCCGCAATCCTTCTATTTTATCAATTAGTACCCTTTAGCTCCCCAAGGAGCATAGTCCTTCAATGAACACATGCCAAGTCCTCCTGTCGAGTGCCATCAGCTCAGGTTCTTTCTACATCTTCCTCGTCATTTTCACCTCTGTCTCCAGTTCTCTTCTCCATGTGTTTTTTTGCCTCTCTTTCCCTGTGGGTTCCAGAGCAGGAACTGCCTTGTAATGCTGTCAACAGGTTTCCTCCGTGTGTGTCCTAAACATTGCGAGCGTCTTCTTCTCATCTCATATTCCACTTGTTCTTGTCATCAGTTCCACATTGGTGACCTAGTTGTACCATTTCAGTCCTTCTGTTCCACACAAACACCCATTTATGAAAGTCTGTAGCGTTTTTGTTTTTCTCCGTGTTTCAGAGCCAGACAATAGAACTGACTTAACATTTGAATTGACAATTCTGATATTTGTGTTGGACCTGATTTCTTTTCATTCCCCAATGCAATGAAAAGCTCCTCTAGCCTTTTTGTTGACGCTTCAGGCTACCTAGCTGTAAATGGGTATCCAACTCTACTCTTTAAGTTAGGGAGGGCAAAGGCAACAAGGACGGGAATTAATTACCCCATCTCATTAAGCTGTACCTAGTATGGTGAAGGCTCTAAATTTTCACTCCCATAAGGCAGTTTCTGTTATGGGGCCACGTTTATGTTTTTGTATTTTTTAATGTACTCGATAATTATTTTTTGTCCCCTTCTTTTTGAAATTTGTTTGCAAGAGGCTTATGTCATAGAGAATTTATGGTCTTATTGAGTGGCTAGTTCTTAGCATCTCATTTATTGTAAATAAAGATATGACATCATTGACGTCAAAACAAACTAAATAGCAGGTGGCTAGTATGGATATTGTGTCTTCATTGTGTGGCGTTGTCCTATCTAGTCACTTTCTAATCTGTGAAAGGTACCCCCATACTCCTCATGGAGCAAAAGAGGAACAACAGAAAAAATGTTCATCTGATTACGAGTTACGATTGGTACCAGGGTTTAGAATATAATTTGAGTGGAATGTATTTTTGTTACAGTTCCTTCCTCTTTCATCATGGGTTTGCCGTTTTGCTCTGTGTCGAACAAGGGGCCACCACTACAGCTGGTCCCTTGCAGGAAGCCCGCACCAAGTAATCATATGCTCTTGTAGTTGTGGTTTCTGTATCAATTTGTTTTACACGATGAGGTTGACAACCCACTGCTTAACCATACGTTAGTCAATCCTTCCTCTTTAGTGCGGCGTGAAGTTCCATAGAAAGTAATATCCGTAATGTTTTGTTACTGTTTTGTTTGGTTGATGCAGTGTTTTTTTTGTTTTTTTTTCCGTTATTGCGCAGGTTTACGTCAAAACAGAGAAAAATGTGTTAATAGAAATCAACCCACAGACACGGATTCCGCGAACTTTTGACAGATTTTGTGGTCTTATGGGTAAGTACAGACCCTAGAAATTAGCAATTATTTAATATGTTTTATGGGACCCCAAGATGCAGCAATAGTGAATGCAGTCAGCGACCCATAGCTTGACTGCCTGCATCAGGACCAGCGAACCAGAGCTGGTCAAGACCGTACTCCACCTCCACGTGGTGGTCCTGGAAACAGTCTGCAGCAGTGCAGGCTGGCTGAGCGAGTACGGATCGCAATGGGAAGGCAAACCCGGTCCCTAAAAAATGCTGTGCTGAAGTTGGATGTGTCGACCGAAAGGTGCAGATATCACAGCTACGGCGTAAACAGACACAACGCAACCACCGTCCTTTTCAGGGCGAACGAAGAAGAAGAAGATATGTTTATACTTACGAAGCTGTGAGATAGACTGGAAGGGAGGCATCAAAGAAGATTTGGCAACCCGAAGAGCAGTAACTGGGAGATTTTCAGGCCATAAATTGAGGATTCCTCAGCGAAAGAGAAGTTGGCAAGAAAACAAAGATGGCTGTATACCGCTCCACCTATGTCCCAGTCTTGACGTATGGATGCGAGTCATAGGCATTGACTACAACCCACAAAAGTCAGATCCAAACCTCAGAAATGAAGTATCTGATAAAGATGGTTGAAGTAACAAGAAGAGACATGGTCCGCAACCAGACGATAAGTCAAGACCTAAAAACCCAACCCCTGCAGACCCAAGTAGAACAGTCCCAACTAAGATGGTTTGGCCATGTCTGCAGAATGGGAGAAAATTGGCTGCCATGGCAGGTATAGGAGGCTAAGAGCCAGGATTCCAGGACAACCCAGAGTTCGCTGGGAGGACAACATTAGACAATCTCTGAAGCACCAAGGAATAGAATGGAACCAGGCCAGGAGGAAGTCTGCCAATAGGATAGTATGGCGCTCTCTTTTCCAATCCTCTACACCTCACAGTAGAAGAGGAACGACTAAGTAAGTAAGTAAGCTTTGAAATAAGTACTTTGCCCTTTTCTTGATTACATGATCTATGATTTCTTTTCTTTCAGCATTTCGAGCCCTTAAGGTTCATTGCTGTAGACATGGTTACAATTTTAGGACCAATTGGTCTTCTCTTGTTGGTACATCGACTTGCTCTTTAAGCCTCAATTTGCATGACATCCACTTGTTGTTTTTCTCTGTTATCCTCCATTTGTTTGAAATTTCGTTGCTGGCTTTGTTTTTTAGATTAAGTGATATTAATTAATGATGGGACTGTGTAATTACTGTACGGTATATTCTTTAATTGTTCCAATTGTCCATTCCTTTGTACTATCTTTGACTGGCCAACATACCTTATAAATATTATGTTTTCAGAATGATTTCTCGCCTTCTCTCTTGACGCTCTTTTTCTCTTTGAATGTTATTGTTTGTGTTTTGTTTTTAGTTTATTTAGGGCTTCAGTATTTGGATCATTAACTTATCCTTACACTGAAAGAAGACTTTCATTTGCTTTATTTAAACCTTTTGATTTCCGATCAGGAATCGTCTTCACTATTGCCCTTCATTATCATCTGTAAGAGCCCTAAGCCTTGAGTGAACTTATGCAAAGTCCCATGTCATCAGCTCAATTGTTTCCTTGTCTTCTTCATCTCTTTCATTTCTTTGTCCAGTACTCTTCTGTGTGTGCTTTTCTGTCTACTCCTACCTCTCTTGTCATGGGGATTCCAGAACAGGAACTACCTTGTAATGCTATTGACAAGTTTCCTCAATGTGATTCTTGTCATCAGTTCCACAGTGTTCAATCCCCAGTTGAGGCAGGAATTTTTAGACCGCAAACGGCTCCGGTGTCGACCCGGCCTCATAAATTGGGTACCAGAGCAACTCTGGAAAGGTTAAGGCGGCCGGCGTGATGTTGACCACATCACCCCTAGTGTGCCGAATGGTCAGGAAAATATGGGCCTAACACCGTATTCCCAATATGGCTCAATGGGCATGTAACGGGATCCTTTACCTTTTACCCTTTCAAACCTTCTATTCTATGCAAGCACTCATTTATGAGTGGAGTAAGTCAGGTGAGAACTTGACGACCTACTAAACAGGTCATCATCAACCTGGTCAGAGAATGCAGACCTTGAAGCAGTGGGAAAGCAGAGCTGAAAATTGATCATCTGATAAATGATATTGCCAAGGCTGATGATGCCATTGTGTACACTGATGGGTCTGTAGAGATCAGGGTGGGGCTTCTCGGCTAGAGTTAAGGGCAGGATCGTCGCTGAATATAGCAGGGCTTTCATGGCAGCAACTTCCAGCATGAGAATGGAGGTAGAGGCAGCTACTGTGGCTTTATGATGGCTGTCTGAAACTTCATTAACAAGGGCAGTTATTGTGTCAGACTCTCAGTCCATGCTTTGGAAGATCCACAATGGATAGCTACAGCATGAATGGAAAACCTCCATAGAAGCCTCGAATCTACTGTCCTGGTCATGTAGGGATACGCGGCAATGAAAGAGTTGATAGACTAGCTTCAAGAGTACCTATAGTAGGTGCATTGGATATGGACAAGGGAGAGATACTGAGGGCAAGTAATGACCGCCTTTTAGAGAATGACACTGCAATCGATAAATTATCAAATCTAAGATTGCTGGAGTTTGACATTAGGCTTAAGACTGGCAGGGATGAATGTTTGAGAGGATGCATCCGGCATTTATACAACCAGCGCGCAGTAGGAACAATTAGCATTTATACCCGCAACGTTTGCTGAGGGAGACTGATCATCTATGGGTTTGCTCGGAGTGCAATGATGTCGATTCTGAACAGCAATAATAATAACTCTTTTATGAAAGTCGGGGCATACATAGGTCATACATGCCAACCCCTGGAGATAACAAAAACCTGTACCAAAAATCAGAAAACCTGTACAAAAATCCAAAAACCCGTGCTAAAAAAAATATATATATAAAAAAAGAACCGTACAAAGAAAACAAAATCTATTCAACAACCATTGTTTTCTTTGAGAAAACAAAAGAGCATTTTAGTCACCTAAGCTTTCGTATAAGTTATTGTTTACTGCATTTTCCTAGTTTGCACATTTGATACAATTCTTAACGTAGGACATAATAGGAAACTCAGTACGGGGCGTTACAACAGGGAGCAGTCCGATCATCGTAACGGTTTCCCCTGTCGGTCAAGTGTTTAGACCCTTTAATAATCTCCACTACACTATAACTTTTCTGATTTACTCCACTCTCCCCCTTTGAATATATTTTCAACTGTGATCACCTGCTTAATCATTGCCTCTGCCTGTGCCATCCATGACACCCCCCGCTTTATTACCAACAAGTCATCATCAGCCTTGGTAGAGAGTGCAGAACTTGGTCCAATGGGAGTGCACAGCTGGAAATTAATCAGCTGATAAATGATCATGCTGGGGATGATGATGCCATTATGTATACCGATGGGTCTGTAATACGTGGTGAGAAATCAGGGTGGGGCTGCTCTGCTAGAGTAAAGGGTAGAATTGTCACTGAACATAGCGAGGCTTACATGATAACAACCAGTGAGAAAGGAGGTAGAGGCAGCTATTGCAGCCTTAAGGGGGGCTGTCTGAGACTTCATTAACAAGGGTGGTTATTGCATCTATGCACAATCTGTGCTTCAGAAGGTCCAAAGGGGATGGTTCCAGCATGCATGGAAAACCCCCATAGAAGATCGAATCTTCAGAAACAGGTATGGATTTACTGTCCTGGTCATGCAGGGGACATGGCAATGAAAGAGCTGACAGACTAGCTTCAAGAGCACCCATAGAAGGTGCATAGGATATGGATAAAGAGAGATACTCAGGGCAATTAATGATCACCTCTTAGAGAATGACATTGCAATCGATGAATCATCAAGGCTAAGATTGCTGGAATTTGGCATCAAACGTAAGATCAGCAGGGATGAACGAATGAGAGGACGCATCTGGTGTGAATGCAACAAGCACGCAACAGGAACAATTAGCATTCATTCCCTTCAACATTTGCTGAGGGAGACTGCACACCTATGGGTTTGCCCGGAGCACAATGACGTTAATTCTGATCAACAATCAGCCCTATGACTTTTGCTTTGAGCTCATCATGTCTCAAGTCTGTGACCTGATAAACTAGATCTAGAGTGTGTTTTGGTTGAAATGAATCACAGTGGGCCATCTCCTTTGATGTCATCCCAGTAAGTCGCCAGTGTTAGGGTTTGGATTACGTTTAGGATTCCTAACACTGACCCTTTTTTACAGCGTCTCTGAATTCTTTTTTTTTTTTATGGCTGAATTAACATGGTCCAGTATGCTTCATTTCAACCGTGTGTTTAGGTCGCGGGTTTCCTACAAAGTCACAAATTTTAAAAAAAGTATACTAGGTTGTCTACCTCCTTCGTTCGATCGGATTTGTCGTCAATATTATTAGACTTTCGTCTGTCCCTGGATTAACTTTATCAGTCTAAATCAGGCCATATTCAATACCTACATCTGATTCGCCACGTCATCATCGTTCTGATCAAATACCAAGTCACCTCTCAGCTCCCAAAGCAAAGATTACATCACCTGGAAAGCCATGACTTTTTTTTAAATTGCAAAAAATCAAAATGTCGACTGATTCCGAAAATAATTTCAGAAAACAGAAACTTCATACATATTAAAAATCTATTTATAACCCAAGTCTTGCTAAATAGTGTTCCGACTCTCAATTTTGGACGATAGACTTTGGTCACTGGCGTTTTTGGCCGAATCAAATTGTAAAGGGTTAATAATTAGGTGAAAACCTGTAGAGAAAGTATGTACGGCTGTACAAATCTGAAAACAAAAAATAATGTACAGAATACGGGTAACTCGTACTACTATGATAGGTCAACAAATATGTTACGCGTGTCTGGAACTGGGCAGCTGTCTCTGTTTTATTCATTACAAGCCATCACTGCATCATCACCATTATTAATCTTGTTCTTCATATGGAGTATAGGCCTTCATAACAAGCTGCCTGCTGCCAATATAATTTGACTCAAGGTATTATGGGATTTCTCATCCAATGATCTCACTTGATTGTTATATTCTGTTTCACTCCTTACTGATGATGATGATGACTTAACCTTTTTTTTTTCCCTCAGTCCAGTTGTTAGACAAACTTAGCATCCGAGCCAGTGATGGTCCACAGAAGCTGCTGAAGGTAATAAAACTTCTTAAAATAGAGAGATGATTTATCTAATAAGATGTGCTAAATCTAAAGTGGGGCCCTGCTTTACGGAGTTCCGCTAATACAGCACGTTTCAGTTATATACATGTTCGTTGTATTCTGTGCTTGTTCTGCTTTTTTGGCATGATGCGCTCAACAGCTGGGTCCAAGAATGGCTTTGGGTGACAATTTATTGCCAGTAATTCATATTTATTAAATAAATAAAGAGAGAAACCAGAGCCTTGTGATAATTAAACAAATAATACACATGCATAGGTATGTTGCAGGCACTAGACCACAGAAAAACAACATAAGTTATAAGCTTACCATGGAATCGAAACCAGTCTCCTACTTCATTACTTCTTACGAATGCCTGCAACATACCTATTATTATTCATTTAATGTTGGTATTTCAGTCTGTTTACAGCAGTTGTGCATTTAATGTCTGTCTTTATTCTGGCAGTTTTCCAAACTTTTAAAATGTATTATGTTATATGTTTTATTTTTGTTATTAATTGCAATGGCATCTAAGTGTAAAAGTGATAAAAAGGGGAGACTTAAGCCTCTTACTTCAAATACTGTATATTCATTTTACTTTCGTATGGTTTTTTAGGCCTATGTCTGTTGTGCACTTGATATATGATAGTGTTATTAGGATTTTACAAACACTAGTAAGTTAACTCTTTCAGTCCCAAGCAAAAAAGTGGGTTTGGCCCAAGCAAAAATGGCCACCCCAGTGCGTTTTTATTGTTGTTGTTTGGAAATAATTTTTTAAAATGTTCATATGCATAAATAACTTTGTTGTTGTATATGAAACTGAAGGTAATTGGATGTACTTTACTCGTGTGCTACAAGTATAAAAGCTTTCATTGAAAAATGATTAGTTATTCAAGGTAAAATGGAGGATATGCGCTTAAAAAAAATGATTAGTTATTCAAGGTAAAATGGAGGATATGCGCTTAAAAAAATCGCTTTAAAAATCTAAAATAAATATCTCAAAACAGAAACACGCTCACTCTTAAACACATGCGGTATTTAAAAGAATGTACTTGCAGTCGGAAATGACTTTGTGGGTAGTTATAATTAGAAACAGTCTCAAACAGAGGCACATATACTAAAGGCTTTTTAAAGTCGATTGGGCCAAGCGCGTCTAACCCCTGAGCCTTTATAAAGTTGACTGGGACTTAAAGAGTTAAAAAAGGCTATTTTCTGCTTTTCAGCAGTTTCTGTTTTTCGGAAGGGGTCTGGAACCTAACCTGCTGTATGAGCGAGGCTCTACTGTATCTTTGTTTAATACTTACATTGCTTTCATGTGTACTTTTATACCCAAACAGCATTGTTAAACTTTCTTCTCAAAAGTTAACATAAAATCTCTTAAAACATTTGTTGTTATCAGACTTTGGAAAATGCCGTATGTGTTAAATCTAAGATAAGGGCATAGTCTTGTTGTAACAAACGAAACAAATTTGTACTCACTACAATAAAGGTTAATCTTATCAATCACCTGTTACGACGTGCTTGAAGTTATTATCATCAGTACTAGCTAATTTTGGTATTTCTGTCATAAACAACAGGTGATAAAGAACCCTGTGAGCAACCATTTGCCAACAGGATGTCCGAAGTATGCCATGTCGTACAGTGCAGAAGAGATCATTGATGTCAGGGATGTGGTGCCAAAGGATGGACCTGCAGTATTTGTCATCGGAGCCATGGCACACGGCTGTGTTAGTGGTGTTCTGTTTCTATGTTGTGTACTGAAGACTGGATACATGATGGTGTGTTGCAGGTGTAAATACTAGTAGTGATGAAGACTGGATACATGATGTCTACGGTCAACTCAGACCGACGCAGGTTTGTGTATACATGGAGTGAGAGTGCTAGGTACGCGAATGATGGAATGTTCTGTGGAGTTGACTGGACACTCACTCACTCATAGTTGGAAGTCAATGACATAGACTACTGTTGACGTTTTCTTATAGTTTAATGGGACGCACACTCGGACAGCACGGTTACAGTACTGGAACAGGTTGGCACAAAAATCATCGTATATTTGATATATGGGTGACAACATCAAATTGGCATACGTATAGCATGTGAATACAATAGACCGATAGTAGGCAAGCACTCAATATTCTGGTTGTCTATCGTCTCATGCCTTAACTGATTAATCGCATCAGTTAATGTGGATACGATATTATCAATAATGGCTCCCTGTCAGAACCTTCTTGTAGCTAAGTCTTTCAGGCCGTAAATCCAGCAGACTCTTATGACGACAATCTTAAATAGACAAGGAGTGGACTTCAATATAATGTAGGTCTTGGTATCGCCATCAGGTAATAAGGCATTCCTGTTCTCTGATCGATAATTCGAATAGACAGAAAGTGGGATCCAAAAATGGCGCTGGCTTCAGTGAGTGTCGTTCACTCGGAAGATGTCTTAAATGAAAGCGAAGGCTCCGTTCATGACTCAAATAATATATTGGGTTTTCCCATATCCCATGATAAATGTTGCATATGTCCAATGCATAGTGCTGGTAGTAGAAGAGTCATCTAAGTACAATCAATCAAATACATCGGCAGACAGTATAATGTCTATATAGTTAGTTAAGCCTAAGGAAAGTTCAGTAAAGATTTCTGCTTTACCTTAAGTCCAAGAAAACACTAACAAATAGAACACGCCATCCCTTGGCGTAAAGAATAATCATTGGGGGAGAGTAACGGACATCATAGTTATACTGAGAAAACTTCTCCTTCCCCAAAATCAACCATAAAGACAAAATCTTCGGACTTTCCTTCATCCGTGCAGAACCCACAGTTCGCCATCACGGAAGCCCCTTTTCGACACATGCGCAGAAAAAACCACTTGACCCCCAGAGTTCAACTCAAGAAGTAAGCCGACATAGACATTACTAAGATATAAGACCGAATCGCCTTAAATAGTCAAGGAATAACCATTTTCTCGGGTTATGAACATTCCAAGCAAGACTAAACTGTTTCTGGCCATACCAGAAACAAACCGACGTAAAACTAATATTCGTACGCCAGGTTGAGATTCAAGAAAAGATAACCCATATAACGGAATATAACATCGAACCAATCAAGGGTTCTGTACATTTGATTATCAAGTAAGTATTTTGACTCTCAATAAATACTTTTCATCAGACAGATAGATATTACTTTATATTTGTATGCCTACCAAAAGAATCTGTGCGTAACAGACTATCACACAAAAGAATCTGTTCGCAACAGACTACCACACCCCCCCGGAGAAAAAAAATGCAAATCATTTTTTTTTTATCTGAGAGCAACATACAATAGGCTCACAACGCACGAATAATGCGCAGATGAGAAATATCAGCAATTTATAACGCCAAATTAAGGCAAAGTCGAAGTATAGATCGACAGTTGAGAATATATCTCAACATCTCAGAGAAAGTATTTCTCTAAGTATAAATATTTCCAGGGAGGTGTCACCAATGTATACTACAATACTGGCAATGACACAATGCATACAATAATCTCAATCACAATTTCATATTAAGTACCATAAGTTCATGATTGACAAAAAGAAAAATCATCAAAGGACTAGCGGTGAATAAAAATTAGTGAACCGCTAAATGTTTATACAATCACTATATCATATATTACAAATGTGTACATATTTTGATATAGAAAAGAACTGTTGTAGAGTTAGATACATTAAGAAGTCCAAGATTTAACAGTTAGGTGGAATCATGTGGGCATCTAGACAGAATGTCTGCCATCACATTTTCTGAACCACGGATAGCTCGCACCGAGAAATGAAAAGGTTGAAGAGCAATGGCGTATTGAGTTGATCTCGAGCTCTTTAAGTTTTTACTTTGAATAGCTGTAAGAGCTTTCTGGTCAGTTTTCACTATGAAATGCGCGCCAAGAAGGAATCTTTGAAGTTTGAGAATTGACCAAACCATCGCCAACAATTCCCGGTCTAAAACCGAGTAATTCCTTTCTGCCGCATTAAGTTTCCTTGAGATATACATTACAGGATGCAGAGTTTCAGAGTACTCTTGCATTAGTGCCACTCCAATCCCAGTGGATGAAGCGTCACTATGAAGAACAAATGTCTTATCTTTAGTAGGTAACACTAAAATAGGTGGTGTTGAAAACAAAGTTTTAATCCTATCCAAAGAGGATTGGCATTCCTGAGACCAGTGGACCATATTAGGAGACCCTTTCTTTAGCAGTGAAGAAAGAGGTGCCATGATAGAGGATAGATTCGGAATGAATCGTCCATAAAATTGTATAAGGCCTAAGAGACTTCGCACTTGCTTTTTAGTCTTAGGAATAGAAATGTTAAGTATCTTAGTGGTATTATGGTCCTCTGTCTTTAGGAGACCATGACCGACACGGTGACCTAGGAACGAAATTTTGCTAAAACCAATATAGGCTTTAGAGGGTTTCGCTGTCAATTTATGCTCGTGTAGAGTAGACAGTAATTCATATAACCCTAAATAGTGATCTTCCCATGTATCACTGAAAAGACAGATGTCGTCCAAGTATGCAATGACATCTAAACGATAAGATAGGATTCGACGCATCATGCGTACGAATGTAGCTGGGGCGTTCATAAAGCCGAAAGGCATGAAATTCCATTGAAACAGACTCCTAGGTGTAGAAAAAGCAGTGAAAGGTTTAGTTCAGTTAATGGGACTTGCCAATAACCTTTAGACAAATCAAGTTTAGTGAAGAAATGAGAATTAGAAAGCCTAGTAAGTAGCTCTTCTAATAAAGGCATAGGTTCAGCATCGAACTTCGTAACCTGATTCAATTTGCGATAATCAACGCAAAGACGTATGTTACTGTCTTTTTTCCGAACAATAACCATCAGCGAAGAATATGCTGAAGTGGATGGTTCAATTATTTTCAATTCTATCATCTCATCCAACTCTTTCTCGACCTGTTTCTGAAAATGTAAAGGTATAGGCTATGGTCTGACCCTAATAGGATTATTGTCAGTTAGAATAATGTCATGCTCAATGACATTGGTGTGTCCAGGAATGTCAGTAAGGACATCCTGAAATGTTTGTAACATAGAAGAAACTTGTCGCTGTTCCTCTAGAGATAAATTAGGAGAAACAGTAACGTTTTTCCATGATTCACTTGAATGGAGTGGAATCACTGGAAGAGGGAGATTTACATCTGAGAAACTTGTTTCTTCATCCTGTATTACTGACAAGGATGAGTAATGACCATGTGGTACTGGAGAATCGTCTGTTGCCTGGAAAATAGGCAGCAAATAATCAGGACGTTCATGGAATTCCGTAAGCATGTTGATGTGGAAGGTTTTATGCTTCCCATCAATATCGACAATATAGTCAACATCGGAAATTTTCGAGATTATATCGAACGGACCTTTCCATGAGATTAAAAGTCGGTTTTCCCTACAAGGTAGCAAAACAAATGCTTTGTCCCCAGGACAAAGTTGTCGTAAGGTTCTCTTCTTATTGGCAAATTGCCTTGCCTTCTGTTTGGCAAATTCAGAAGAAGTTGCTAATTTGCATGCTTCGATAATCTTTTCTCTAAGCGCAATGACATATTCGTAAGAAGATTTTGTGTCATTGTTAATATTATCAGCGGTTATAAGATCATGAAGCAATGACATAGGGCCGCGCGGTCGCGCGCCGAAGACAAGTTCAAAGGGAGAAAATCCTGTATGTTCATTGGGAACCTCTCTGTACGCAAAGAGGGCTGCGGGCAAAACCCTATCCCAATCTTGAGGATGATCCTCAGTTATCTTCCCTAGTAAGTTTTTGAGCGTTCTGTTTAGACGTTCGACCATCCCATTAGACATGGGGTGATAAATACTACTCAAAGATCTTTCTATCTGCAGAGTAGACATTACTTGAGACATGGTATCCGATATTAGTTGGGTGCCATGGTCTGATAATATTTCTCCGGGGAATCCCAGCCGAGAAAATATGAGCCAAAGAGCGTCTGCAATATCGCCAGTGGAAATGCTCTTTAGAGGGATAGCCTCTGACCAACGTGTGCACATGTCAACACACGTTAAGATAAACTGATGTCCTCTGGCAGATTTGATCTTAAATGGCCCAATAATGTCTATTGCCATTTTCTGAAATGGCCGAATAGGAATGTCTGCAGCCTGAATAGGTGCAGCATGGCGTGGACCTTTGGATTTGACTTCTTGACATACCTTACAAGATCGGCAATAAATCCGGATGTCTTTGTTTACAAAAGGCCAAAAGAAAGCCGCAAGAACTCTTGACTTAGTACGGGAAAAACCCATATGTCCAGCACACTGAGAGTCATGAGCGTGCTGCAAAATTTTAACTCTCATATTCTTGGACCATACGCACAAGTACGCCATTCTTCAATGTAATCCAAGATTTTCGATTTGTATCTTTATTTGGATCACCTTTTGTTGCAAGAATGAAGAATTTCTTTAGAGTGGGATCATCTTCTTGCTGTTTTATAAATGAGTCACGAGAAATTACCAAGGGATCATCTTGGTTATGCACTTCAGTATCTTCAGTAGATGAAGTTTGAGGCATATTGAGAGCTTGTGCTCTTGTGACTACTGCATTAGCAGTTTGCATATTTTGATTTTCCCAAGCAGCAGTTTGTTGTGGAGTGCATTCTTTGACTCCGTGAATACGACCGATGATGAGATCAGTGATCGGATTCGGCAGAAGACATGCGTGCACATCTCCCGTAAAGAAAGGAGTAGCAAACTTAATGATAGCAGTAGAGTACTTCTCCAAAGTACCGCCGAATGTTACACATTTGACTACTTTGTCTGTGGCATGGGAAGGATCTACGAGTGACTGCCTAACACCAATGGTGGTGCATCCAGAATCAAAAAGAATTGAGACCGGGCTATCATTTACTAGACCTTTATGTAAGACAAGAGATCCTCTTCCATCATGCGCGACTGACGCAGGAAGAGCAGGAAGAGGGTGACCACAGCTCAAAGTAGACACCGTAGTTGGTTCGAATAATGTTTTGCATTGGGAGCATTGAGATGCTCTCCCAAAATCAAAAGCAGAACATGCCATATTATTAGAGTTTTTATTCTCATTAGTCAGGTTACAGGCTTCATGGGACTCTTGCTGTGCAGAATTTGCCTGATATTGTGATTTATGTCTTCTGTATTGAGATCTACCTCGATTATTATTGCCTCTACAACTATTATTGTTTCCTCTATTGTAACCCCTATTTGGGTTTGAGTCATAGTTCTCATGGTTACAATTATCATGTTCATTATAATGAGTATCTCTGTAATTATGGTCTTGTTGTCTCCATGACGGATAACTTGGGTAGTTCCTATAATGACTTCCCCTGCGGAAATTCCTATAATTGTGGCAACCTCTGTATCGAGGGCTGTCGCCTCGTCTCCAGTTCTTTGAAGAAGAACCCTGAAATGATTGATTACCTTGATTTTGATAACTATTATGGTTACCCTTTTTATCAAACCTGTTTTGTGATCCTTGAAACTTGTGTGAGTAATTAGGATTGTATGGTGTTGCTGAAGCAACTGGCATACTTTCCTTAACCTTAGTGTTGCTAAGAGTTACGTCAGGGTTTGCAGTGACGTATTGGGTACAATATTCTTCCATTTGTTTTAATGTTTTTGGTTTACGCTCATGTAGGAATTCAAGGAATGGTTTGTTTACACATGACATAATCTTATCTCTGAGCAACAAGTCCATAAGAGCTTCATATGTTTTTTCTGTCTTGGACAGCTCAATCCAACGTGTAAATGTAAGACGTGCTTTTGCAATGAATTCTGAGAATTCTACCCCTGTTTCAGGTACCATTGTCTTAAACAAAAGACGGTAACCTTCCTCTGTCAATTGATATTTTTTAATCAAGGCTGCTCTGATAACATCATAATTATCCTTGTCAGCCTCTTCCACTAAGCTTAAACTAGTCAGAGAATCACCTCTCAGTATCTCTGACAACTGATTAGCATATTGTGATCTATCCACATTATGAGTTCGACAAGAACGTTCAAACCTATCCAGCCAAAATGTTATATCGTCACTGGATGGATTGAATGCTGGTAGTTTGACCTTATAAATAAAAGGTTTACCATTACTACCAGATGACTGATTAACATTACTCATATTTGTCAATTTCAATTTTTCTATCTCAAATGCTAAAAGTTTTTCCTGATGTTCATGTTCCATCTTTGTTTTTCTCTCCTCAGCTTCTAATCTTTTATTTTCAGCCTCAGCTTAACTTTGCCATTTTTTTTCTTTAGCCTCTCTGTCTAGCTGCATTTGCATCTTCTTTTCTTCAGATTCTCTCTTTTGTTTTTCCATCTCCATCTGGAATCTCCTTTCCTCCACCTGCATCTGCAATTTCATTTGTTCAGCTTCTAATTCCAATCTTTTCTCCTCAGCTTTTTGTTTTTTCTCTTCAGCCTTCAGTTTATCAACTTCCAATTTTTGTGCTTTATCATATTGACTGGTAGCAAACTCTTCCAACTTATCACCCGTCTTGCCCAGGGATTTCCCTTGCTCAATAAAGTAATCTAAAGTCGACATAATGTCTAACAATATGTGACTAGTTACCTGAAAAAGTCAATGAAAGCAAGTTTTAATAAACTTGAATAATTAGCTCACTTTATCCCAATCTCTGTGGGAGACAAGCCTTTAGTAAGGTCTTGTATACTCACTTGTATAATAATAATAATGATAATAATAAACTACCAGTTTATATTATACCACAAGTGCACTACACAGCTAATAGTGTGTGATCAAATATACCTATAAATAGAATATGTCAACCAACAACATAAACAAAGTACAAATAAGAAAGACAATACGAAAACATTCGCAGTAATCAAATAAATCAAACAGGAAAACTAAAGAAGAATATCACAAATACAAACAAATCAAAACAAAACTGAAAAACAGAAAAAATATTACAAAAACAACGATTGTACAGGTCATCACAACTAACAAAAATAGCAACAAATGTTGCATGCAAATTTTCAATTAAGAAAATTGCTCCTACTGAACGCTATTATAAGACCTCTATGACGTGGTATATCTTATAACAGTCACCTACCCAACCGCCTACGGACATATACACAACAATATTACATGTAAACATATAAACATAAATACATTTATATCATATAATGCAATGTAATGGAATGTGTTGCACAGAAGGCTCAGATGTTATTCTAATACAATAGTACTGCCACTTTAATAAATAATTACTTCTGGATTAAACTATTACAAAGTTCAACAATATGTAGAAGAACACAAGAAGATCCACCGTTGATAGTTCCTATCGCTATAATAAGTAGGACTTCTCACTTCGACTTTACTATACTTCTTGCTAACACATTTAAATATTCGATCCAAACCTGCTGTGTAATTATGTCTGTACAATAAGAAATGTCAACAAACGCTGACCTAGTTACCGTATTCAGGTCACGTGACAAAATGCTGACAAGTTGTAGAGTTGTACTGCTGGTGTGTCGTATCAGGCTTCAGGGAACAATCAGTAGTTGACTTCTAAATCAGTCCTCTGCGAAGGTTAGACCCAGAAATCTGGCCACCAGTGTTGCAATGTGGATGGTGTGTTGCAGGTGTAACTAGTAGTGATGAAGACTGGATACATGATGTCTACGGTCAACTCAGACCGACGCAGGGTTGTGTATACATGGAGTGAGAGTGCAAGGTACTATATTGATGGAATGTTCTGTGGAGTTGACAAGTTGACTGGACACTCACTCACTCATAGTTGGAAGTCAGTGACATAGACTACTGTTGACGTTTTCTTATAGTTTAATGGGACGCACACTCGGACAGCACGGTTACAGTACTGGAACAGGTTGGCACAAAAATCATCATATATTTGATATATGGGTGACAACATCAAATTGGCATACGTATAGTATGTGAATACAACAGAACGATAGTAGGCAAGCACTCAATATTCTGGTTGTCTATCGTCTTATGCCTTAACTGATTAATCGCATCAGTTAATGTGGATACATAATTATCAACAATGGCTCCCTGTCAGAACCTTCTTCTAGCTAAGTCTTTCAGGCCGTAAATCCAGCCGACTCTTATGACGACAATCTTAAATAGACAAGGAGTGGACTTCAATATAATATAGGTCTTGGTATCGCCATCAGGTAATAAGGCATTCCTGTTCTCTGATCGATAATCCGAATAGACCGAAAGTGGGATCCAAAAATGGCGCTGGCTTCACTGAGTGTCGTTCACTCGGAAGATGTCTTAAATGAAAGCGAAGGCTCCATTCATGACTCAAATAATATATTGGGTTTTCCATATCCCATGATAAATGTTGCATATGTCCAATGCATAGTGCTGGTAGTAGAAGAGTCATCTAAGTACAATCAATGAAATACATCGGCAGACAGTATGATGTCTGTATAGTTAGTTAAGCCTAAGGAAAGTTCAGTAAAGATTTCTGCTTTACCTTAAGTCCAAGAAAACACTAACAAATAGAACACGCCATCCCTTGGCGTAAAGAATAATCATTGGGGGAGAGTAACGGACATCATAGTTATACTGAGAAAACTTCTCCTTCCCCAAAATCAACCATAAAGACAAAATCTTCGGACTTTCCTTCGTCCGTGCAGAACCCACAGTTCGCCATCACGGAAGCCCCTTTTCGACACATGCGCAGAAAAAACCACTTGACCCCCAGAGTTCAACTCAAGAAGTAAGCCGACATAGACATTACTAAGATATAAGACCGAATCGCCTTAAATAGTCAAGGAATAACCATTTTCTCGGGTTATGAACATTCCAAGCAAGACTAAACTGTTTCTGGCCATACCAGAAACAAACCGACATAAAACTAATATTCGTACGCCAGGTTGAGATTCAAGAAAAGATAACCCATATAACGGAATATAACATCGAACCAATCAAGGGTTCTGTACATTTGATTATCAAGTAAGTATTTTGACTCTCAATAAATACTTTTCATCAGACAGATAGATATTACTTTATATTTGTATGCCTATCAAAAGAATCTGTGCGTAACAGACTATCACACAAAAGAATCTGTTCGCAACAGTGAGGTTTATCTGTTGTGTATTGTTTATCTTTTGTGTAGTTTATCTGTTGTGTATTGTTTCTCTTTTATGACAAACATGCTTTGAAAAGTTCAAAACGGATGGCTGCGGCAGGAATGGAAAACATCAATAGAATCCTCAAGTCTTCAAGAACTGGTGTGGATCTACTGCCTTGGTCATGCAGGGGTACGTGGCAGTGAGAGAGCTAACAGACTGGCCTCAAGAGCTCCCATAGTGGGGACACTGGACATGGATAAGGGAGAGATACTAAGGGCTGTTAATGATCGCCTGCTGGATAATGACACTGCAATGGATGAATCAACAAGGCTGAGGCTGTTGGAGTTTGGCATCAAATGTTGGACTAGCAGAGATGGACGTGAGAGAGGATGCATCCGTCGTATGTACAACCAGCGTGCTACAGGTACAATTAGCATTCATACTCTTCGACATTTGCTGATGGAGACTGAGCACCTATGGGTTTGACCGAAGTGCAGTGAAGTCGATTCTGATTAACAGTTACAATAACAGTAATCTTTTGTGTAGTTTATCTATTGTGTACTGTTTATCTTTTGTGAAGTTTATCTTTTGTGTAGTTTATCTTTTGTGTACTGTTTATCTTTTGTGTAGTTTATCTTTTATGAAGTTTATCTGTTGGGTGTAGTTTATCTGATATGCTAGTTTAATTGTTGTGTACTGTTTATCTTTTGAGTAGTTTATCTGTTGTGTATTGTTTATCTTTTGAGTAGTTTATCTGTTGTGTATTGTTTATCTTTTGTGTAGTTTATCTGTTGTGTACTGTTTATCTTTTGTGTAGTTTATCTGTTGTGTATTGTTTATCTTTTGAGTAGTTTGTCTGTTGTGAATTGTTTATCTTTTGTGTAGTTTATCTGTTGTGTATTGTTTATCTTTTGTGTAGTTTATCTGTTGTGTATTGTTTATCTTTTGTGTAGTTTATCTTTTGTGTATTGTTTATCAAACCTCAGAAATGAGGTATCTGAGGAATGTGGTTGAAGTAACAAGAAGAGACATGGTCCAGACGATACGTCAAGGCCTAAAATCCCACCCCCTGCAGACCCAAGTAGAACAGTCCCAACTAAAATGGTGATACGCCGGTTTATTTATATGTTTGGTTAAAACGGCATGTCTTTATACGAGACTGTCAATATGTCTGCTGACTTAAAATGCTGTCAGTCTTGGTCGGGCTTACAAGGATTGCCGACTAATATAGAACGCGAATAATAAAACATCGTGGGCCGAAAGATGGGCCAAGGTTAATACATAATTTGACCAACTGATAATCAATGTTGATTGGAGTCGTGGCTTGACATCAGACACACGTTTATTTGGTGGACGCAATACAGAAGATCAATCATTGTAGTAGTAGGCATCATATCAATAGTTTAGGTTATAACATCAAGACATCATAGTTCATTGCATTCTCATATAACTTTGATCATGGATTTGATCGACATTCTATAATGGCCGACCCTTCAAGGACGGCGATGAACTTTACGGCAAGTAGTTCTACCATGGCTTTCATTACGGAGCTTGTATAAAACAACAGAGGTTTTACTGAATAACCCTCTAAATATATTGAAGAATAATCTCGATAATCTTCGGTAAGGATCTGGAACCCACTAGCGACACGACATGGCGTATGTGTGTCGAAGTTCAGCCAGATCTTGGCAATGACGAAAATATCATAATATATAATATGCAAACGAGCCCTGTACTGGCTAACGTAGATACTCCATACAAGGAGGTTTATAATATCTTCATGAATGCTTCCCACAATTTGGGCAAGACTTACAATCAGCTCCGCCCAAAGACGACCATCTCAGGTCATAGACATTAGGCATCTCTTCTTTATAACGTAATTGTTCTTTGGCAACAAAACCGAGCGCTCCGCGTTGCGCTTTTGTGTTCAACATAGTGTATGACAGCGCATAAATAATTAATCATATATATATTTTCTTAGATGTGCTCAACATTTAAATTACACGCGCAAAAATGACTTAACAGATGGTTTGGCCATGTCAGCAGAATGGGAGAAGATCGGCTACCACGACAAGCATGGGAAACAAAGAGCCAGTGATCCAGACCCCCAGGACGACCCAGAGTCCGCTGGGAGGACAACATTAGACAATCTTTGAAGGACCGAGGACTAGAATGGAACCAGGCCAGGAGGAAGACAGCCGATAGGATAGTCTGGCGCGCTCTCTTCCAAACCTCTATACCTCACGATAGAAGGGAAACGACTAAGTAAGTAAGTTATTGTTTGGCGAACTACATTCACGTTTCTTTTTAAAGAATTTAGAGTATTCTATGTAGTTTTGTTCTTGCTGTATAGTTTTCTCTCTTTTTATTTTAAACCTTTCATCCTTCTGTGTTGCTCATCTTATAATCTATTTTTCCAATGTGTAATTTGTAGTCTACTTTGTCTTTTTCTCCACACCTGTAAACCATGAGTGTGTCATTCAATTACAAAACTGACTTAATACCAGTTTTTATTGTTTTGCGAACTACAATCACGTTTCTGTTTAAAGAGTTTAGCATTTTTAGTAAATTATACAAAATAATATACGTTTTATTTTATTTCAGGTTAACCCTGATTACACAGAGAAGACATTCTCAATCAGCAGCTACCCTCTGTCGGCTGCAATCACGTGTTCTAAAGTGTGCAATGCATTTGAAGAGGTTTGGGGAGTGAAGTAGCATTAAATATGTATATATTTTTTAAAACAATGTGTGTCTTCTATTTTGTTTTTGTTTGTGATTTGGGTCACATCATTTGCCGGTTTGTTCCCAGGATATGTGAGTTTAGTCGCAAAATGCAGGCATACCTCACTCTTTCGACAGGTTAGGGACCAGGGCACTGACAAAAGTCGAAGCATAGCCTTTATTTAGCTTGCAAATGCATTAGGGCCGCCAAAAAGCATAAATAACTAACTATATAACACTTGCGAATGCGTGCTACACCTAAATAAACAGAAGTAAACATAAGAATAAAGAAAATACAGAAATAAATAAAAAAATACGTAAATAACATCTTACCTTAAAATTATTCTTGAGTAAGTAGACGATGAATATGTACAGTTTTGAATGTTGGGGATTTAGGGGGCTTCTAGACTTAGAAAATCAGATGGAGAAAATTGAGGAGGCTCATCTTCAGAACTGGAAGATCTCAATCTAATTCTTTTAGGAGAAGGGGACTTTGAAGGAGATCTAACAGGGGCTGATGTTGATGGCTCAGAATCTGAAGGGTTAGAGGGAGGGGTGACTGAAGTTGGTTGTGGCGGTTGCGTCTTGAAAAAGGAGAGCAAAGACGTTTGCCTCATTGATGTCTTCTTCCTTTCCCTAAGAAGTTCTCTGTAACAGGCTATTTGGTGTTCTAGCCCACTATTTACTTTAGAACTTCTGTCGAAATTGGGATCCACCCTTTCCCAATATGCAAGTGCGTCCTCTATTTTGGCGATTCCGACCTCCAGTCCTTTGGTGGTCATTTCCTTAGGCTGAGCTGTATCTTCAGGCATGGCTTCCTGTTCATTCAACAATCTTCTTTGTTCTTCCATCGCCAGGATATCCTCATCACTTAGGGGCTGATCATGAGACTCAAGCAGCTCTCTAACATCTTCAGCCTCTACTTCCAGTTCCAGCTGCTGAGCCATTTCCACAACATTTGAAGTAATGGCCTCCACTGTTTCTTCAAACTCTTCTAAGTCCTCCATTAGGGAGGGAATCAACTTTTTCCAAACGCCTTTCAGAATGCATTCTTTAACATCGGCCCATGCATCTCATAGTTTTTATGATATCCAGAATATTGAATTTTCAATTCCAGAAGGCTTTTAATTTCTTTTGTTTAGGCCTCTCATCAACATCAGCATCTAGTACAGCTATAGCCTCAGCAAATGTCCGTCAGATATAGTAAGATTTAATAGATGATATTACTCCTTGGTCCATAGGCTGCAGCAAAGAAGTTGTGTTTGGAGGCAGAAACACAACTTTAATGTCTTTGTGAGCCTCAATCACAATTCTTGGGTGGCTTGAAGCATTATCCAATAGCAGTAGGATTTTAAAGGGAATATTCTGTTGTTTGCAGTAATCCTCAACTGCAGGCTTGAAATTATCAGTGATTCAAGTTGTAAATAATTCACCAGTTATCCAGGCTTTTTTTTATTGGACTTGAAATGAACTGGAAGGGAAGACTTTAAATAATTTTTCAGGACCCTAGGATTCTCAGAATGATAAATGAGCATAGGCTTTAGCTTGCAGTCACCAGCTGCATTAGCCCCTAGCAACATAGTAAGCCTGTCTTTGGCAGCTTTAAATCCAGGCATTGATTTTTCCTCAGTGGCAATAAAAGTTCTGGATGGCATCTTCTTCCAAAAGAGGTCCGTCTCATCCACGTTGAAGATCTGCTGCTTTATCTAGCCACCGTCTTCTATAATTTGTTCAAGCTCCACTGGACAAGCTTCTGCAGCTGCGATATCTGCGTCTACCTGCACTGCTATATTATGTAAATTTGACCTTTTCTTAAATTAGTCAAACCAGCCCCTGCTAGCTCCAAATGTCTCTTCAGCTGATGTCTCTCCTTTGTCAGCCTTCATTGTTTTAAATAAAGTTTGTGCTTTAGCCTGGATAACCTTGGCTTAGAGGAATGTTGTGGCTGACTTGGTCTTCAATCCACACATTTAACACATTCTCCATCTCACCAATTAAATTGTGCCTCTTTCTAATAAGTTTGGTATGCACTGGTGTAGCGTTTTTGATTTCCTCTAACACTTTAGCTTTGTTCTTTAGATGTGTGCTAACTGTAGTGCCAGGTACACCTAGCCTGTGGCCTATTTCAGCATTTGAGATGCCTTGTTCATTAAGCTTGATTAACTCAAGCTTTTCTTGGAAATTGAGAATGTTATGGTGTCTTTTAACTTCACGTCACTACACTTAGGACCCATTATGAATATATTAAAAGCACAAAAAATAAGTAGTACTGTATAGGGCCTAATCACAAAAAAGTACAGTATGAAAACTGTACACGTGTCTTATAATCACTATATGAACACTGTCATTATACAGTTATCACAAAAATAACTATGAACTGTATACAGTATAATCACAAAAATAATATAGTATGAATAGTTTTATTTTAATCACAAAAATAAGTAATATTAATATGTTTAATCACAAATATAAGAGATTCAATGCGGACAATTTAAAAAAAAACAGTGCACACCGAACGACTTCTATTCTAAGACTAAATGACGAAAGAAACAAGATGGCGCGCTGTGATGACGAAATGCAACGAAAGAGCGAAGCAAGCAACGAAATTTGGAAACGTGGTGTGGCCGCCTGTATGCCCAGGTTCTTTGCCTCAGTAGCTAGCGATGACATGATGAATGATTACAACAGTCACACACACCGCGAGCGATGACACAACACCAAACAGAGCTTCTATATAACGGGAACTGAAATAGTGTTTATTTACAATGTGTGGACGGGAGTCGCGCTAGCGTAGTGGTTACAACACCGCTCTGGCGACCGGGTGATACAGGATCAAACCCGGGCGACGGCATTTGAGGATTTTTCGTCGACCGGGATTTGGACTGGATTAACTCGAGACCTGGCGAGTACATTTGAAGGAGTGTCATCGACCAGGGACTGGCGGCTCCTGAGCCGACCCAGCTGCAATGGGTACCTCCGAAATCGGCGAGTATTTGCCTGAATGGCGAGGGACACCTGTCTCTGTACAAGAAATAAAGGGATACTCACGTAAAATCAATGTCAGGTTAGATATAAATAATAACCTGAGATTTCGCCTCGAGTATTAGCGGGCGTATGCAAAAAAAAAAAAAAAATGTGTGGACCACTGCTGTTTCCTGGACCTCCACAAACTTGGTCCGTCACCCTTCCTTCTTCAACTCTCGTTCAGCATTGAAACTACACATTCAATATTATAATATCTAACCATCAATGGTTGTTCAGGTGCTATCATACCTCTTTTCTTCCTTCCTAACAAATCCTTGTCTATTGATACATGTCGCTCTGGGTTCAGGTTATCTATGTGATACCGGACTCCCCCGGGGTTGTTCCTTTCCCTTTTTGATAGATGGCCACTCTTTTTGATGACGAATAGGACTACTGTATAGATGTAAATAATTTCACTCTACGTACCCTTTTTTTTAATACTGAGTGGAGCCTAACTCGCTTTATCGTTCTTCTGTCCTAGTCAAGAATTTTCACTATTCTACTTGAGTATTGCCTTCAACATGGCTACCCTCGTCTCTTTCGGGTATCTGTAACCTCCACTGCCTAACTCACGCTTCTGACTCGCTAAAAAGCGTGCCTAACCGGATTTCTGTTCACCTCTTTTTCGATCCCCGTCTCCGGCACATTCTTATTTGCGCATCCCCTTTTTCTACTCTATCTAGACTTTCCTATATGATTCTCATTATTCGTTCCCTTATCTGCCACAGTGGTTATAATTGAAAACTGACGAAAGAGTGAAGCGACGAAAGTCGAGGTATGCCTGTATATGGGTTTGTTCACAGGATGTGTGTTCTGCCTCAGTGTATGTGGGGTTGTTCCCAAAATATGTGAGTTTGGTCACAAAATATGTGGGTTTGTTCACAAAATAAGTGGGTTTGTTCACAAAATATATGGGTTTGGTCACAAAATATGTGGTTTTGGTCACAAAATATGTGGGTTTCTTCACAGGATGTGTGTTTGGTCTCAGTGTATGTGGGGTTGTTCCCAAAATATGTGAGTTTGGTCACAAAATATGTGGGTTTGTTCACAAAATAAGTGAGTTTGTTCACAAAATATATGGGTTTGGTCACAAAATATGTGGTTTTGTCCACAAAATATGTGGCTTTGGTCACAAAATATGTTGAGTTTATTCACAAAATAAGTGGGTTTGGTCACAAAATATGTTGAGTTTATTCACAAAATAAGTGGGTTTGGTCACAAAATATGTGGATTTCTTCACAGGATCTGTGTTTGGTCTCAAAGTTGTGAGTATGGTCACAAAATATGTGGGTTTGGTCACAGAATTTTGATTTGGCCACAAATATGTGAATTAAGTCACATAATAGGTGAGCTTAATAAATAACTTAATAAATTTATTTTTAAACAGACAAAGAAAACTACGATCATATAATGAACTATTTGGCAAGTAAATCAACAACCCTGTACTTGAGTTCCATTTATATTTTCAAGCAAAAGGTAGTGAGAAAAATATGAAAGTAGACAACCAACACTGGTACATGTCTGGTTCTTGTCATCAGTTCCACATTTGTCATATGACTTCAGTCCTTTTTTTTCTATGCAGGCACCCATTTATGAAAATCTGCCTTTTCTGGTTATCAAGTTTGTTGTTCTCCGTGGTTCAAAAAATAAATAAATATTACACACCTAAAGGTAGGTTTCAGGCACTCATAAGAAATATAGAAGTAGAAAAATAGACGACTGATAAGGTGTTATTCTGGCCATCACAAGATACCTTATCATAAAGCAGATGACTGTTTACTTGTTGACAATATAAAGGGTACAGCACTGTGTATGTGAGTGTAGAGGTCAGGTCAAACCAAGCAGTGCAGTACAAGTGAATGTAGGTCAGCCTGTTTCAGTTATGTTGAAGCGCTGGCAAAGTGCAGTGTTGACATGGAGTGAGAGTGTAGAGATGACATACGCGAATGGGTGTACAGTTCTGAACATTGGCTCAGCACTCACTCTATCACAAGTATAAGTCAGTGAAGTTTGGAACAGCAACTGACTTTTCACAAGCTTTAATGTAGTACGATGACATCAGGACATGATCATTTAACAAGACTCAGGAACGTTGTAGACATGATCATTTAACAAGACTCAGGAACATGTAAACATGACGATAGTACATGGATAGCATCATATATCACAAGTCAGTAAGCTGGGCCTAAGCACGATTGTTGACCACAATCTAAGTTCCCTTCCAAACAAGCCTCAGCAAAAATACCATGCATTGCTCGCGGGTGTTGATACACGAGTTAACCAACTCTTTCCTGACATGAGTTCATCAGATGTGTTGCTTGCATGCAACAGGCCTTAAGGTAGCAGGCCTATAAGTTTAACTAGCCTCTGTGACTGGCAGGCAAGGTGGGTCAGACCTTGTCTATAATATATTACCGCTGAAACAGCGGGATGCATCAAAATGCAATGTTTCCTGGGCGTACACAAGCCCTAAGCTCATAAAAACTGTTAGATGCTTTCCCACCCTGGGAAAAGTCAATGAGCTGACAAATATATGTGGTGCGACACTGATAGGCAAAAAGAATAACAAAATGTCCATTTACCTTGATAGACCTTCAGAATGCACTAATAACATACACACATACACGTCTCAAAGACGTAAGAAATATATCACTATCATCGGGGAATATCTTCAAATACTTCTAAGTCTATCCACAGAGGTTTTCCATTTCCCCAGGCATGAAGCCGAAACACGAAGACGTCAAAAACACGTCTTGACCCTCTGACATTTTTCGTTCGACTCCCAGATCGGAAATCTCGTTTAACCCCTACTAAATCGCGCATGCGCCTGGACGCTACGCATTCCTTGAGCGAAACTCAAACGCAGTGTTTCAACACATTCCAGGTAAAGACTGACCATTGAAGCCTTATATGGTCATGAGTTAAGACCTAAGCTCTAGTTGCAAACATTCTTAGAAAAGCTAGCCATAAGCCCAAATATGGACATGCAACTAAACCTCGGTTCTCATTTTAACCGGTAAGTTGAAACCAGTGGACAGACAACCACTGTTCAATACACCTCCCAGTAAAATCCTGGGTGATATCCCTTAGGTCATGAATCAGAATTAATATAGACATTTTCATTAAAGCAGAATATTATACACAGCGCGAAACTGCACGCTACAACGACAGAAAAACAAAAGTGAGTGGCTTACCGGAGAATTTAACCCAGGACCTTCCGAACAGCACCACCGCCTAGCTACAGAAGTGAATCACACTATCCTCCCTGCCTTTTCCGTGGTTCACAGCCTTATAATAGGGCTGACTTGACATCTGAGTTGAAGATTCTTATTTGTTTGTTAGACTTGATTTCTGTTAATTTCCATAGATTTCCCAATGAATGAAAGCGTCTCTTGCCTTGTGTGTTTTTATTTGAAAATGATTGTGATTTGGTTTGGTTTTGGTTTTATGGACTGTCTTCATTGCACACGGACAACTCCATCAGTGCTCCGATCTCCTGCCTTAGATCACACAAGGAGGATCTCAGCACAGTGCACAGACTCTCAATACTAATGTGTGTATATAGGAATCACACAGTCTATAAATATTTTTGTGCTGGGCAGGTTTCTAATTTGTAAATGTTGCCAGGGCAGCGGCCTTATGGCCTACTCTTTACGATTTCCAACTGCCTTCGGATTTTTAATGTGCGCAACTTGCAGATGGGACCTTCTATTATTTAGGAGTTTAAGCTTGAAAATACATAGAGAAAAGACAAAGATTATGATAATAAATGCAACACAAGATGTGGATCAGTAATCAAGAAGAGTAGGAATAGCCAAAGCCACATTCAACAACAAGAGATGTATACTAACATTGAAACAAACAGCTCACAAATAAAAAATTTGAGTTATCAGGTGTTACATATACTCTTTATTACTAGACAATAAATAAGCAGTAAGAAGAAAGAGTTGAGTCCTGAGATGTGGATATATAGATGACTTGGCCACATCTCATGGAAAGAGAAGAAATCAAATAACAAGGTACTAGAAAAGACAGATAAAATATTTTGGTCATTTGAAAAGATGTAACACCACACCTTGCTAAGGACCATAATTGAATGAAGAGTTGCAGACAAACGTGCAAGCAGAAGGCATAGCTATAAGTGGGAAGATTGCACTTGGATACACAGCAAGATGAGGGATCATACGTATGTCTTGACAGCAATATAGACAAAGTTGGAAGAAAAGACAATCATATTATTCAGGGGTCGGAGTGGCTAAAAGGTATGGCATCCGCCTCAAACTCTAAAGGTAGCAGGTTCGATTCCCAGTAAAGGGATTATAATTTATGGAAATTTTATTTTCAGAACCAATGGTCCTAATGATGTCATACTCCCCCCCTGGTCTCCTGGGTAGGGTAGGGAGATCAGATGCCTAGCCTTCTCAGATAAGGGTGAAAAAAAAATAGGAGGTCCCGTGTGCACGTTGCGCACATTAAAAATCCAAAGGCAGTTGGAGATCGTAAAGAGTAGGCCTATCAGGCCGCTGCCCTGGCAAAATTAAAAAAATTATAAACCTAGCCACCACAAACATATTTATAGAATGTGTGATTTCTATATACACACACTGGGATTCTCGTCAGTGATACGGAGTTCATGCAATGTGCTGAGATCCTCCTTGTGTGATCTAAGGGAGGAGATCGAAGCACTGATGTAGTTGTCTGTATGCAATGAAGATAGTCCTTGAAACCAAACTTCTAAATACAAATTACAATGAACCAAAGTTTGATTTTCCTTGAACCCTCAGTTTATTTTTGCTATAACATCAGTTCAGATTACTGTAAACATTCATGTACTTTTCATTTTTCTTCTCCTACCACGACATATCTCTCTTCCAACCCCCGTGATTCAATATTCAGAGGAAGATCACAAGGCCTCAGATACTTCTTGCCTGAGGCTTGCAAATGCAATGATGCCCTAACCCAACAAGAATGAAGAAAAAAAGCACAGCTGCATATGTCCACTGGTTTAAAAAGTATCAAGATGATAAAATCAGTATTCAGGTAGTATCAGTATTCAGGTAGTATCAGTATTCTAGTATCAGTATTCAGGTAGTATAAGTATTCAGGTAGTATCAGTATTCTAGTATCAGTATTCATGCGTTACTTCTCAGCTCCCCATGGGGCAAAGGATTTCAGTAAACTCGTGCCAAGTCCTCCTATCCCGTGCCGTCACCTCAGGCATTTCCACGTCTGCCTCATCCCTTTCATTCCTGCTTCCTGTTCTCTTCTCCATATGTTTTTGAGTCTCTCTACCTTTCTTACACATGGGATTCCAGAACAAGTATCGCCATGCAATGCTTCAAGTTTCAATATTAGTAGTTAATAAATGGTTGAAATGAAGAAACCCTAAATCCTAACCATAACAGCATGGCCACTGGATCATTAGATATTTGGAGTGTAATCGGGCAAATGTCCCACTGTTCTTCATTTCAGCTGTAATAATTCTTCATAAATGTGTCACTAAAAGCGTGAAGCTGTTATCACATGGCACATGCTTAAATTCCAGCAGTGTCGGCACACAAGGGAGGTATTGGTGCTGGAGTTAACTGCCCTCGTAAAATTTTGTCTACGAAGTCCACGACTACATTTGATGCGACCTTGGCCTCTGTGCACATGTGCACATTCTGTTCAGGGCTGTCTAAGATGACCAGAAGGGGGCAGGTATCGTCTAGGTCAGCAAAATCTAGTACATTTTCTGAAAATTCATCCTGTGGAAAAGATTAGGAATGTGGGTTATCGTAAAAGTAGTCCCATAGTAGATACTTTTGTTATAAGTCACAGAGGTGGTAAAGCTGCTGGCTGCAGATGCCATCAAAATAGATATTGACATCTCTACAGAGATACTATAAAAAATAGATATTGACACCTCTACAGAGATACTATAAAAATAGATATTGACACCTCTACAGAGATACTATAAAAAAATAAATATTGACACCTCTACAGAGATACAATAAAAATTGATATTGACACCTCTACAGAGATACTATAAAAAATATATATTTACACCTCTACAGAGATACTATAAAAAAATAGATATTGACACCTCTACAGAGATACTATAAAAATAGATATTGACACCTCTACAGAGATACTATAAAAAATAGATATTGACACCTCTACAGAGATACTATAAAAAAAAGATTGACACCTCTACAGAGATACTATAAAAATTGATATTGACACCTCCAAACTCACAATGAAGACCAAAGCTGCGGTATATTATGCCTGCGTCACCAGCATACTCCTATATGGCAGGGAGACCTGGACGACCTATGCTAAGCAAGAAAGAAGGCTCAATACCTTCCATTTACGGTGTCTATGCCGCATCCTCGGCATCTCATGGAAAGATAAAGTGACAAATGTCGAGGTGTTGTCACGTGCTGGCCTTCAAAGTATGTATACACTGCTTAGACAGCGCAGACTTCGCTGGCTTGGCCATGTTCGCCGCATGGAAGATGGTCGCATCCCAAAAGATATCTTCTACGGACAATTAGCAGATGGCACGAGAACAGTTGGGCAACCACAGCTGAGGTTCAAAGATGTGTGCAAGAGAGATATGAGGGCACTGGACATGGATCCAGCAACATGGGAGGATGAAGCTGCCGATCACACTAAGTGGCGATGCTATTTACGGCGCCACCTCAGATTGGGCGAAGAGAGGCTCACACAACAAGCAGAGGAGGGGAGAAAATGTCGAGCACCAGGAAAATAAGCAGCTGAGGGTTGTCACCTCAGGGGCGCATTCCCATAGTCAGTTATGACTGAAGGGGCTATTATTATTATTATTATTACAGAGATACTATAAAAAATAGATATTGACACCTCTACAGAGATACTATTAAAAATAGATATTGACACCTCTACAGAGATACTATAAAAAATAGATATTGACACCTCTACAGAGATACTATAAAAAATAGATATTGACACCTCTACTGGGATACTATAAAAATAGATATTGACACCTTTACAGAGATACTATAAAAATAGATATTGACACCTTTACAGAGATACTATAAAAAAATACATATTGACACCTCTACAGAGATACTATAAAAAATAGATATTGACACCTCTACATAGATACTATAAAAAATAGATACTGACACCTCTACAGAGATACTATAAAAATAGATACCGACACCTCTACAGAGATACTATAAAAATAGATACTGACACCTCTACAGAGATACTATAAAAATAGATATTGACACCTCTACAGAGATACTATAAAAAATAGATATTGACACCTCTACAGAGATACTGTAAAAAATAGATATTGACACCTCTACAGAGATACTATAAAAAATAGATATTGACACCTCTACAGAGATACTATAAAAAATAGATATTGACACCTCTACAGAGATGCTATAAAAAATAGATACTGACACCTCTACAGAGATACTATAAAAAAATAGATACTGACACCTCTACAGAGATGCTATAAAAAATAGATACTGACACCTCTACAGAGATGCTATAAAAAATAGATACTGACACCTCTACAGAGATACTATAAAAAATAGATACTGACACCTCTACAGAGATACTATAAAAAATAGATATTGACACCTCTACAGAGATACTATAAAAAATGGGGAATGAAGTGTTGGAGATAACCATACTAAGTCTCAGCTTTATGAAGTGAGATGACCGGTTCCCTTCCTTGCTACGATTGCCTTTGTGATGGCAGATGGTGGTCTGAGCCACCACGTGATCGTATAGCTAATTCATCTTTCACTCCTTAAGTCTATACACTGGCATCACACTTCTTAAGACTTCACCAACACGATAAGTAAAGGACATACGTCTCACACTGAATGTCTTTTCAATATTTTATTTGGTAACTTGCCAGTGAAGTACAATGTATGTACAACTTGGTGAAGTCGTTGAAGAACAAAAATATATGTAGACATCAAATTTCTCATGTATGAAACAGTACATATCTTTCTCTCTGGCTATTATTCTGACACTGGTTATTCTGTTTACAGTTTCTTATGTTTTTGTCTTGTATTTTGCCTGAACTAGTTTACATTGTTCTATTGTCCAACTCTTCTACTTCATTGTAATTTCATGCAGTCTGGTTGATGCTTGAAAGTATCATTTTGTAATTACTGGACAACCCCGGGAATCTTGCTTTATTTTCAAGACTGCTATTAAAACCGAACTGATCTAACGAGGTCTAAAGTTCTTAGGACGAGAGACACGTACCTTTATCTTTGTGGATCTCTCCATCCACTGAAAAATAATACACAATCTTGGTTTACCGAAAACTCTGCACTCGAACAAATCATATCTGGAGTTCTGACATCTCGTGTTGACTCTAGTTTTTGTTTGCACAGAATGGCTTTGGTGGCACATCTCAAAGCATTTCACACTTAAAAAATAGGAAAACTCTTCAACCAAGTTTCTCTCTCTCTGGTCCTTCTACCATCAAGATCAGACTCGAACTAAAAATCAACGCAGACTTGATGCGCTGCCACGTGACTTGTGCAATTGGTGGTTGACTCTGTCTGAATCAAGCTGACCTATGTTCACGAATTGTCTTGCACCAATGACCTTTCAGACTGACAAACAAAAAGGGGGACTAGTATTTTAACTACTCAGTCTAGTCGTTTTTATTTCCCTTTATTACTTGTTACATCCCTTTATAAAATCCGGCCACACCTTCCTTAGCTCAAGAGCAGAGTCAGGTACTCATTTACAGCTAGGTAACTGAAGCAAGACCCTACTAGGTTTTGAACCTGATAACTTTTCCCTGAGAAGCAAGTATTCTAAACACTGACACCAGATGCTTGGGTTATTGCAACATAAGTTTGTTAATGCTGAGTAGTTTCTTTAGGGCAAGAAAGATTTAGAATAACTTATAACTTACGAGCTACAATTGAGAAACAAATGTTGTATACATATATTCTTTATTAGGGTACTAGCAATAACCCGTCAAACTTGACAGATTTTTAATTATAGTGTACTGTTTCTGTTCCTGGATGAGCAGATAGAAGTACATTCTTAAAGTGTTTTTGGTTTCTTTCCATTGTACAGTGTAATCAAACTGTTCATGAACACAGTCATTTGAACACTTTTCTCTGTTGATTGTAACTACTTTCGGGAGAGTATATATATATAACGGAAACAATACAATTTTTCAACACGGTTGCATTCCTCAGCTGTGACCAACATACACACGGCGAGAATTATGTTATTTTAGATTCAATTTCCATAGCTTGACTGCTTGCATCAGGATCAGCGAACCAGAGCTGATCAAGACCGTACTCCACCTCCACGTGGTGGTCCTGGAAACAGTCTGCAGCAGTGCAGTCTGGCTGAGCGAGTACGGATCGAAATGGGAAGGCAAACCCGGTCCCTAAAAAATGCCGTGCCGAAGTCGGATGTGTCGACCGAAAGGTGCAGATATCACAGCTTAGGCGCAAACAGACACAACGCAACCACCGTCCTTTTCAGGGCGAATGAGGAAGAAGAAGATTCAATTTAAAAGTTCTTTGATGACAACATTTTGTGTAAAAGTGCGTGGATTGTTTTCAAAGAGTGTTCCCTGATAATAAGTGGTTTTAACAAAAACTTTCAAGTTTTCATGATTTGTACATCGGGTGAGGGCTCATGCACACCAATTGTTACGCACTTTTTCTTTGTCGAGTGCTACTAATTTCGGGAAAGAATAAATAAAACAACCAAAGTATTTGTTTTATATAACACCCACGCCGTGCGTTGCACACTTTTTTTTCTGGCGCGAGTTACTATTTTAAGTGAGACTGACCGATGTAACATACATCAGTAATTATGTTAGTTGGGATGGTGTAGTAACACTGACAATGAGCAAGCAATTAGAAGAAAGAATCGAGGTGTGGGTATATAAAAGAATGGGATGCCTTTAATGCAATATCTCCGAGGTATGCCTGTATATGCCTCAACAAGCGTGTAACGGGATCCTTTACCTTTTTTTTTTTAATGCCTGTATATGGAAATCAAAAGAAATCAAATCCAACTCATGCATAAGAACCTTCATCTCAGATGTGAGCAGTACATGCTGAACTGTCTCATACGGATGGGTACAGTTGTGCCACTACAAGATGTAGAATTGTACACATATCTTGGCAACAAATATAGACAAAGTTGGAGGGACAGACACAATAAGAATACAAAAAGCAAGAGGAGCTTTCATTGTATATTGGAAACACATGGAGATCAAGAGAAATGAAGTGTGACACTTAAATAAGAATCTTCAACTCGAAGATCAAGTCAGTCCTATTGTATGGCTCTGAAACGTGCAGAATAACAACCAAAAACCTACAGGTTTTTAAAAATGGGTGGTTGCGTAGAAGAACAGAGGGATTAAAATGGTATGACAAGATCACTGATGTAGGACTGATGACAAGAACCAGACAAGTGCCAGTGAAGAAGAGATGAGAAGAAAATGATCACGATGGATATTGAGGGAACCTGTGGATAGCATTACAAAACAGTCCTTGTTCTGGAACCCCCAGGGAAAGAGAGCCAGAGGTAGACCAAGAAACACTTGGAGAAAAGAACTGGAGACAGGCAAAATGATGAGGAAGATGTGGAATAGTACTTGAGCTGACAGCACATGGCAGGAAGACTTGACTTGTGTTTGTTGAAGGCCTATGCTCCATAGGGAGCTAAAGGGGATTGACTGAAGAAGAAAGAACTGAGGCCCTTGAAATTAGGATATATAGATTCGGCCACATCTCATGGAAAGCAAAGAAAAATAACAAAGTCCTAGAAAAGTCTAGCATGAAGGCACATAAAATTAATTCACCAGTGTTATGATTTAAAGCAATCCTGTCGATGGAAATCAATCAGAAGTCACTACTGTTGGAAAGAAGCAACAAGACAATAAAAATATAGAAGAATGCTTAGAATACAATGGATCATTGACAGAAGTTTGCATATAAAGGGATATTTTTGCAATTACGAGAATGAGACATACTTTCACCATCATGTTTTTAGAGCACCTCATGGCCTCAAAACCCAGCCCTGTAGACCCAAGTGGAACAGTCCCAATTATGATGGTTTGGCCGTGTCTGCAGAATGGGAGACCAGCTACCTCGACGAATATGGGAAACTAAGAGCCAGGGATCCAGACCTCCAGGACAGCCCAGAGTTGGCTGGGAGGACAACATTAGACAGTCTTTGAAGCACTAGATTGGAACCAGGCCAGGAAGAAGACAGATGATAGGATAGTATGGCACTCTCTCTGGCAAACCTCTACGCCCCAGGGTAGACGAGGAACGACTAAGTAAGTAAAGTATGTGTGTTTTTGGATGAAACTGACAACACGGTGAGACAACAAGCAAAATAATAATTAAAGATAAAACAAAGGATGACAATGGCAGAAAATCAGCATTTTCCTTTTCGCTCCCCGTAAAGCAGGGTGTTGGCAACTGGTCAATCATGATCTACCAGTAGATCACAGCAGAGGATTTGGTAGAGATCATAAAGTGAAAATTTGTGGAGAATTTTAAAGCTAGTAAATTGTTTGACCTAGCCCTCTTCTGCCTGCATTTAAAAGCGATTGGTATACATACCAAGCTTCGTCTGTTTAATTCAAATGACGAACAACCTGGAGAGCACTGGTTTCTGCCTTATGCGCCGTGTTTGGCGCTTAAAGAATTTATTATTATTATTATTATCCCCAGAATTAAAGGTAAGCAGAGGCCATCAACTTTGTTAAGAAAGGTAGTGCTGAAAGACACATTAAAACTTCATTTTACAATCAATACTGATTTTCTACCTAACTCAGCAGACATGATTTATCAAGGTGGATCTCTGGATTTCTCAGTGTTTCCAAGTAGAGGCCCACAGCTCCTGGGTTATCTACTGCTGCCATGGAGCCACTACTGTAACTGGTTCCCTAGCCACTACTGTAGCTGGTTCCCTAGCCACTACTGTAGCTGGTTCCCTAGCCACTACTGTAGCTGGTTCCCTAGCCACTACTGTAGCTGGTTCCCTAGCCACTACTGTAGCTGGTTCTAGCAACTACTGTAGCTGGTTCCCTAGCCACTACTGTAGCTGGTTCCCTAGCCACTACTGTAGCTGGTTCCCTAGCCACTACTGTAGCTGGTTCCCTAGCCACTACTGTAGCTGGTTCCCTAGCCACTACTGTAGCTGGTTCCCTAGCCACTACTGTAGCTGGTTTCCTAGCCACTACTGTAGCTGGTTCCCTAGCCACTACTGTAGCTGGTTCCCTAGCAGGAAGCCATGCACCAAGCTTTCACATTCTCTTACAGTGGTGGTTTCTTGAACAATTTGTTTTACACGATGAAGTTGCCAATCCCGTGCTCCAACTCATATTAGTTGCCTTGTAGGACATGCCTGACGGAGCAGTACAGTAGGCCTATTCTTTCATTTTCTCGTCAAGAGTCCTCCCCTCCCCCCAGAACTATTTGGGGTAATGACAGAAGATGCTGAACAACATGGCCAGGGAAAGAAGTCAGCAACAGAATGGAGAGAAATACCAGGGTTTGGAGACTGTGATGAGAGAAGATTGCCTCTGGCACTTGACGGTTATCATCGACAAGGATAACTCACAATATTATTATAAAGGAATTTCTAATATTCCCCAGTGTTCAGAAATATGATGAAACTTCTTATGAATAGACTAACAGAGAGTGGATTGTCTAATAAGGCTGATTGCTCAGTACTTCTGAATTATGTTTATATACATAAATAGCCTAAAAAAGAAATAAAAAGTGAAAACTCGTAACCTATGAGATCAGAAAAGTCCATAGATGTCAACTTGTACGTTTTTATCGTACAATGTACGTTTTTTATATACTTTTAGCAGTGTACGGCCGTACAGACTCGCTGTACGGATTTTCTCCCAAAAATAAAATTAAAATTTTTTTTTTTTTTTAATTAAACAAAAATCTTCAAAAATATTTTCCAACCCAAGTTTTTTTATTTTAAATCATAAAATATTTTCTAGACCATGTTTTTTTTTAAATTCCGGGATTCTCGGTGTCTGTTTTTAAAACGAGGTCTCTCCCAGCAACCAATTAAATCCTTTTATACCCAACAATTCGGGGATTTCAGAGCGACATGACGTATTTTTAAAGTTATCTGTTATCAACCACGCTTGCCACAACACTTATCGCCATTTTTAAAAAAAAAGCTAAGCACTTATAACTTGGTTAATTATTGCTGTTGTTTTGCTTTGTTGCATTTTAATTGCTGTCTTAATCCTTTCAGTTATACCTTGCCCTTGAATATATTTCCGATAAATTAATGTCATAATGTACTGTGTACATAAATAGAAAAAAAAAAAGTTTGTTTGCTTAAACTTTTCTGTTTCTAGAGTAAATCCATACAATACTTTATTCCAGCGGACGAGATTCGCTGCTTTATTTTTTAATAAAGTGACGATCTATTATCACTGGTCTAGCAACTTTTAAATAATAATGTTGTAAATTTTTGGTAGTACGCTTTTTCTTCCTATGAAGATGATAGGAAACTCTTTACAGAGCGATACAACAGGAGGCAATCTGATCATCAGAAGGAGTCCCCCGTCCAACTTGTGTTTCGGCCCAGTATACTTCTTTACACTCCAAGGGGGGCGGGCCCACTTGGGTCATGACTCCCAAGTGTCTCAGCCTCCTGTTGTCTTGTATCGAAAAATGAACCCATTTCACTTTGGTAGCAACTTTAAAGTCCACAACTCCGCCAGCCGTGAAGGCAATTGTGAAAGTAACAAGGAGAAGAAAAATTTTCGCGGTGGGTTACTTTCCCTTGCTATTCTGTTCATAATTTGGTTAAATTTTGTTGTTGTTGTTGTTGCTTTTAGCTGTTTTCTTTGCTTCGTTTTATTCTTTTTAATCACTCTCTTAATCTTTCCAGTTATATTTTGACCATTTAAATATTTCCAATAAATTAGTGTCATAATATTCTGTGTAGGCCCTACATAACTAGAGAAAAAAAAGTTTGTGTAAACTTTTCTAATTCTAGAGTAAATCCATACAGTAGACCTACTTTATACCAGCGGTCGAGTGGGAGCCGCGCTGGTGTAATGGTTACAACGTTGTACTGGCGACCAGGTTTTCAAGGTTCAAGCCCGGGCGTCGGCGCTTGAAGGAGTGTCAACGACCGGGATTTTGACTGAATAATCTGAACGGCTCCTGAGATAAACCCTCTGTGGATGGGAAGGAGCGAAGCTCCTGACCGGGTTGGAAGGAAAGTCCTCAGGTTCCCCAGCCTCGCAATGACATGTCATTGGGCCGAATGGCTGAAAGCCCAAGTGCCGCTGGTTAACGGGAAAAAAAATACCAGCGGTCGAGATTCGCTGCTTAATTTTCAATAAAGTGGCGATCTATTATCACTGGTCTAGCAACTTTTAAATAATAATTGTGCACATTTTTGGTAGCACATTTTTTTCTTCCTATATTTGATATTCTGTTCATATTTGGTTAATTTTTTTGTTGCTGTTAGCTGATTGCTTTGCTTCGTTGTATTTTTTAAAATCGTTTTCTTAATCTTTCCAGTTATATTTTGACCATTTAAATATTTCCAATAAGTTTAAGTCATAATATTCTGTATAGCCCCTACATAACTAGAAAAAAAAGTTTGCGTAAACTTCGCTGCTTTAATTTTTCAATAAAGTGGCGATCTAATATCACTGGTCTAGCAACTTTTTAATAATAATTTTGTAAATTTTTGTAGCACGTTTTTTTCTTCCTAGATTTGATATTCTCTTTATAATTATTTTTAGCTGTTTGCTTTGATTCGTTGTATTTTTTTAATCGTTCTCTTCGTCTAAAAAGATTGTTAGCTGAAATATTTCGTCCATTGAATGATGGCTGAGCCTAATTCAAAGAAACAAAAGCTTGCAGGTCATGGTAAGTTTCAGGCTGAATTGGTTAAACTCTTCCCTGGCATTGTAGATGCATCCAAGTTAGGTTCAACCCGTGCTTTTTGTAGATTGTGCAGCAAAGATACTAAATAAAGTACCAGCTTCAGGATTATGTGATTTGAAAGTACATTTTAAAACTAAATTGCATGAACAAATGTTTGCAATGAAGAAGGGAGCATCTATTAAGACCTTTTTTGCTCAGCCAAAGCAGGAAGAGGGTGGCATTACATGGGCTGATGTGTTTTTTTTTTTTTTTTTTTTTGCCAATTTCATAGCCCAGCATAACTTAACTAATTCCATTATTTGAAAGTCATCATTCAGAGACTGCTGATACTGCCTCACAGCAATGCTGACTGCAAAAGATCATTTTCAATGATGAAAACAATCCACACAGAGGTCCATGAATGCGGACACACTCACTTCTTTTTTTACACGCTTTTATTTAACTTTACTTGTATGTCACTTTCAAATCTTGCAATCGATTTTTCATTCACTTCAAGATGAGCAATAGCTCCGAAACTTGGCATAGTTGTGTATTCCCGATGACAATACAATAATCAGTCAATATTTTAATATTGTAATAATGACATTATGAGTAATTAAAGTTTTTCATAAAGAAATGTAAACATCAGGGGCCATAATCAAGTTAATTAAAAATTAATCAAGTTAATTAAAAATTCAAGAGTACGGGGTGTGCTTTATATTTTTCTATGCGTAAAACAGGGCAGTACTCAAACAAATGTCTAGCTAAATCAAGGACATTCCAAATTAAAAAATTATGATTAAAGGGAAAGTCGAGTTCGATCTCTAGATGGCCTTCAAATTGAAGAAATTGATTGCACCAAATGAACAGGCACAAAGCCATGTAATATTGACGCTCTAAAAGAAATGGATCACTTAAGAAATTGTAGACCAGATTTATAATAAGTAAAAACGTCGTTTATGTTTTAGTATGTCATAATTTTTCTAACACTAAAAAGAAGAAAATAAAAAAAGATATTTTAAACACAAGCTTTTAATGTTCTAAAAACCCAAAAAATAAAGCGTGGGGCGCTGATTCTGCATGAAATTAACTTCTACTTCATACTTCATTAGACACTTATGGATAAAATATATGATAAGCGCCCCATGCTGTTTGTCAATTTGATGTTACATTTTTTACTGCAAGCTATAAACTACTTGAAAAATTATTTTTTGGGTTTTTAGTCCATTAAAAGCGTGTGTTTAAAATATTTTTTACATAGCCTATATTTCTTTTTACAGTGTAAGATTAACATTGATACACATGCTGTGCAGACTTTAAGCCCACTAATGCAATTCTGGAACGTGCTAAAAGTGCATGTGTTGAGTATAATACAAAACACTGTGCATCGAAAGAATAGAACCTCACGATCACTAAGTTTTTTTATACAAGGTAAGTAAAGAACATCATGAGACTATTGGCATGTTTTATATCACACTAATTCAAATGCTAATAGATTTGTATATGTCATTTCTTGTTTAAATACTGTATTGTGTATAATTTATTAATATATTCTTTTGTGTAAGGATTGTTGGGTGTTTGTAAGGTTTTCTTTGGTCAGGCGTACAGGTTTTTGTCTCAGGAGGTTGACAGGTATGAAAGTCAATAACCTATAAAAGTAGAGCATTCGAGTGTGGTTAGAGCGCAGGCCTCTCATGGCAAAGGTAGCGGGTTCAAAATACGGTAGTTACTCACTCCAGTCTACCCAGCAATAAATGGGTACCAGACTCTGCTGTTGAGTTAAGAAAGGCAGTCAGGAAGGGAACTGGTCACGCCATATCTCAAAACTGGACCTAGTATATTGAAGTCTCTAACACTTCATTTCCCCACAGCAGTGTTCTACTATGAAACTACCGAAATGTCGCCAGAACAGTAATAAAGTTTGTAGAAAGCGATACACTATTGTCAGCATGTTAGTCTTGGTAAAAATTACATGTATATCCGTTGGCCACTTCGCCAATTATCAGTGAAGACCGCAAATTTTACATATTCCCATTGCGGACCACAATTTTGGCACCAAAAGATTTCTCGCATTATTTCGGAAATCTATTCATAAGTGGTCCATTCATAAAATGTTTTACAGTGCAAAAATTATAAAGCAAACCTCTCCTGCAACAAAGAAAACCAGATCTCGATCCTCCCCCTTCTCTGCTTTCCGATTGGCTGCGTCAGCTAGAACCTTCATCCCTTGTTTTAGACCTGCCTCATCACCATCTGGATGTAAAAATATTGTTAAATTAAAAATAATAATGGTGATACAGTATTTGTCATTTGTGGAACTGTTGTCAGGTGTGGAACTGATTGATATATCTATTTTTGCTTGTTTTTTAAAAACCGTTCGCCAATTTCAGTAACCTACTGTAAAGTCATTTTTCATTGAAAGCAATTCCTTTTATTCAAACATAAATGAGTTTATAAAAAAGGGTAAAAGATCCCGTTACACGCCCATTGAGGCATATTGGGAATATGGTGTTAGGCCCATATTTTCTTGACCATCTGTACACTAGGGGTGATGTGGTCAGCATCACGCCGGCCGCCTTAACCTTCCCAGAGTTGCTCTGGTACCCAATTCAAGAGGCTGGGTTAACCCCGGAGCCGTTTGCGGTCTAAACAATCCCACCTCAACTGGGGATCGAACCATGGACCACCGAGCTAGGAAGCAAGTAAATGAGTGATATATTGGGTACATATTTTTACTTGTTAATTTATGGTATTTTTAGTGCATATTTTCCAAGCTTCAAAATGGCCATTTCCCGCCATCTCTGGCAGATCATGCAGGTTAACGTGACTGTAAAAGGACGTATGGATTTTTCCCATGTGTACAGTTATGAATTATCTGTCGGTTTTTATATACTCTTAAAAATTAAGGGCAGGAATTCAGAGTGGCTAAGAGGTATGGCGTGCGCCTCGAGTTCTAAAAGTACCGGGTTCGATTCCCAGTAGAAGGAATATAGTTTATAGAATTTTTTTTTAGAACCAGTGGTCCTAATGATGTCATCCCCCCCCCCTTTTTTTTTTCTCCTGGGTACTGGGTAGTGAGATCTGATGCCTAGCATTCTCGGATAAGGGCGAAAAAAAAGGAGGTCCCGAGTGCAAGTTGCGCTCATTAAAAACCACACTGCAGTTGGAAATCTTAACGAGTAGGCCATGATTCCTATATTCACACATTGAGATTCTCGCAGGTGCTACAGAATTCATGCACTGTGCTGAGATCCTCCTTGTGTGATCTAAGTGAGGAGATTGGAGCACTGATGGAGTAGTCCGTGTGCAATGAAGATAGTCCTTAAAACTAAACCAAAGATTAAGGGTTGGTTGTGCCCAGTTTCTTTCATTTTAATGGATTGTGATACATTGTAGTAAAGGAAATTCATGAGGATTAATAACATATACAATTAGGACCAAACTAAACAAAAACATAGTTCAAATAGACTGGCCTCCAGTCACAGGAGCTTGAGGAAAACAGCCCCAAATACTGGCCTCTCGTCCTTTAAGAGTTGAGACTGGCCACAGCAGATTGAGATACCATTTATTCAACAAGCTAAAGATAGGAACTACCGATAAGTATAACTGTCAATCAATCTTTAGCTCCCCGAGGAGCATATGCCTTCAACAAACACATGCCAAATCTTCCTGTGCACTAAGTTTATCACCATTTTCCTTTTACCACATTATAAAATCCTGGAACCCCACCACTGCACTGGCCACCCACAAAACACACCATGCCCAAGCAGTAAACCAAAACCCCCCTCAAATAACCACCCCAAACCAAAACCCCAAAACACAAAACAAAAACACACACCCCCCAACACCAAAACCAAAACCCAAACCCCCCCCCCCCAAACCCAACACAAATACACCCCCCCCAAACAACCCCAAAAACCTCATACACAACCCCCCCAAAACCCAACAACCCCACCCCCCCCACCCCAACACAAATCAAAAAAAAAAAAAAACAAACCCCAAACAAAAAAACAAAAAAACCCAAAAACAACAACCCAACAACCCAAACCCCCCCCAAAAACACACAAAACCAACAAAAACCCAAAAACACCCCCCAAAAACCCAACACAAACAACCACACAACCCCCCAACACAACCCCACCCACCCCCCCAAAACACAACCCCACAACCCAACCACACAACCCCCCACAAAAAACAAAACCCCCCCCCCCAAACCAAAACCCCCACACAAAAACCCAAACCCCCCACACACCCCCCCCCACACACACCCCCCCCCTACAAAACCCCCCCACCCCCCACAAACAAACCCCCCCCCCCACAAACCCCCAACCCCACCCCCACAACCCCACACAACCCACCCACCCCCCCATACCCCCCCCCCCCCCCCCCCCCCACCCACCCACAAACACCCCCATCCCCCAACCCAACACCCCAAACCCCAACACAAACAAAAAAACAAACCCCCAACCAACCCACCCAAACCCCCAAACCCCCCCCCCACCCACCCCAACAACCAAACACAACTCCCCCCAACAAACCCAACCCCCCAAAACCCCCCCCCAATACACAACCCAACACCCCACCACACACCATCACCTCATACACAACCCAACACACAACCTCATACTATGTTATTATTTTTAATGTCCTGGTTTCCTCGTCATTTGTATTCGTCTTTTCTTTCATTTTCACCTTCTCAAACCCCACCCGACGGTTGTTTACGTTCGGGCTGGCCTTCAGAAAATTCCAGCTGCGGTCAGCTTAGCGGTAACGTAATGTTATCTAAACGCACCTGTGGTCCGTCCGAACAGGGGGAATTTCTCTGGTCGCTCTAAGCCTTTGATCACGAGCGAGAGACGGTTTCTGTGAAAGAAACCGCTCGTCTGTGGGAGGTAACTTCTGCAGGTGGTCTCTGTGTTTGGCCTTCAGAACGCATTAGTGATCATAATATTATGTCTATCGGGGAAATTTTCTCAAAGTTGTTGCTTCTGAAACCTTTTGTCTTACTATCGATTACGTCTTTCGCCGAACATCTGTAGAAGTACGCTAGGCCAGGGGTCCGGAGGGGGGGGGGGGGGGGGGGCGTCCTTTGTAATCTATAAGAGTGAAGGGTTTAAGTCAGCCAACACACTCGTGAATATTCCTGGCCCGTAGATGACCATATGAGACTTTGGCAGAGTTAGCACATCAGAACTAGAATGTGATTGCCTATGTTCTTGTCATTTTTCGGGGTGAGTTGACATGTCTTATTAATATATGATATATTCATGTTAGCTTTTATATATCTGATAGGAAGGTGACACTTCATTTTTGAGGACTTCTCCTAGTAATTTAGTTCAGTGATAATGTAGCGCTGTCTACGGCCTTAGTTAAGTGGTGTTTACGCTGTTTTGGTTTATAATGGGTTAAATGATAGACTTACAATAACAGATACTAGGCGTAGAATCAGTCTACAGATGCTTGTCATGGGTTAAGAATGGGCTAATTAACTGACATTTCTGTAAGATAATGTCAGAGTTGTGGATCATTCACTTAACACTGAATTATGGGAGAAAGTCACTTATTCCTTTTTGATAGATATTTCTAGTGGCAAGGGAGAATCATTTTATGCTTACTTGTGTGGCTAGGCACTAGTCTATAACTTTCACAGAAAGCAGTCACCAGGCATAGATATAATTATATCTTATGATTCAGCCACAGCGTATTATTATAGCTAGAACATTGCATTTTCTATGTACTCATTTTTGTGGAATATTAATATATTTCCCCAAGGGGGCATATGATTTATTTGTGTAATGTCAAATGTTGTAATCTGTTTATGTAAATTCACTTAATGTTGTAAGATGAATAGCATAACCATTCAGCTGTATGTTTAGTTGGAAGAAGAGGAGTAGGTTTTTGCTGTCAGAACATTTACTGACAGGTACATGGGTTTACAAACGATATTATGATTTATTTGTGTAATGTCAAATGTTGTAATCTGTTTATGTAAATTCACTTAATGTTGTAAGATGAATAGCATAACCATTCAGCTGTATGTTTAGTTGGAAGAAGAGGAGTAGGTTTTTGCTGTCAGAACATTTACTGACAGGTACATGGGTTTACAAAAGATATTAAGCCTATGCGGGCACATGCTATAATTGATAGAATGGAAGGAGCGGAGCATAACTAGGATATAAAACATTAGATTGATTTTGTTGTTGTTTGATGTAAAGGGTGTCTTTTTTGGGTCTCAGTTTCAGGGATAACCGAATCGCTAGAGCAGACTCCAGTCAGGCGAAGAACGTCATGTTCTCTTCGATCTAGAGGGTTTCTGAATACCGCTAGCGTCACGAGTCGTCAACCCATTCCTGAATCAAAAACCCTTTTGTCAACGCCAAGTTACGCTCACGCAGTGCAATGAGCCAAAGCTAAATCTGGAATCATCAAATGCAGTAGTAGTTCTCTACTCGCCTATTGGATTACCAGTCAGAGCGTTGCGGCTTCCAGAATATCAAAAACCCGCCCAGCATGTCTATAGCAGAATCTGATATCACCCGACTTTGTGTGCCTAAACGGGGCACTCAGCCCAAACCACAGCCAAACCAGTTTAAACAGGATTTACAGCCAAGCAAGCAATAGCGCCGGATAACAGCGCCGGGGACTCTTTGTCCTCAAGTGACTTCGTCTGGTGTATTTCTGGGTTTATGTAGAACTTCGCACTTAGGAGCGGCCAGCAAAGATAAACAGCGTCGTCCAGCCCCTCACGCATTTAAGGTCACCAACGATTAGTACCACCGAGGAAAGTTTTGTATTTCACTTCATTCACTTTGAAGGATATTTACGTGTAAGACACTTTTCTGGAGCTAGCACCTTTGGTCCCACGAAAGAGGACGGACTGTCGCTCAGTTAGTTTATTTGGTCAGCAGGAAAGATAGACAGAGCTCCAGCCCCACTCGCGCAATTAGAGGTCACCAATGATAGCACCTACAAGGAAAGTTATGCAGTCTATTCCAATCATCTGGAAGGATATATGCACGTAAGACACTTTCTGGAGCTAGCACATTTGGTCCCACGAAAGCGGACAGGCTGTCGCTCAGTTCGTTTAATTGGTCAGCAGGAGATAAACAGCGTCTTCCAGTTTTCCCTCGTGCAATTAGGGGTCACCAACGTTTAGCCCGACAAGGAAAGTTTTGTATTTCACTTCATTCACCTTGAAGGATATTTACTTGTAAAACACTTTTCTGGAGCTAGCGCCTTTGGTCCCACGAAAGCGGACAGACTGTCAGACAGCTTAGTTATTTTCTCCGTGTTCTACAGGTTTTATGAGTTTTGGTGGTGTGTGTGTTTGTGGGTGTGCATTTGCATTATTGATGACTATTGATGAATATTTTGATTATTGATGTAATTTTATGTTGTTGTGAGGACATGCATTAATTCCATGCTTTTCTTCTTTAATAAAAGTTGACACCTTTTATTAATGCGCTGTTCCCGACCCTTTCATCCATAATTAACTTGTTTTAGCTCTTTACTATAATCTCTATGTTTGATAAGAGAAAAGAGTGAGAGCAGGAGGTGCTTAGACAGTAAAAGTGAGTTGAGGCTTGGAGAGAGAGATCAGTTTTGATAAATCTTCTTCCAGGTTGTCTCAAGTCCATCTCCTATTTACACCTTTCTGTGTGTGTAATCTATAACTCTGTCAGTCCACTATCCCTTGTCGATTTCACTACTATTGTCCAACTCGACAAATACTCTACACTTTACTCAACCACGACAATGAGCTCCAATTTCTCCAGCTTGGCTTGCATTTAAAGGATCTTCACATCTGGTATCAAGCTAGGTGTAAGAAGTGTGTGGCATACTGAGCATTTCCCGCCATCCAAGGTGGCTCTTCAACTATGCAGAGCTAACATACTGTACTCTGGTTCTGGGCTCTCCCAAGGAATTGTCACGTTCTGCGCAGAGCCACTTCTCAGCTTCCCCTGCCTATCATTGGGCACACAGTGAGATCCTTCTGCATGCATTCAACCAAGTCGAAGCCAAAGAATTATGCCTGGGGCTCAAGTGACTTCTCCAAGCTTAGTGTGCAATGCTGGGTTCTCAACAAGTTTCACGACAGGGGGAATCCTTGGAAGTGTGTGGATGATTTCAAGATTCAGTGAGGATGTAATTAACCTCACCGACATAGGTTCACTTCTACGTACATATATTATAGCATTGTCCATAGCTGGTGGTCATATAAGGATGACTCCAGATATGCCTCCATGCACGACAATGAAGATAAACTTGATTATTTAGTTACGGGGACAGAACAATAACATCAGATTGCAACAAATACAGGTTCTGTGTGTTAGCCAACAACAAAATGTAAGTGAACAATTGTCATTAATTTGTTAAGACCGGGGATTTGGGGCATCAATTTGTTTTCATTCACAACCCTCTACTCCCAAAGGAGCATAGGCCTTCAACAAACACATGCCAAGTCCTCCTGTCACGTGTCATCATCTCAAGTTCTTTCCACGTTCTCCTCATCATTTTCACCTCTGTTTCCAGCTCTCTTCTCCATGTGCTTCTTGGTCTACCTCTGCCTCTCTTGCCCTGGGGGTTCAAGAATAAGGACTGCCTTGTAATGCTATCAACAGGTTTTCTCAGTGTGTGTCCTATCCATCGCCATCGTCTTCTTATCATCTCTTGTTCCGCTGGCACTTGTCTAGTTCTTGTCCTCAGTTCCACGTTAGTAACCTTGTCATACCATTTTAATCCCTCTATTCTACGCAAGCACCCATTTATCAATTTGTTTTAATGCTCTGATATTGTATCGATACTAACTGATCTGGCTCTGCTCTGTTGTCCACTCATTTTTATATATTTTTTATTTCAATCTTAAGATAAAAAAAATGCACAAAAGAACTTTGAAAAAGAAACCATAGATTTTTAACAGAATGAAAAGTCTAGCTTACAAAATTCAACTGCTGCCTAATTGCAAATAACACAAATATTCATCTCTAAAATAGTTGTACTAATTAATGAAAGTTCTGTTCATCTCTAAGAAAGTTTTGTTAATTACCGAAAGTTCTTTTCATCTGAAAGATAGTTTTGTTAATTACGGAAATTTATATTCATTTCTAAGAAAGTTTTGTTAATTACTGAAAGTTCTATTCATCTGAAAGATATACTACTCGTCAAAAGTCAAGGGCCACTTAGAAAAACCTTGGTTGAAACCATAAAACAAATCTGATATAAACGTAATTGGTATCAGTCAAAACGGCATTTATTGAATACCAAATTAACATGTCACGTAAAGAAATGGAAACACACATTCAAACGCAATGAAGCTGTGAAGTGTGTCACCCACCTTTTCAAAAGTCACACAATAGATATTGGACAAATAGACATTTCAAAATCGAGTATGACCACCGTTTGCAGCAAGGCATTCAAGACAGCGTAGACGCATTGAGTCCACAAGGGTTCGAAGAGTATCCTGAGGAACAGCATGCCATTCCTGAAGCAGAAATGCAGTCAGCTGTGCAAATCCATTGGCAGGGGGTGATTTGTTGAAAATCTTCGACCAAGGACATCCCAGAGGTGCTCAATCGGCGAAAGGTCAGATGAATGAGCTGGCCACGCCATCCTGATGATCCCATGTTGCTGAATAAACTCATTCACCACACGAGCTCGATGGGGTCGAGCGTTATCATCTTGGAGGATGGCATTATCACCTGTGGCCTCCAGAGCAGGCTGACCAATTGGCCTCAAGATTTCGTTCTGGTATCTTGGGCCGGTCAAGTTGCCTTGGATGATGTAGAGTGGGGTCCTGCCGTGTCTGTAGAAGCCTCCCCAGACCATGACAGAACCCCTACCATAACGATCCACCTCTCGAATTGTGTCATCAGTAAATCGCTCTCCTGGTCGTCTCCAAACTCGAATCCTGCCATCATTGAATGACACAGTGAAGCGAGATTCATCAGTGAAGAGAACTTGACTCCATTGTTGCCTTGTCCATCGGATGTGCTCGCGACACCAAGCAACACGGGTTCTGCGATGAGCAGGAGTAAGAGGGATTCTGACTGCAGGACGTCGAGCAGCCAGTCCAAATTTATGTAAACGTCTGCGAATGGTGCTTTGACTGACATTAACGTTTACAGTTTGACTCAGCTGACATCTTAGAGTGGAACAAGTCACTGTTCGATGGCGCAGGGCTGACAACAAGAGGTACCGGTCATCATGTCTATTGGTGCATCTAGGGCGACCTGGCCGGTGGCGATCCTCCACACTTCCTGTGGCCTGAAATCTCTCCAAAATTCTTTGGATAGTAGAGTGTGACACTGCAAGCCGTCTAGCAACCTCACGGACAGATAAACCACTTTCAACCCACGCTATAGCCCTCATTCTTTGTAAGGTGTCAAGACTTCTTCTCGGTGGCATGGTTTTTGCAAGTGATGAAACTACCCTAAGTCTGCTGATTGTAAAACAAATTAAGAGTGAACTCTGTTCACGAAAAGTCGCCATTGCACGTGGAATGTCAATCAGCACGATTACTTCACTTGTTTGGTTCTACGGAAGTTTAAAAAAAAAACAGATTAAAAATGTGAATTTATGGTCAGCAAACCAAATTTCACATGATCACCATGGTTGTCGGTGAGTTGTTTTTATGCTTAACGTGCATAGAGGACTGTCAGAGGAAGATATTGCACCCATTTTTACTAAAAATTTCCTTCATTTAATCATTCTATGCGCTTATATAAAAGTGTATTGAAAATAATAGGGTGGCCCTTGACTTTTGACGAGTAGATATAGTTTTGTTAATTACGGAAGTTTATATTTATCTCTAAGACAGTTTGTTAGTTACTGAAAGTTATTTTCATCTGTAAAATAGTTTTGTTAATTACGGACATTTCTATTCATCTGTTAGATAATTTGATAATTACTGAAAGTTATATTTATCTGTAAGATAGGTGTGTTAATTACTGAAAGTTCTATTCACCTGTAAGATAGTTTTGTTAATTACTGAAAGTTCTGTTCATCTGTAAGATAGTCTTGTCAATTACTGAAAGTTCTATTCATCTGTAATATAGTTTTGTTAATTACTGAAAGTTCTGTTCCCCATTTTCTACGATTCAACCCAATTGCTTTTAACTTTTTCTTCTGCTATAGTTTAACGTTTATGCAAACCTTAACATATAACACTACCTTAATGTGATAGTGGTGTAACGAACAGATTTAGTGTAAGGGGAAGTAAACTGGAGTATGTTAGTAGTTGAAATAGATTTTGAGTTATAGCACTTAGTTGCTTGTTAGCTATCGAATTATTTAGAGAGTATCTCGTGATAGTTTCGAGAGACAGATTACAGACAGCGTGAAAAGCGCTGATATATTTATTCTGTATTGTTTTGAGTTTAATAAGAGTACTTTAGGCCATGAATCATGATAGCTGCTGAGTGCAGGATTCTTTATAGTGCTGAGTTTAATAAGAGTACTTTAGGCCATGAATCATGATAGCTGCTGAGTGCAGGATTCTTTATAGTGCTGAGTTTAATAAGAGTACTTTAGGCCATGAATCATGATAGCTGCTGAGTGCAGGATTCTTTATAGTGCTGAGTTTAATAAGAGTACTTTAGGCCATGAATCATGATAGCTGCTGAGTGCAGGATTCTTTATAGTGCTGAGTTTAATAAGAGTACTTTAGGCCATGAATCATGATAGCTGCTGAGTACAGGATTCTTTATAGTGCTGAGTTTAATAAGAGTACTTTAGGCCATGAATCATGATAGCTGCTGAGTGCAGGATTCTTTATAGTGCTGAGTTTAATAAGAGTACTTTAGGCCATGAATCATGATAGCTGCTGAGTGCAGGATTCTTTATAGTGCTGAGTTTAATAAGAGTACTTTTAACCATGAATCATGATAGCTGCTGAGTGCAGGATTCTTTATAGTGCTGAGTTTAATAAGAGTACTTTAGGCCATGAATCATGATAGCTGCTGAGTGCAGGATTCTTTATAGCGCTGAGTTTAATATGAGTACTCTAGGCCATGTATTATGATATCATTGTAGCTGCCGAGTGCGCAGTCCTTATGTGGTAATTTATATCTTGTGTTGTGCTGTGAACGGTATTCTATGTGTATTTCATATCAATGTGTTGTGACGTGAATAAACCCATATGAAATGTCACCAGTCGTTTACAACCCTTCATGACTCGTGTGTATGCACCTGTGGCGTGAACGACTACACCAACACACGCACTTAATATTACAGAGGTGACAGGGAACTTAACACGTATATAGAAATAGCCCCGGAGTGGGCGTGGCCTATTTATATCGAGAACCTGTTCATCGCTTACCAGTAGACTTCTACAGTGTTTGCCTGTGTGGCGGATATGTAGGTATCAACTGTAGACATTACCAGATCCACAACACAACAGTAACGTTAGCAGATAATCAATAGACACCTTACCGTATCCACCAAACCAATACGTTATCAGTGATTGGCGATATCACATGACTTTCCATGGGCGTATCTTTACGGGGGTGCAACAGTGGTGGCCAGTGTGGGGATCTTACTGGGAACTGTTAACTCAAGTGACAGTCGCAAGTCAAGGAATTTATTACTCAAGATTATGAGATGTCATGATATACAGTGGCGTCTGTATACCAGTACAAGTAATCATCTGGCAGTATGAACGAGCGGTGTACCTCCTTTCAACGAAATTGACAGACGGTGACCCATTTCCTGCTTTCCTGTGCGGTGTGTTAGCACGTAGCGTGCTGAATCGAGGACCTGAGTGGAATCAAGGTGTCAAGTTCCAATGCCTTTCTGTTGTCGAATGTTTTACCATTGAACTTTGTGATATCCAGGGTGTTAACGGAAAGGAACAGGAGAGTTTTCATTCAAGATAAGTGGTTATTTTTTGTTTTGTGAACTGTGTCGCCTTAACTATGTCAACGAGCCTTCCTATACCTATTCTGTTTATAACTGTTGTTTTTGTTGTCTAGGTATAGACTGACAACTGTAATAGGATTTAATGCATGGGTATTGATGGTTGTATGATATATGTAGTCTTCCCTCATATTAATATGATGTTATTAAGGTTCTTTGAAGAGGAATTGGGGATACAAAGTTAATAAATAATTGCAATTTCTGGAATAGTTATTTAACTGTGAAGGATAGAGAGTTGATTGAATCACCATGGACTCTGATGATGATCCAGAAGATATGAAGCCCATATTGCAATATATATTTGAGGGAGGTAGACATGTTGAAAGATTGCGAGGCCCACGATTAGAGGGATTTGTGATGGACCGTTTTTTGGTTGAAGTGGCATGGGCCCTAAGGGGTTTTGCTGAGGATACTTTTTATTCCATTCCTCACTTAATGATGGCTAGGCATTTGGCGGATTTGGTGCATTACCTTCGGGTATTTTTGCACAAGCATACTGATTCTGGACATGATTATATGACAGAGGTGATATACGATATAATTTACAACGACATTCCTAACAATCAGAAACAGGAGTTACGAAATGAGGAGTTAAAAGATATAATTTATAATGACATTCTTCATGAACAGTTGGAAAAGCAGGAGCGTATGAAAGTCATCAAACAAAATGCTCTACAGGGAAGAGCCAATTTTCTACAGGATATTGCCGAAAAGGAGGAATTAAGAGAAACAGTGTCGAAACTAACAAATGATCTAGATAAGTCAAACACGGAACTTACTAAAGTACAAGCGGCGTTAGATGCAGCAGTGAACAAGAACAAAGAGTTGAAAATTCGGGTGAAAGACAAAGATGACGAAGTGGGTAATCTCACTCGAGAGATTCATAAAAAGAAAGAGATGTATCAGAAATTAAATGCTGAAACAAATGAACGGGAGAAGTTATACATAGAAATGCTTCATGATATATGTTTTGGTAAACTTGAAGAGAAGAACACTGTATGCCCAGAGAAGATTGATGAGCTTGTAAATGGCTATGATAGTGAAACCGAGGAGCTTCAGATGGACTTAACACCTAATAAAGAAAAGGATGAGAAAGACAAATTAGAAGAATTAACGACTGAGAGAGAGAAGATGATTAAGATTGAGAGATTGCTAACAGAGGAGAGAAGTAAAGTTTTGACATTTGACATATTAAATAGGAAATTAAGTGAAGAAATTTCACAAAAAAATGTTGAAATTGCAGAAAGTACAAAAAGAGTAGAGGGTCTACTCGATGTTATTTTGAACAGCGGAATATGGCCTTCTGTAAATGTGGACAATGCTAGACAGAAAGTTGTTTGCCAACAGGTTAAAAAAGCAAAGATCCAGCCCTATACAATCTTTGCTGATAGAAAGGTTAAATGTGATAGACAAATATCTTTTCGAGGGAAATATAACTTTCGAAGATCTTTTGATTCTTCTTGCAATAGCAACAATTCTTGGCGGCAGTGTAATAGAGAGAATGATAAGGTAACAGTCAGTCCTGATAGATTTCAAGCTAAAAGCCCAAAGATTAGACGGGTAACTGATTTTGGAAGTTCTCAGAAGATGATATCAAGGGATAAAGTTATAAGTAGTGGTTCCAAGGATGAAACCCATTATAGTCGTAACAGTAAAGATACTTATAGATCTGCAGATGATACTGCAAACAAGCATATTGTCAAAGAAAAGAATGGAAAGAGTTTTTGTAGGAGAGATGTTTCTAAGGTTAGAAAGTACCAAGGAAATTCATATGATAATAATTTTCCTTCTCAGAGAGATAATAGACAAGTTAATGTATCTCAACATTTTAATTCTGAGAATTTTGAAAATAATGGTACAGACAAATACAAGAAAGGTTTTCAATCGTGCAATAATTTTTCTGACAGATTTTTTGTGCGGAGTAGAAACGTTAATCATAACAAGTCTGACTGGGATTATAGAAATAATAATAGTCTCAAACAAAGAGGAAATGATGATAAATATTTTGATCAAACGGCGAATAATAAGTGCAATTATGCTAATTTTGCTCGACATGAGCCTAGAAGCATTGTTATTAAGCAAAGTAGCAATGATAATGATGTCACAAATACTACTGCTTGTTATGTTTCCGATTTTGAAAGAGCATCACGTGGTTGTGAACATAAAGGAAGAGTCGATGACATCGTGGGGTGACCAGATCTCTACACGGACCACATTGCGGGGTAATTGTTTGTTTAACCTCTCCGTTGTTCGTAGTAAATTTCACCATTCATTAAAATGGAATTTTCATTTGTATTTTTTTGAACAGAGGCGACTTCTTGATATGGGTCAGCGCTCCTGTTTGCGTTAACGGCTGTTTACGGTAGCGGCAAGAATATAGGTCAACATTGTGCCCGAGTGTTTTCTCAAGCGAAACATATCAGCGTGCTAACGATACATTGGACGGGTTACCTCTAGTGTTTATGAGATGTCGGCAAGACCTATGGAGATTTTTTTTTTTGGGCGTTTGATTCTTTTTTGTTTGTTTATTAGGACAGTAGATGTTAATGTATTCTATTGCATAGATCATTATAGGTTGTTATATTATGATCATCATCTTTACGCATCATTTGATGTCTATTGTTTTTCTTGATATGTATGACTGTTTTAATTATAAATTAGTTCATTTCGATGCTATTTTTTATACTATTGTGTTTTGGATAATATGTAGTGTGTTAGATGGTAGTGACGTGTTGTTTACTATTGATGAATGCAACGAGCAGATTTATATTTAACCTTACTGGTTACAAACCTATGCCTATTTACACCTTATAATCATTGACTTTTATACTCTGGTGTACAACTTGAAGTTTTTTTTGGTTTGGTTTTACAGATGTGTTGGTTAGAATAGTTTTGTACATGATGAGTTTGCTAGCCCTATGCACATACTCATTAGTTGTTATGTTACAATAGTTACTTTTAATATATCAGGTGGAGATAGATATAAATTTATAACTGAATAACACTATAGCTAAGCTGAACGCGATTGTCAGCCGGAAATATTTAAAAGTTTAAATTGAACTGTATAGAGAAAATTAACAGCGTTTGCTTATATTGTTATTTGATTGAGAAATCTAGAGATCTGATTTAAGCACTTGCTTAACATACATTACGTTGTTTTCATATATTTGCAAACTTGTATGTTGGTAATAGTGTATTTTCCTATGTGTTTCTTTGTGATGTAATTTTTTGGAAAATATTTTTTTCCCCAGACATTGTAATTTTTTATTTTTGGTTTTGTGTGTGCCTAGCGCTTGACTATGCACTATGTTTGATATGTAGAGTAATGTTAGTTCTTTAAAGAAAGTTTTTTTTGTTTTTTGGATGTTATGTTGTATTTGCGCTTGATTGTGCGTTGTTCGAACTTGGTTATAGCAATGCTATTACTTTTTTGTGTGGTGTCGATAATTTATTGTTGATTATGTATAACTTGTATAACTTGTTTAAATTACTGATTATGTTTTGTTTAGTTATAAACTATTTTTTGTAGTATTAGTATAGGAATACTTTGTTATTTTCTTTTGTGCTTTTCGATCGTGTTTGTATGTATTTTGAAATACGTTGTTGATCTAAATAGTTATTAGTATATATTATTACCAACGTTCTCTATATTCATACCTTTTGCTTTCTATCTGTCTTTGTTGATTATTCTTCATTCCATTCCTTCTTTTCTGTTGTCTTTTCAGTATGGTTTCATATTTTGTTTACATTTCGTGCTTTACGTTTCACTTCATTCTCCTTGTATACTTCTTCTTTCGCTTCTTATACTTTCATTCTATGTATTGTTACTTTAATGGTATAACTTAATATAGTGTAGCTACTTGTGATATTTGTAATTATTTTACATATAAGAAATTGTTTGAATGTAATATTATTGTTTTTTCTTCATATTCTGATTTCATACTTACCTTTATTACGGATCATTTTTCGTTTGCTTGATCTTGTCTTTTCTTTTACTATCGGTTGTTTCCTATTTAGTTGTGCTGTATTCACTTAACTTGGTTTTGTAATGCATTATTTTTGGTATGCTTAATTGATTACATTGGATACTTCATTTTTACATTTCACTTAATGCTTATATTTTGTAGATGTCTTATTTTGACTTAACTTAAGGTAATTCTTAGACGCATATGTTAGAGATTCATTGTCCTTTTAATTTTTTTGGGATGTAATTGTAAAAAAATGATAAATCATTTTTTTTCTCCGGGGGTGAGGTAAGATGTAACGAACAGATTTAGTGTAAGGGGAAGTAAACTGGAGTATGTTAGTAGTTGAAATAGATTTTGAGTTATAGCACTTAGTTGCTTTTTAGCTATCGAATTATTTAGAGAGTATCTCGTGATAGTTTCGAGAGACAGATTACAGACAGCGTGAAAAGCGCTGATATATTTATTCTGTATTGTTTTGAGTTTAATAAGAGTACTTTAGGCCATGAATCATGATAGCTGCTGAGTGCAGGATTCTTTATAGTGCTGAGTTTAATAAGAGTACTTTAGGCCATGAATCATGATAGCTGCTGAGTGCAGGATTCTTTATAGTGCTGAGTTTAATAAGAGTACTTTAGGCCATGAATCATGATAGCTGCTGAGTGCAGGATTCTTTATAGTGCTGAGTTTAATAAGAGTACTTTAGGCCATGAATCATGATAGCTGCTGAGTGCAGGATTCTTTACAGTGCTGAGTTTAATAAGAGTACTTTAGGCCATGAATCATAATAGCTGCTGAGTGCAGGATTCTTTATAGCGCTGAGTTTAATATGAGTACTCTAGGCCATGTATTATGATATCATTGTAGCTGCCGAGTGCGCAGTCCTTATGTGGTAATTTATATCTTGTGTTGTGCTGTGAACGGTATTCTATGTGTATTTCATATCAATGTGTTGTGACGTGAATAAACCCATATGAAATGTCACCAGTCGTTTACAACCCTTCATGACTCGTGTGTATGCACCTGTGGCGTGAACGACTACACCAACACACGCACTTAATATTACAGAGGTGACAGGGAACTTAACACGTATATAGAAATAGCCCCGGAGTGGGCGTGGCCTATTTATATCGAGAACCTGTTCATCGCTTACCAGTAGACTTCTACAGTGTTTGCCTGTGTGGCGGATATGTAGGTATCAACTGTAGACATTACCAGATCCGCAACACAACAGTAACGTTAGCAGATAATCAATAGACACCTTACCGTATCCACCAAACCAATACGTTATCAGTGATTGGCGATATCACATGACTTTCCATGGGCGTATCTTTACGGGGGTGCAACAAGTGGCCTACTGAAATTCTCCTACATGTAAGAAAGAACCAAAGATAAAACAAATACTAATCTCCATGTCTAAGCCTACTTAACATAATGCAGAGAATTTGTTTCTGATAAAATAAAAATCGGGTTTAACCACAGCACCAGAATAATTAACAATTTTAGAAATACTGCAACATAAAGAATAATGGTTGAAAGTTCTCAAGATATGCAAGAGCTGGAAATTCAAAATGGCTGACATATGATCGAAGTCACCAAATAAGTCGTCTATATCTAGATAGTTCTTTTAATTACTGAAAGTTCTATTCATCTGTAAGATAGTTTTGTTTTGGGAGCCGCGGTAGCATAGTAGTTAGTGCACTGGCTTCCTAGCTCAGTGGTCTATGGTTCGATCCCCAGATGAGGTGGGATTTTTTTAGGTCGACCCAGCCCCAATTGGGTACCAGAGCAACTTCTGGGAAGGTTAAGGCGGCCGGTGTGATGCTGACCACATCACCCCTAGTGTGCCGATGGTCAAGAAAATATGGGCCTAACACCGTTTTCCCAATATGCCTCAATGGGCGTGTAACGGGATCCTTTACCTTTACTTACACATAGTATTTTGTTGGGAACTGAGAGAAGAGTTATTCCTCTCCAATTATTGCAGTCTGCAAGATCTCCCTTCTCGGGCAATTTGACAATTATTCCTTTTCTCCACTCTGTTGGTGTTGTCCCTGTTTTCCAGACTTGTGCAAATAGTGGTTCTAATAGTTCTGCTGCTAGCTCTGGGTCTGTCTTAAATAGCTCTGCATTTAAGTTATCATGACCAGGGGCTTTTCCATTCTTTAACCCTTTGATTGCTGTGATGATTTCTTCTTTTCGTGGGATGTCTGTATTAACATCTATAGCAGGTTTCACTAGCTTTGCCCTCAAACAAATGTAATTATCTGATTAACCGTATTAATGCCATTTTTTGCATACGATGTTATATTGGGTTAGACCCAACAAATATGTACTTTATATCTGTGCATCTTGTCTAGTTCCCATAAACGAATGAGATCCTTTGATCTTTGTCGGCATACTAATTATTGTGTATCGAGAAAAGAAATTTTACCACTTCAGTCACAGATTCTGTGAATTGATTAGGCATAGGCGTGTCTACTATTACAATAATGTGGCCATCACGTTTGCATATGAATACCTGTTGAAGATGATTTCTTAAATGATATGAATGCGAGATACTCGTGACATTGTTTGTCATTGACATTTAGTGCGCTACCAAACTGGACCTTCATTGATCTAATTATTTCAATAGGTATCACCACTTTGCGGTTCATAAATATCATAATGGAACGTTGCTCCTCTACTGTGCTTGTAAATAACGGTAAGGTCATCTTTAAAGAAATTAAACTTCATCCGAATCATAATCAGATGTCTCTGAGAAATTGATAATAAATCTCGGCTAAATAAAGGACAAACCATCATTCGTCCAATATTCCTCTTCCTCTTGTAACACATGGTTCTCACATTTCTTCCAATAATCCCTGGCTATATTGGAGATGGCGGCTTTTGTAAGTATTTCAACATCTTTTAATTTGAACGTTCTATTTTCTGTTGCTACCTGTTCCTTAATTTTAGCCCAGACTAATTCTATTGGGTTTAAGTGAGAATGGTAAGGAAGCAATCTTAAACATCTGTGACCATGTTCATGGATTGCCTTGTCTATGTGAAATATCTTTGTATGCTGTGTCTTTTTTTTACAATTCCAAGTAATTCAGGCTTCAGGGACATTTCGTTGAATGGAATGTTGTTTTTGGTCAGCCAAATCTTTATTACATCTTTAGTACTTGATGAATTAGGAACTTTATCTTCTGGTGCCACAACGTTGTGATATGAAGCATTGTCCATTATCAAACACGACGGTCTATCCAATGGAGGAAGTACATGATTCACAATCCAATCTTGAAATATCTTGCCATTCATCTCTGTATGATAATCCCTATTATCTGTGGATTTTGAAACAAATATGAGTTCAGTATTATTTAGAAGCCCATGATGGCTGCTTCCTGCATGTGCAATTATTAGGCGCTGTCCTTTGCTGCTTGGTACTAGTCTCTTAGTTGTACCATCAGATGATTGCCATTCTCATTCATTACTGTGGTGCGCATTGATCCAAGTTTCATCTAAATACACAAAATCATAACAATCTCTTCTCATTTCTCTGACCTCGAGTAAATATTTGCTTCTCATTGCAACTATATGAGGCTTCTCACAAATAAGGTTTCTACCACCAACATATTTTCTAAAAGTGAATCACAAACTCTAAATAGTCCTCCATAACGTAGATTTGGAACTATCAATGTCATTATTCTTTTTTAACCAAATTTTCAATTTCCTTAAAGTCACTGCCTCATTATTGTGAAACATATTGCAAATTTATCTGCAGATCAATTCTCTGTCAAAATTATCCACCACTCTTGGCCTAATTTTCGTGTGTAAAACATTGGAATTAGAAATTTCAGATGTCGCTATCGAGCGTGCAATGATCGTTTGCTTATCCCAAGGCATGAATAGTCCTCTTTTGTGGGTTTGAAATAGAATGATATAGTTTTCCTCGAGCAGCTTCATTGCAGAAATACTTTAAAATCCTATTTGTGATTTGCTGTAATGTCATAAAATGTACTCGCAGACTCATTTTTCCTACTTAACAACACAATACTTTTTGTAGACACGCCACTGATTGACAATGTGTGCGTAACACCGGATATAAACTGTTTTATGTTCAAGAAATGCAATTTCACGCTAAAATCATGCCAATTGTTTGATAAACCAAAAATGTGCAAATGAGGTCGTACAATTTACTGTAGACATTTCAATATGTGTGTGTGTGTGAGATGTGTGTTGGCAAGTAGGATTTTGATATTCTATCGCAAAGAAACGAAAATTGAAACCAATGGCCGCATTTTAATGAAAAATATAATTCATAGGGTCTATACCATTTCAAATTCACACAAAATTTCACTTATATGCGTTATATATATTAGCTGAGATGTTGCATTTTGAAGTTGGGCAAAGGTAGTGAAACGTGCTATAATACCATATTCACAATATGCCTCAATGGGCGTGTAACGGGATCCTTTACCTTTTTTTTTTTTTTTAACCTCTGTTCATCTATAAGATAGTTTTATTAATTACTTAAATCTATATTCATTTCTAAGATAGTTTTGTTAATTACTGAAAGTTCTGTTCATCTCTAAGATAGTTTTGTTAATTAGTGAAAGTTATATTCAAATATAACTTTGCCCACCTCACATCGCGTGTTTGGGGAAACTCCAAACTCACAACGAAGACCAAGGCTGCGATATATAACGCCTGCGTCACCAGCACTCTCCTATATGGCAGCGAGACTTGGACAACCTATGCTAAGCAATACATACCGCTCAATACCTTCCATTTACGGTGTCCACCACATCCTCGGCATCTTCTGGAAAGATAAAGTGACAAATGTCGAGGTGTTATCACGTGCTGGCCTTCAGAGCAAGTATACAATGCTTAGACAGCGCAGACTACGCTGGCTTGGCCATGTCCGCCGCATGGAAGATGGTCACATCCAGAAAGATATCTTCTACGGGCAACTAGCAGATGGCAAAAAAATAGTTCGGCGATTGCAGCTGAGGTTCAAAGATGTGTGCAAGAGAGATATGAGTGCACTGAACATAAATCCAGAAACGTGGGAGGACGAAGCTGCCGATCGCACCAAGTGGCGATGCTGTTTGCGGCGCCACCTCAGATTGGGCGAAAAGAAGCTCACACAACAAGCCGAAGAGAGGAGAAAACGTCGATATAAGAGTGAGAAGAAGGCGCTGGCGATGGATAGGACACACATTGAGGAAACCTGTTGATAGCATTACAAGGCAGGTCTTGCTCTGGAATCCACAGGGAAAGAGAGGCAGAGGTAGACCAAAAAACAAACGGAGAAGAGAGCTAGATACAGAGGTGAAAATGATGAGGAGGACATGAAAAGAACTTGAGTGGATGGTACAGGACAGGAAGATTTGGCGTGCGTTTGTTGAAGGCCTATGCTCCTCGGGGAGCTAAAGGGTATTGATTGATATTCATTTCTAAGATAGTTTTATTAATTACTGAAGGTTCTATTCATCTGTTAGATAGTTTTGTTAATTAATGAAAGTTATGTTCATCTGTAAGATAGTTTTCCTTATTATATAAATTTAACTCCGCCAATGCCGGTCCCAAGCCCGGATGAAAAAGGAGGAGGGCGGCCTGCATGGAGGCCGTAAGGAGGCAGCCCCTCCACCATGCAAAGGCACAACAGGCCAATCACCTGTTTGCTTTAAATCACGATTACTAGCAACACAAGAGAGAAAACTGGACTGATTCTAAAGGCGACGAACTGGAACGGACTACGGACTACGACTTATGGAACTTGGAACACAAGAAGTATAAATGGGAAGGAAGAGGAGCTGGTGGAAGAGATGAGGAAAGCAAAACTAGAAATCCTGGCTATAACGGAAACAAAGAAAAAAGGACAAGGAGTCATGGATCTCGATGGCAACACGCTGCTCTACAGTGGTGTACCCATGTCTGAAAGAGCTAAAGGGGGCGTGGGTTGCATTGCGGCCCAAAATCAAAAAGATAGTATCAAGGGATGGAACTTTGTCTCGGAGCGCATTATGGTTGTTAAACTAAAAGAAGGAGAAACCATAGTCAACCTGGTCATAGTGTATGGGCCAAATGAGGATGAGAGAGCAGAGGTCAAGGAGGAATTCTTCGAGCTGCTTCAAAGGACAGTGGATGACTGCCTAGATGAAGTTATCATGCTCGGAGATTTTAATGCCAGAGTTGGAAATGACCATGCTAGATGGGGAGGAGTTATCGGAAGATATGGAGAAGATACTCTCAATGACAATGGAAAGCGACTCCTTAGATTCTGCAGTGAGCAGAATCTGATCATTACAAACACAAAGTTCCCCCATAAGCGCATACATGCATACACTTGATGTGAACCAACAAAGAATGAGAAGTCAGTGATCGACTATGCCATTGTTCGGAGAAGCTCATTCAAATATGTCCGAGATGCTAGAGTCTGGAGGGGGCCAGAGATTGGAAGTGATCACTACCTGCTAACAATCAAAAGAACAACTGAAAGAGTTGCTCAGCCTAGGAACTGCCCAACATCACGCAAGAAACCAAGTGAACGAGCAGGAGAAATGAGCATTAGGACCTACAAGCTGAGAGAGCCAGAAATTAAGACCAGATATCAGGGGCTTATTGCTGCAGCGGTGAGCAACACAGAAGAACGACCTGATGACTTGGAAACCCTCTGGATTAAATTCAAGGATATCATAAAGACAGCTGCTGCAGAAGCATGCGGTGAAGTCCGACTTGGGAACAAGAGAAAGAGGACACCTTGGTGGACAGAGGAAGTAAAAGAGAAAATAAGAGAGAAGAAAATGGCATGGAAACAATACTTAGGAGCTAAAAACACAACAGGACAAATGGAAAAATATAGAGAATATGTGACACTCAGAACAGAAGCAAAGAACAAAGTGCTAGCAGCAAAACAGAAGTCCTGGGAAGAATTTGGAGAAAAGCTAGAAAAAGATGCACAAGAAAACCAGAAATTGTTCTATAAGACCCTAAAGAACATGAGGAAGGAAAAACAATGCCCTCTCAAATTTATAAAGGACAAGCAAGGTGATACACTCTAGATTTGCTGGTTTCTCACTGAATGTTATTACTGTTATTACTGGCCATAAATGTACTCGCTTTCGCTAGCAATACACAAAATCATATAACATAATTTCCCGGGCATTGCATTAATACCTAATACGGCCTGTCCTAATCCTGGACTTATAATAGCTTAATAGCTTCATACATCTCCACACTGCAGTTAATATATAATATGGCCTGTCCTAATCCTGGACTGATAATAGCTTAATAGCTTCACAAATCTTCATACTGCAGTTAAACATAATATGGCCTACAAAAGTACTTCAATACATAGCAAAGCCTGCATCACACGGCAGCTTCAATAATCTTCAAAATATGGCCTACAAAAGTACCTTAATACACAGCGAAGCCTGCATCACCCGGCAGCTATAATAAGGTTCATATGGCCTAAACAAATCTTCACTGCAGTGTATCACATAGACTGTACACACAGCGAAATATATAAGTCGACATTTTCTCAAATCCTACGTAGGCATACATTATCCAAAAACACTGGGACTCGACCTACACGGTCCACGCCCAAAACACAACTCCCTCAATCACACACTAGTCCCGCCAAAAAACCCGTCACGAGATTCGGTTGTCTTGAACACCGTTCTCGATAACACATGCAGACTAGCGAGCTATTCACATGACTCAAAACAGTACAGAATAAATACATTAAACAGCGTTCACACGCTTATCTGTACTCTGTCACCCGAAAATAGGAAAAGATAATTCTATCCTAAAGTCAGACAAGTATCCGCTTAATCAAGCGTTGCAACTCGAAATTTAATATGTTCAAAACATTCTAAAGATTACTTCCCCTTCCATAAGTTCCACTTGCAACAGTTACCACCCGCTCCGGGAAAAAAAAATGATTCTATCATTTTTTTTTGAAAAAATTAACTCCCAAAAACGAAAAATTTAGAAGACAATTAAGCTCTAACGTATGCCTACAAAAATATCTTATTTTAAATCAAATTATATCTAAAACAAATATCAGCATTAAAGTGTAAAGTAGCAATTAAAGCATACAGCATAACCAGCTAAGTATAAAAAGTAATTAGCTAAATATACAAATATGATCAGTTCCAAAATTAAGTTACGTATATTTAGTACAAACCAAACCGAAAACAACCAATCGAAAGAGAAAACACAAGATCAATCAAAAGAAGAATGATCTGAAAAAAAAACAAGAAAGTAAGAACTCAACAATACCATATACTCATAATTAAGTTGGACAATTACATGTAAAATAAATACAACTATCATAAGTAGATATATCATATCAAATCATATAACCACTCCAACAATACAAAGAATAGAGGTATAAGTGTTGAAAGAAGACAAAGTATACAAATAGAATTAAGTAAAACGAAGATGAGGTACGAAAGTATAAACAAGATATGAAATCCATACCGAAAAGACAACAGAAAAGGAGGAATGAAATGAAGAATAGTTACCAAAGACAGATAGAAAGCAAAGGCACGAACGCAAAGAAAGTCAATAACAGTATATAATAATAACTGTTTTGATCAGATAACCTATTCAAAAATAAATATATAAACATGATCGAAAGGCACAACACAAAATATCAAAGTATATCTATACTAATACCACCAAAAATAATTTATAACTAAACAAAACCTAATAAGTAATTTAACTAAGTTATAAGAGTTATACAAAACTAACATAAATAAATTATAGGCATCGAACAAACAAGTAATAGCATTACTATACCTAATACAACCAACGCACAATCAAGAGCTAAAATAAAAATACATCATAACAAAAAACAACTTTTTACAAGAACTAATCAATCTACATATCAATGATATCACGCAGTCAAATGCTGGGCACACACAACAAAAAATTACAATGCCAAAAAAAAAAAAAAATCATTTTTTTCAACAGTACCGTACAAACATTTTTTTTTTTTTACGATAAATTACATAAAAACATTATTTAATCTTTAAGTAATTCAGTAATTCTTTAAGTAAAACCTAATAATGAAATCAATATTTTAACAAAATGAGTGAAATATAAAACAAAAATCCTATCTCGAAGAAACTTTTAAATCAACACATGTAAATTTAATTTATCCTTTAAGTTCTTTCTGCTGACAATTACGTTCAGCTCAGTAAAATGCTATTTAGCTATAACTCTATCTCTTACTCAAATCGATAAGATATACATTATAAATAAATCTACACTTTGTTGTTACTATGAAATATAAAAAAGGTTCTATAAAATATCTACAAAAAATAAGTTTTTTTTTTTTAAATAATCTGCTAGGATTACTTCCCCTTCCATAAGTTCCACTTGCAACACAAGGCAAATTGCTTACTGCCCCGAAGGAAGTAATGGGAAGATGGAAAGAATATTTCTCAGAACTCCTGGATGGTGAGCATGGTGAAGCATCAGAAATGATAAACACTAGCACAGAAGAGGAAACCAATGATGGTGAAGATGACATAAAGATGGAAGAACTGAAGGCAGCACTGGAGAAAATCAAGATGGGCAAAGCAGCAGGGCATGATGGTATAACACCAGAAATGGTTAAGTTCATGGGAGCATCAGGCGACCTATTACTCTTAAGGGTTTTACAGGCAGCGTGGTACAACAAGACCATACCAAAGGATTGGGAGATTGCCATCATAACACCAATTTTCAAAAAGGGTGACAATCGACAGTGTGGAAACCATAGAGGCATATCCCTTCTCAGTGTCCCTGGTAAAATCTACTCTAGAATCCTAGAGCAGAGACTCCGACGCCTAGCTGAGCCACAATTGGATGAGGTCCAGTGCGGATTCCGAGCAAACCGAAGTACTCAAGACCTAATCTTCACACTCAGACAGCTGAGTGAAAAGGCCCTTGAGTATAAGAGTGAGATGCATCTTTGTTTCATAGATCTGGAAAAGGCGTTTGACAGGGTCCCCTGGAGCAAACTTTGGGACTGTTTGGCAAGGAAGAATATTCCAGCACCTCTGATTTATGCTATACAGAGCTTCTACAAGTCTTGCAGAAATTATGTGAGAACAGCAAACCATAAGTCAGAAGAGTTCAGGACCACCACTGGTGTAAGACAAGGTGATATCCTATCACCTTACCTCTTCATACTCCTTATGGACGATGTCATCAAGGCATGTAAGGAGAGAACAAGAAAGTATTCAGTGGGGTACTGGAAGATGAGACAGGTCTATATTTCGGAGCTGGCATTTGCTGATGATGTTGCCCTGATTGCTAAATCAGAGGCACATCTCCAATCCAACCTGCAAGTCTGGAAGGAAGAGCTGGAGAAGAGAGGGATGGTCATAAGCAGCTCTAAAACAAAATCCATGGTGATATCACGAGAAGAAAGAAAACATCAGATTAAGTTGGGAGAACAGGTCCTGGAGCAGGTCGACCACTTTAAATACCTCGGAGCTATTATAGACCGAAAGGGAGGCATCAAAGAAGAGTTGGCCACTCGAAAAGCAGCAGCTGGGAGACTTTTTTCAGGCCATAAATCGAGGATTCCTCAGCAAGAGAGAGGTTGGTAAGAAAACGAAGATGGCTGTATACCGCTCCACCTATGTCCCAGTCTTGACATACGGATGCGAGTCATGGGCAATGACTACAACCCATAAAAGCCAGATCCAAACCTCAGAAATGAGGTATCTGAGGAAGGTGGTTAAAGTAACAAGAAGAGACATGGTACGCAACCAGACGATACGTCAAGGCCTTAAATCCTACCCCCTGCAGACCCAAGTAGAACAGTCCCAATTAAGATGGTTTGGCCATGTCTGCAGAATGGGAGAAGATCGGATACCACGACAAGCATGGGAAACAAAGAGCCAAGGATCCAGACCCCGAGGACGACCCAGAGTCCGCTGGGAGGACAACATTAGACAATCTTTGAAGGATCGAGGACTAGAATGGAACCAGGCCAGGAGGAAGACAGCCGATAGGATAGTCTGGCGCTCTCTCTTCCAAACCTCTACACCTCACGGTAGAAGAGGAACGACTAAGTAAGTAAGTATTATATAAATTTATATTCATCTCTAAGATAGTTTTGTTAATTACTGAAAGTTCTACTCATCACTAAGATTGATTTGTTAATAACTAAAAGTTCTATTCCTCTCTAAGATTGTTTTGTTAATTACTGAATGTTCTGCTCATCACTAAGATTGATTTGTTAATAACTAAAAGCTCTTTTCATCTCTAAGATAGTTTTATTAATTATTGAAAGTTCTATTCATCTGTAGGTGTCTTATAATAGGATGGAGACAGTGCGTCATGCACACATGTTGAACAAACAAACAATACAATTGTTTAAACAATTATTTGCATTCTTACCAAACCAGAAGTGTTGTTGGTGGTAGAATTAAGACATTTGCACATACCAAAGTAGTACAACACTTGTAAATATAAAGCATTCTGCATGCCTGAGAAGGAGAATAAGATTACATATCATCACCAACCAAGATCTGCTTACTCGTAGCAAGCAAGAGGACATGCACACCATCATAGCTGGCAGACGCTGGAGCTGGGTTGGCCATGTCCTCAGTAGAGACCCCGATGCCATCACAAGAACAGCTATGCTGTGGACCCCTGAAGGAAAACGAAAGAGAGGCCGACCAAAAACAACCTGGCGGAGGACTGTGGAGGCTGAGTTGCAAAGAATGAACCAGAGTTGGGGCACTGTACGAAGGATAGCCACCGACCGAGCAAGGTGGAATCAATTTGTTGTTGCCCTGCAAGATGCCACCAGGCGTGATGGCCACTGACTGCTTTGACGGTCGGCGGTTAAGGATCAAAGAAGAAGAAGAAGACATACCAAATTAGTACAACCCTTGTAAATATAAGGCATTCTGCATGCCTGAGAAGAAGAATAAGATTTTATTAACAAAGTAATATTTTGGTAGAATTATGAAGTGTCACTCATATGTTACACCCGTGTGTTACCGGGGCCCGAAAGGGGAGCAAAGAATAGTAACACTGCACCCTACCATGCATGTCGTAAAAAGCGACTAAGGAGGGTTGGGCATGGGGCTGTTTACCCCGTCCCGTAAAAACTTCGCACAGTGGGCTGATCACCTGCTTGCTAGTTACTCTGATTACGGAAACAACGATAGATTGTTTGGTCTGTTGTTGTCCCACAAAGACGCCATAGGCGTGGTGGAAGCGATAGATTGATCAATTTGTTGTTGCCCTAAGACGCCACTAGGCGTACTGGCCACGGACTGCTTCGTCGGTTGGTGGCTAAGGACGGAAGAAGAAGACTCATATGTAAGTAACAGAGCAGTTGTGCACAAAATTAATACCAGTTATCACTGCATTAAACATCGACTTCAGCCAACAGAAATGACATATGATGGACTCTGTCTAAACAACTTGAGGATCTAGATTTTGCTGACTACCTGGTACTTTTGTTCCAAAACCGTAATCAAAGGCAAGACAGAATAAAATAGCTTGATCAGAGGTCACAGCAAATGGGTCTGAAAATACGTAGTGAGAAAATAAAAAAATAAATGCAGGAAATGATAACAGGATTGCACTTGAAGAAACACCACTACAAGATGTAGAAACATACTTATACCTTGGCAGCAATATAGACACCGAGGAGGGACAGACAAGGTTATCAGTATTGTTATTGTTAATCAGAATCGACGCCCTTGCATTCGGGGCAAACCCATAGGTGCACAGTCTCCATCAGCAAATGTCGAAGGGTATGGATGCTAATTGTTGCTGTTGCGTACTGGTTGTAAACACGCTGAATGCGTCCTCTCATACGTCCATCCCTTCTGGTTTTACGTTTGATGCCAAATTCCAGCAGTCTTGATGATTCATTTATTGCAGTGTCATTCTCTAATATGCGATCAATATCAGTATAAGAATACAAAAGGCTAGAGGAGCTTACATTGCATTTTAGCCACGCCACTGATTTGGTTAAAGAACTGACCATTAAATTCAAAAGAGTTCAGAGTAAGAACCAATTCAGCAAGGCGAAGAAGAGGACCTGTGCTAATAGTAAGATTAGCGCGTCTGTCGTCAAGAAAAAAAACATCTATTTTTGGGGATGCATAGATGGCAGGGAGGATAGCGTGATTCGCTTGCATAGCTAGGCGGGGTTGTCGCACGGAAGGTCCAGGGTTCAAATCCTGGGTAAGCCACTCATGTCTGTTGTTTTTCTGTTGTCTAGTGTTCTACTTCTTTATTTCCTACGAGTGCCTTATAACATACCTTTATATTTGTTTCATATTAATTTACTGTTTACAGGCCTCGGGTTTCCCTTCCTTATGTGTTATAATTGCTTTTCCGTGACATACTTCTTTATTTCTTCCGTCTTTGCTTTCCCGGTCTATCTTTTTATGTTTTTGTTTCGTATCCTTTTGTATCTTTCATTGTTGCTATCGTCTGCGTCACTTCTGTTGACTAACCGTTTTCCGAAGGTAGGCCTACTTGACTTTCACATTTGTAAATAGAGACAATCACAATTGTGCTTAAATGTTAAATAAATGCAAATTAAAAAAACAACAAAACAAAAAAAAACTCAAGAAGAAACTCTGAACAAGAATAATATTAACGTGGAGGGGGTGTAAATACCTGGTGGTTCCAGTTATATAACTGACTTTAACAGAAATTTAATTGACTTTCATCTGTTAAAAGTCATATTAGGATGATGAGAAACATACACAAACAGAGGATACAAGTAGATGAAAAAAAAGTAAAAAACAAAGGCGATGAGCGAAAAAAGAACAATAGTTATACATTTTTTGCTCCGTAGTGAATATGTACAGTTAGGTGTTGTTTCGTAGCGCTTAGGGTTAGGATTAGGGTTAGAATTAGGGTTAGGATTAGGGTTTGTGTTAGGGTTAGTGTTAACCATAATACTAATCCTAACCCTAAATGCTATGAAACAACACCTAACTACATATACTCACTGCGGAGCAAAAAGGTACGAAAGATAGGACATGACATGCAGAGTTCTTCATGAAGGACAGCTTACAGACAAAATAAGTAGTAAATGTTAAATAACTTTTTAAACTACAGGAAAAAAACTGACTGTTAGATCATAATGCATTTTAGTACCTACTTTTATATAATTTTTAATCTACAGAATTCTAAACAAAGAAGGTGCCACAGTAAACCCGACCAATCTAAGGTATCTATCAAATATAAAGATGTTGGAGAAGGCAAACACCCTTCACCTAACAACAGTAACACCCTTGTTGTCACCACAAATAAGGCATAAACGACAACATGATAAGGCCTGCGGAGTTTTACTACAACTATAAGAATGTCATAAAGTAAACAGTTCAGATCTATCTCAACTCGCCAGCATTCACACATACCAATACATCCACACAACCCAAGCCTAGTTTCCTATGGAGCATATAACCACAGCACCCTCTCACAAACCTGCCTTGACAGTATCCTTCTATACAGAACATGCCACATCTGGCTCCCCGGGGGGTCTCTTATCAGAAAAAGACAAAACTGGGGCACTTCTCCCTCAGGCATGTCATAAGAGGTTGACTAATATGAGGGCTGGCAATTTCATCACTTAAAAAAATTGTTACACAAACTGCTGCAGCAAGAGAACATATATGCTTTGATTCAGGCTTCCTGCAAGCAGACTGACTGAAGTGGTAGTGGCAGGCTCTGTTGGGAGTAACAAGGGAAATGATGATGATATTGAACACACAAGACACCACACAGAATCTTGCCTCATCTGCACCTGACTGCTAATCTTGTTTACGCATCTAATTTGCTAATCTTCATCATCTGCATCTGAAGGCTACCCGGTATGCTACCATGTAAGAAGCTAGAAGAGCTTTACACGAGATTGTCGCCTGCTTAGAAAATGCTGATTCTTGTTCTTTCATTTGACTCAGCTTTCTAGAGAAATATTCTCTGGGTTTGCCCACGTCATTCTTATAAACACTTTCTAAATGGCGCTTCAATTTGCTAGGCAGCATACGCTAGACAGAGAGTACTTTGAAACACAAAACACACTACGGACGCTCTTCATTGTTCACAAGAGTGCACGTGAAACCAAAATCTAAGTAACCTTCGTCGTATTTTCTATACTTACGGTTCCTTTCCTCATTACAACTTTCTTTGTCTCCTCAACAAGTTCTCGTGTTTTACTAACACTTGCCAAATTAAAATATCTGTCCAAAGTTTATATCAAACTCACAACACAATCAAAAACGTTTGAAAACAGAAAATCACAGTGTTACCAACTATGGTCGCGTGTTACCAACTATGGTCGCGGGAGGAGAATGCGCAGAAAGTTGAAAGCTGGATCAGGGGAGCGGGACTTCAAAGGCTGGCCAACATCAAAAGTGAAATTTCTCCAGGGGCACGCAGGTTGACAAACACCAAAAATGAAATTTCCCACAGCTCTGTGTAATCCACGCCCACCCTCGATGTCCCTGACCGTCAGCCATGGCGCAGCGGCGCACAGGTTGAAAACCGCTGTCCTACACAGATCCACTTCTCAGCTCCCCCCACAGTGAGATCCTCTTGCATGCAGCCCACCAGGTAAAACCCAGAATTACGTCTTGATCTCAAGTGACTCCTCCAAGCTTACTGTGTGGTGCGGGGAACTCAACATGTTTTCACTACAGGGGGAGTCCCTGGAAATGTGTGGATGATTTTAAGAGACAATGAGGGTGTACTTAACCTCACAGACAAGTTCACTTCCACATATTTTAGTATTGTGCTTAGCTGGTGGTCATATAAGGATGACTCTAGATATAGCTCCATGCATCAACCAGCTGTAAAAGGATACTTGATTCTGCTTGTGATTTAGGAAAGGGAAAGGCTGCGAAGAAGGTCACTGGTCACCACACCTCATAAAGCTAGACTTAGTATAGTGAAGTCCCTGACACTTTACTTCCATAAGGCAGTGTCTGCTGTGGGAGTACCTTTTTACTGCTAATTATGAAATGGTGTAGGTTTTTTAACAAGAGAACCAACTATGGTGGTGGCCCCATGTGTACAAGAAGAACAAAAGGAAGGAATGAGTACTAATTGTTATTACTTGGAAGATACTCTTTTTTAAAAATGTTCACAACCACTATCTCTGCCGAGCAGTTTTGAGAAGGCTCTGTAATGTTCTACAGTTAAGTTCTGTGACCTTCATGATGGTTCTGGCAGTTTTTCAGTCCTTGCATCTGCTCCTGTGTTAGGTAAGGCAAAGGCAGTGAGGAAGGAAACCGACCACCCCACCTCAGGAAGCTGGACCCAGTATAGTAATGTCTCTAACACTTAACTCCACTAAGGTAGTATTTGCTATGGGACTTTATCATTAATTACATTTTGAGGAACATAACCATGCATAAAATACAATCTTTAAAATGGTTATTACATTTATGAACTTTCCCCTCTCTATCTCCTCAGTTAGGAGCATCACCTTCCCCTGTACATCCTGATAAGGATGAAGAACTGCCGTCCTCAAGTGACAGCAGTAGCGATGGGTTTATTGATCCAACTTTAGATCAATTTGCTGATATGGTGAGAGCACCTGACCATTCTCCAGATGCATGTTCAGACAATTATGAATGGCTGTTTGCCAAAGAGTCATTTCATCAGCCAAAGGTAAGGATATGGTTCCCACTTGTTTAATTTTACTGTTTGGAGTTTTGCTGTAATTTCTTTTATGTTAAGGGGAGAAGCGCTAGTGCATTTTTAAGTCAAAATAGGATAAAAGTAAAAATTGGGATTAGTTTATGCTCTGATAATTTATGTTCTCCTGAATCTAAATATGTCAGAATCATTTTTCAGAACACATAAACACATTCTAAGTACATGTATATTGTATTTTGAATTTACAAATTGTATTTTCTTAACAAATTGTACTTTTCCTATAAGAAAAAAAAAAAAAAACGAATTTCTCAGAACTTTTTTTTATTTACTAATTTTCTTATAATATTCATATGTCTTGGCTAATCAACATGAGTTTTGGCACATATATTTCCATTACATAATAAAACTTATCAGATCTGATTTTTGATATATTATCAACATTTAAATTTATTGCAAATAATGTAACATTTCTAAATATGTGTTACTAATTTTAGATACTAACTTTAAAATTCAATATCTCAGAATTATCAAACATCTAATCTGACAAAAGTTTTTAAAAATTAATATTCAACATTGACGTTTATAACTCAAGAAATAAAAGAACCCTTAGTGAATTGACACATGGGATTAACATCCAATATTGCCACCATTTTCATGGCAACCAAATTGTATTATACCATCAGATGCATTGTCATTCTTAGCTTTAACCATTATAAGATCCATTTATACAGAAATCCTCAGCTGATTATAAAAATAGCATTTTATTGAAGCTTTTCCCCTTAAAACAAGTAGTAGTTATGAAATTTAGACAACAGTTAGAGTGAATCGATTGAGCCAGTTGAATGAAAGCATTGTATACCCTGACATTTGCATAAACAGTAAAACACCACTCATCAAGTACAGTGTCATGTGGTGTCCTTGATCACGTCTCTCCACAACTTCCTGTCTCCAGTCATCATCATCATGCATCAGCTCCCCAAGGAGCATAGGCCTTTAACAAACTTGTGACAAGTCTTCGTATCCCTTGCTGTCAGCTGAAGGTATTTCCATGTCTTCTTCATCCCCATCATGTCTGTATCTAGTTCTCTTCTCCATGTTTTCTTTGGTCTCTCTTGTCCCCAGTACTGCTTATCAATTCTGTCATAGACGTCTGTCCATGCCACGATGTTAAGCTGCCCATTATCATCTCTTTATGTTGTCCTGTATCACTTTTTCCTTCAATCCTTCCTGTTATCACAATATATTCTAGCTTTTTTCTCATAACATGCCCAAAGAAAGTAGGTTCCTTCCTTCTGTAAAAGGAAAAAGGTAAAGGAACCCATTACACGCCCATTGAGGCATATTGGGAATATGGTGTTAGGCCCATATTATCTAGCCCCCGTCGGCACACGAGGGGTGATGTGGTCGGCATCACGCCGGCCGCCTTAACCTTCCCAGAGTTGCTCTGGTACCCATTTGGGGCTGGGTCGACCCAGGAGCCGTTTATGGCTTAAAAAATTCCCGCCTCATCTGGGGATCGAACCATAGACCACTGCGCTAACCACTATGCTACCGCGGCTCCTTCCTTCCTTCTGATGTCAGTAATAATCCTCCTTTGTGCCTTGGTGTCTTTCAGGATGTCCTTATTGTTCTTTAGCTGTCCGTGGTAGCATCTGAAAAGAGTTTTTGGCATCTAGACATGCAGTTGCAAACAATTTGATACACTGATAGTCCTCAACTTATGACGTACACGACTTACGAAGACTCGGACTTATGATGGCCACAAACAAATTAAGTAAAAAATTGAAAAGTGGGAAAATGTTCACAAAATTAAAAATAATTTATACTTTAAGTTTTCAACGTAAGCCATTTTAATTTTGATGTTCTAAGGGCTATGTATGGCTTTGGATAATGTAAACATTGCCATAGAAGAGTGCAGAAGAGTTCAACTACATTAAACTTTACAAACATTGACTTCAAAAATCAGTCTCCGTTATTCATTTGCGTTATAAGTTTTTGTACTGGTTCCCAATCATGTCTAGTATCTTTTATTTCAACCCTTTTATTTATTATTCAGTGTATGACTTTAACAAATGAGATGAAATGATGGAAATATGTAATAAGTCCATACATTTAAGGGGTGGTTTGACTTATGACCAATTCAACTTATGACAGAGTTGTTGGAACGAAAACCTGACCTAAGTTGAGGACTGTTTGTATAACACTCTAGGGCAGACTTAAAATTAAAATGTAACAAAGCACATTACAAGTCACATATGCCAGAGTGTTGGAGAAAATTATTGAGAATATTGCGTTTGAAGAGTAGAAACCTGAGAATGTGCATGTTTATTATTGAATGCAATACTTCATCATCACTATTTTTGTTTTAGCTCCTTATGGAGCATGGAGCTGTCACTGTAGCTAGTCCCCCTTGCACCAAGCATTCACTTGCTCTTGTAGTGGTGGTGTCCAGGGCTGTGGATTCAAAGTCGGTAAAAAATGTCCTGACTCCAAATTTTATGCCATTTGTCTTGTTAAAAAAACACTCTACTCAGAGTGGAACTCCTAAAATGTCGGGAGTCTGAGTTGGGAAAATTATTTAGCTGATTCCACAACTCTGGTAGTTTCTGTTGCAATTTGTTTTATAAACATATAAGGAGGGTAAACCCGAGGCCTGTAAACAGTAAATAAATAAATAAACAACACACAAAGGTATGTTATCAAACACTCAGTGAGAAATAAGCTTAGCTGGCAGAGTGGATAGTGGCGATTCGCTCCCATGGCTAGACGGTGGGTGCTGTTCAGAAGGTCCTGGTTCGATTCCCGGTAAGCCTATCACTTCTGTTGTTTTTCTGTTGTCTAGTCTTCTACTTCTTTATTTCTCACTGAGTGCCTGATAACATACCTTTGTGTGTTGTTTGTTTATTTATTTACTTCAATTTGTTTGACATGATTAAGTTGCTAGCCCTCTAGACAACCTCATATTTGTTGACTTAGGGTGTAGTAGCCCTATTTTTTCGTTATCTCTTTAGAGACCCCCGGGCACTACATGGGGAATCTCTGTATTTATTTAATGGTAAATCTACTTCCACATTCTCAATATTTCGTGGAAGGACACAGTGACAACTGTGAAAGTGCTGTCACATGTTGGCTTTCAGAGTATGTATACACAGCTTAGACAGCGCTGACTATGCTGGCTTGGCCATGCCCACCACATGGAAGACGGTATCATCCCCAAAGATATTTACTACTGGCAGATGGCAAAGAAACAGTTAGACAACCACAGGTGAAGTTCAGAGATGTGTGCAAAAGAGACATGAAGGCACTGGACATAAATCCAGCAACCTGGGAGGATGAAACTGCGGATCGCAACAAGTTGCAATGCTCCCTACAGTGCCACCTCAGACTAGGGAGGAAAGAAGCTCTCACAAGCAGAAGAGAAAAGAACATGCTTAAAGAAACATCAAAAACAGCTTAGGCTATCACCTCAGGGGCACATTCCCATAGTAAGTTATGACTGAAGGAAGCTACTACAGCTAACTTTACTTAAAAGTCCTTGCTGTAAAATTAGGCTGTTTGCCATCAACCTTTACCCTCTCATGTCTTCATTTTATTTTATTTATTTATTTTTGTAAATATCTGTTTAAAATGTAAATCCGATGTCTGTACATTGGAAGTGACCATTACTTGTTAACAATTAAAAGAACAACTGAAAGAGTTACTTAGCCTAGGAACTGCCTAACATCATGCCAGAAGCTAAGTAAACAAACAGGGGAAACGAGCATTAAGACCTACAGGCTGAGAGAGCCAGAAGTGAAGACCAGATATCAGGGGCTTATTGCTACAGCAGTGAGAAATGCAGAACAACAACCTGATGACCTGGAAACACTCTGGCTGAAATTCAAGGACATCATAAAGACAGCTGCAGCAGAAGCATGTGGTGAAGTTCGACTTGGGAACAAGAAAAAGGGGACACCTTGGTGGACAGATGAGGTTAAAGAGAAAATAAGAGAGAAGAAAATGGCATGGAAACAATACATAGGAGCTAAAAACACAACAGGACAAATGGAGAAATACAGAGAATATGTGATACTCAGAACAGAAGCAAAGAACAAGGTGCTAGCAGCAAAACAGAAGTCCTGAGAAGAATTTAGAGAAAAGCTGCAAAGCAGTGTGCAAGAAAACCAGAAATTGTTCTATAAGACCCTAAAGAATATGAGGAAGGAAAAACAGTGCCCTCTTAAATTTATAAAGGACAAGCAAGACAATTTGCTTACTGCCCCGAAGGAAGTAATGGAAAGAATATTTCTCAGAACTCCTTGATGGTGAGCAAGGTCAAGCATCAGAAATGATAACCACTAGCACAGAAGAGAAAACCAATGATGGTGAAGATGACATAAAGATGGAAGAACTGAAGGCAGCACTGAAGAAAATCAAGATGGGCAAAGCAGCAGGACATGATGGCATAACACCAGAAATGGTTAAGTTCATGGGAGCAGCAGGCGACCTATTACTCCTAAGGGTCCTACAGGCAGCTTGGTGCAACAAGACCATACCAAAGGATTGGGAGATTGCCATAATAACACCGATTTTCAAAAAGGGTGACAACCGACAATGTGGAAACCATAGAGGCATATCCCCTCTCAATGTCCCTGGTATGATAGGAAACTCTTTACAGAGCAAAACAACAGGAAGCAATCTGATCATCAGAAGAGTCCCCCCGTCCGACAAGTGTTTCAGCCCTACATACTCCTTTACACTCTAAGGGGGGTGGGCCCACTTGGGTCATGACTCCCAAGCGTCTCAGCCTCCTGTTGTCTTGTATAGAAAATGAACCCATTTCACTTATGGTAGCAACTTTAATCCACAACTCCGCCAGCCGTGGAGGCAATTGTGAAAGTAACAAAGAGATGACAAATTATTCCGTTCGCTCCGTAGCACATCACAACTACGGACACACACTGAGTCACCTGCGCGAAGCCGACGAGACTTGACACTGCACGCTCGCCACTGAAATTCTTCCTGACACCCCTTATAGTATACATTGCCTGTCGCCTCTCAGCCACAGCCCTTTCACTAGTACGCCTAAAAACTCAGCGTATTGTGGACTTAGAAAAATTCCTGGTGTTTTCTGTACCGCAGCGTTTATTGTCACGATTTCCATTGCCCATTGCGGTTGTTCCACAGCCAGCCTGATGCCTTTTTGGCAGTTTCACTAAGCCTCTTCAGTGCCCTTGTTCTCGACTGTCCCTTCAGCCCCAACAGTTTCAATAGATCATACACTGATGCAGCCACAAGCCTTCTTGCGCCCACTTCAACAGCCATGACCCTTGCAGTGAACCCACCGTGTCTCAGATCCGCGGCCAGATCACTATACTTGGTCGCTTTGAACGAATGTTGCTCGTCTAATCTGGATTCAAATGGCACGGTCAGTTCAATCAGTATGACCTGAAGCGTTGCTGAAGAATGAAGCACTATATCCGGCCGTCTCCGCGATTTTCTGATACTCTCTGGATATGCCCCTCGTCCAGGTAGGTCTACCGCCATCTCCCAGTCATTTGCACAGTCAAGAAGAGATGGTAAACTGCTACCAGGTTTACTCGGTTTGGGGTGTGCTGACTTTCCTGCCCTCAGAAAGTATGTATTTGCGGTGCTCGGCCCGGGTTTGCTATTCGCCTTCATCCTTGCCAGATCTATTGTCGCAGCAAGCTCATTTAGCACTTTGTTATGGCGCCAAGTGTATCGCCCTTGCCCTAATGACACCTTACACGCTGAGAGCACGTGTTCGAGTGTCTGCCTTCCCTTGCACAGGGGGCACTGCTCATCATCCGACTTTCCCCATTTCACAAGGTTGGGGGCCGACGGCAGCAGGTCATACATTGATCTAACAACGAAGCTGAGCCTAAGAGGTGCCATATGCCATAAATCATTCCAGGTCAAGGACCTCTGCAGGGCTCCTTCCCATGTAGTCCATTGGCCTTGTTGGACCTGCTGCACTGCTTTTTGCAACCTCTTATCATTCTCAGCTCCTCGTATCTCCTGAAATACCATGTCTCTGCGCTCCCTGCTTGATGCCTTGGACCACCAGCGGATGTCTCCATGACCAAATCCCCATCTATTCGTTTGTGTGTATCCGATTACCTCCCTCAGTTTGAGTGACTCTTGGGCAGCATCAACAGCTTCTTCCACTCTCCACTTCCTTCCCGTTTTCAGTGTGGGCTGAATGGACTTAACCACGTCATCAGCTGACTCGCGTAGCATCATTGCAAGCCTTGCCTTTCCAACTTTGTACTCTTGAACAACTGACTTGAAAGGAAGCAGAAGTTTTGACTTTTTGCAGTACAGTGCTACATCTGACAGACCTGGTGGTACCCCTAGCCACTTTCTCATGAACTTGTTGACCTTCTGCTCTATAGCTTCCACTGTACTTGTGCTTATTTCATATATAAGCAGTGGCCACAGCAACTTCGGTATCAACATGAACTGGAGGCACCACAGTTTGAACTTTCCCAGGAGTCTGCTTTGGTCTATGATCTGTAGCCCTCTGTCTGCCATTTCTATTGTCTGTTGCACTGCCTTCGAGTCTTTTAATGAGGCATCGTACACCCTGCCAAGACTTTTAACAGGTTCCTCAATGACAGTAGGGATTCTTTGGTTGGAAACCATGAATATTTCCTCTGCTATCTTCCCTTTCATGTGATAGGCTTCTCGACTTCTTGGGTTTGAAGCTCATTCTGCACCAGCTGACTAGTTCATCCAGGCGTTCTAACATCCTCCGGGCCTGATGTTCATCTGATGTCAGAATTGTTGTGTCATCCATGAATCCTTTGAGCGGTGGCATGTGACACATTCCACCGAGCTTTGGACCTATAGCCATTCCTTCAGCCGCATTGAGGATTACCTGCATAGCCATCACGAATAGTATCGGAGAGATGGTACACCCCATCGCAATTCCAACTTCAAGGCCAATCCACTTCGTTGTGTACTCTCTGGTTGAAAATCTGACAGCAAACCCTGCGAAATACAGCTTCAGCATTGCTGCAATCTCTTGTGGAACATGATACATTTCTAGGGCCTGCCACAACATCTGGTGTGGAACGGATCCATAAGCATTCGCTAGATCCAACCAGATTACATGGAGGTTTGTTCTGTCAGAATTTGCCTTTTGGATTGCTTCCCAGATCATTGTGGCATGCTCTAGACATCCTGGTGTACCTCCTTTCTGAATGGTAGTGTCAATGTACCCATTTGCCAGGAGGTATGTAGTGAGTCTTTTCGCCATCACTGAGAAGAATATCTTCCCTTCCACATTGAGTAGTGAGATTGGCCTGAACTGACTGATGTCTGTGGAATTTTGCTCCTTCGGGATGTAGACTTCGTTCGCCTTTCTCCATTCCTTGCTTACAAGCTGGGTTTTCCACGCATTCTTCAGTAAATGGAGCAGTCGTTTGAGCACTTCAGGGTATCTCTTATACACCACATATGGAACACCATTAGGACCTGGAGCTGACTTGCACCGAGCTTTCTGGACAATGCTTTCTACCTCTTGCACCGTTGGGGGCTTGGTGTTAAATTCAGCTCCTGGCTTACTCGGCCATTTAAGGCCTGCCATGCTGCTGAGCGGCTCATCTCTGCGACCATCTGAATATGTCATTCTAAGGTGTTCTTCCAGGTCTTCTTTCTTGATGTTTAGCGTACCCGACCGTGGCTGCTCAAACAGTTCTTTGACAAACTTGAAGGGCTCCCTGAAGAATCTTTCCCTATCCTTTCGAGTCTTCCTTCTCTTCCTGCACAACCTTTCTGCTCTACAAAGGGCATTATGTTGGCCTTTCAGGTGCTCCCAAACCTGTCGTAACCCTTCCTTCTCTGTGGCAACTGTGTTCTTGAAAAGTTTTCGGGCATGCTTCTTCTGTTTCCTGATTTCTTATATTTTAATTTGTCTTCTACTTTTTCGTGGTGGGTTACTTTCCCTTGCCTCCCTCACTCCGAACACTTTGCGACAGTGCAGATATATTATGTCGCCGAAGATTTCCAGCTTCTTCTCCAAAGTTATCTGCTTCAGGTTGTTATCCAACTCTTTTGCCAAGGCTTCGTCCAGCTGTTCCCAAAGCCCTTTTGCACTGGCAGGTGGAAACTTGATTGCATCTCTCTTCCCGTCCAAAAAGTGTGTGAGATCATCATCAGGCAGATCAACTTGAATGTACTCAGCACTGTGGATTGACTCCTGGCTGCGTTCTTCTAACGTCTTATCCGTCGAGACAGAGCGCTGTTGATCTCCCCCAGATGACCTCCCACACCCCTTTTTCGTTCGGTGGATTTTCATTCCTCTCTGAGTAGAGAATTCCCTACCACAGGCACATGGAAATTCCAGCCGTTGTTCAGAGCTCGAAGTTCGTGTAACGGGTCTGGTCGATTCCAATGAGGCGCCTGTGGATTCATCATTCTCCCCCCCTTTCGGTGAATCCTGGGGGCATCTATCATTTTTGGGTCCTGTAGCAATTGAATACAGCTTACGGGGTGCTAACCCGGTCAGCCGGTTTCTAGTCTTTCCCAGTGTCATCTGTCTTTCCAGAAGTCAATCGGTCTTTTCCCAATCGTCACTGGTTTGACCATGTAACTATGATAGGAAACTCTTTACAGAGCAATACAACAGGAAGCAATCTGATCATCAGAAGAAGTCCCCCCGTTCGACAAGTGTTTCGGCCCTACATACTCCTTTACACTCTAAGGGGGGCGGGCCCACTTGGGTCATGACTCCCAAGCGTCTCAGCCTCCTGTTGTCTTGTATCGAAAATGAACCCATTTCACTTATGGTAGCAACTTTAATCCACAACTCCGCCAGCCGTGGAGGCAATTGTGAAAGTAACAAAGAGAAGACAAATTATTCCTTTCGCTCCGTAGCACATCACAACTACGGACACACACTGAGTCACCTGCGCGAAGCCGACGAGACTTGACACTGCGCGCTTGCCACTGAAATTCTTCCTGACACCCCTTATAGTATACATCGCCTGTCGCCTCTCAGCCACAGCCCTTTCACTAGTACGCCTAAAAACTCAGCGTATTGTGGACTTAGAAAAATTCCTGGTGTTTTCTGTACCGCAGCGTTTATTGTCACGATTTCCATTGCCCATTGCGGTTGTTCCACAGCCAGCCTGATGCCTTTTTGGCAGTTTCACTAAGCCTCTTCAGTGCCCTTGTTCTCGACTGTCCCTTCAGCCCCAACAGTTTCAATAGATCATACACTGATGCAGCCACAAGCCCTCTTGTGCCCACTTCAACAGCCATGACCCTTGCAGTAAACCCATCGTGTCTCAGATCTGCGGCCAGATCACTATACTTGGCCGCTTTGAACGAATGTTGCTTGTCTAATCTGGATTCAAATGGCACGGTCAGTTCAATCAGTATGACCTGAAGCGTTGCTGAAGAATGAAGCACTATATCCGGCCGTCTCCGCGATTTTCTGATACTCTCTGGATATGCCCCTCGTCCAGGTAGGTCTACCGCCATCTCCCAGTCATTTGCACAGTCAAGAAGAGATGGTAAACTGCTACCAGGTTTACTCAGTTTGGGGTGTGCTGACTTTCCTGCCCTCAGAAAGTATGTATTTGCGGTGCTCGGCCCGGGTTTGCTATTCGCCTTCATCCTTGCCAGATCTATTGTTGCAGCAAGCTCATTTAGCACTTTGTTATGGCGCCAAGTGTATTGCCCTTGCCCTAATGACACCTTACACGCTGAGAGCATGTGTTAGAGTCTGGTAAAATCTACTCTAGAATGCTGGAGCAGACACTCAGATGCATAGCTGAGCCACAAATGAATGAGGTCCAGTGTGGCTTCTGAGCAAATCAAAGTACTGAAGACCTAATCTTCACACTCAGACAGTTGAGTGAAAAGGCTCTTGAGTATAAGAGTGAGATCCATCTTTGCTTCTTAGATCTGGAAAAGGCATTTGACAAGGTCCCCTGGAACAAACTCTGGGACTGTTTGGCAAGGAAGAACATTCCAACACCTCTGATTCAAGCTATACAGAGCTTCTACAAGTCTTGCAGAAATTATGTGAGGACGGCATACCATAAGTCAGAAGAATTCAGGACCACCACTGGTGTAAGACGAGGTGATATCCTGTCACCTTATCTTTTCATACTCCTCATGGACAATGTCATCAAAGCATGTAAGGAGAGGACAAGAAAGTATTCAGTGGGGTACTGGAAGATGAGACAGGCCTGTATTTCAGAGCTGGCATTTGCTGATGATGTTGCCCTGATTGCTAAATCAGAGGCACATCTTCAATCCAACCTGCAAGTCTGGAAGGAAGAGCTGGAGAAGAGAGGGATGATCATAAGCAGCGTGAAAACAAAAACTATGGTGATAACATGAGAGGAAAGAAGACACAAAAGCCAGATCCAAACCTCAGAAATGAGGTATCTGAGGAAGAAAGGTGGTTGAAGTAACAAGAAGAGACATGGTCCGCAAGCAGATGATACGTCAAGGCCTAAAAACCCAACCCATGCAGACCCAAGTAGAACAGTCCCAACTGAGATGGTTTGGCCATGTCTGCAGAATAGGAGAAGATCAGCTACCACATCAAGCATGGGAAACTAAGAGCCAGAGATCCAGACCTCCAGGATGACCCAAAGTCCACTGGGAGGACAACATTAGACAATCTATGAAGGACTGAGGACTAGAATGGAAGCAAACCAGGAGGAAGACAACTGATAGAATAGTATGGAGCTCTCTCTTACAAACCTCTACACCTCATGGTAGAAGAGGAACGACTAAGTAAGTAAGTAATCTTTCAGCACTCCCCTTGTGCACCAACCTTCAACAAACTCATACCAACCTTTCTTGACCTGTGCCATCATTTGAGTTCTTTCCTTTGTTTTAATTTCTTTCATATCAGTCTCCAATTCCCTTCTCCGTGTGTTTTTTTTAATTTTGTTGGTCTGCATCTATTTCTCCTACCCTGAAGATTTGAGAATAAGAACAACCTTATAATGTTACCATCTGATTTTTCTCAATGTGTCCTATTTAAGGAGTCACGGTAGCGCAATGGTTAGTGCACTGACTTCCTAACTCGGTGGTCCATGGTTCAATCCTCAGTTTAGGTGGGATTTATTAGACCACAAATGGCTCCAGGGTTGATCCAGCCTCATGAAATGGGTACCAGAGCAATTCTGGGAAGGTTAATGCTGAAGGTCAGCGTGATGCTGACCACGTCACCACTAGTGTGCCAATGGTCAATAAAATATGGGCCTAACACCATATTCCCAATATGCATAAGTGTAATGGGATAGATTTTCCTTATCTTTTTATGTCATATTTAATGTCAGTATCTTTTTGCCTCTTGTTCTGTTTATGTATGTCTGGTTTTTTTATCGATCGGTTACATTAGTTATCTTGCTGTACCACTTCAATCATTCTGTTCGCACAAGCACCCATTTATGAACGTCTAAGTTCCCTGTTCTTGATCTTGTCTTTAATACTAGATTGTGTGATATTTCAAAGCTTCTTTTACAATTTTTTCCCCCTCCCTTCCTCTGTCAGCCTGTCCCTTTCCTTACTATTTTTTAAATATTACGGTCATCATTTGGCTTGATTCCTTTGTTAGTAATTTCCTATCTTTCGTACCTTTTTGGTCCGCAGTGAATATATGTAGTTAGGTGTTGTTTCGTAGCAGTTAGGGTTAGGATTAGGGTTAGTATTATGGTTAACACTAACCCTAACACAAACCCTAATCCTAACCCTAATCCTAACCCTAAGCGCTACGAAACAACACCTACTATACATATTCACTGTGGAGCAAAAAGGTACGAAAGATAGGAAATTACCCCTTTATTACTGTGGAAATCTTTATTAGATAGTAAAATAAATAAATAACAACCTGTGTTGTTATATTTCATATAAATAATTATACACACATTACGTGTTGTGTAGTGTCTATAGTATATTTCTTTTACCTGTCTATATTTCTTGTTCTTGTTGTTTATTTGTAACTGGCTGATGAAGGGTGAAACCCAAACGTCCCATGTTCCTTGTGTACCGTTAATTTGTAAAACTGATCTAATACCTTTTTATTTGTTTATTTATATTTATTAGATTGTGTGTTGTAAACCTGTGATGACTTTTAAAGTTTAATTTATAACATTTTTCCACTTTCTTTTTTTCACTTTGCGTAAACTTCGCTGCTTTATTTTTCAATAAAGTGGCGATCTATATACTACTGGACAAAAGTTAAGGGCCGCCTGTTGCGCACAGATTTTTCTGAGTCAATATATAATTTACCTGTCTTGGTTGTATACTTTAATTTTGTAACTAAAGAGGCATAACTCATGGTTATCTGAGGTTGCATTTTTACAATGGTTGTTACCTTCTCTTGTTTCTTAACCTGGCGATCTATTATTAGATCTAGGTCTGGTTGTTATCTATATATGGCTCATATAGGTCAGCTTTTCTTGGAATGTTTGCAACCAGAGTCGATGTTTATTCCCTGACCATATAAGGCTCGAATTGGTCAGTATCTTTGCTTGGTATGTGTCCAACATCATCCCGTTTGAGTTTAACTCAGAGGTCAAGCGCTAACTGCGCATGTGTCGAGTTTAGGGTTGGTTGAGAAAGACTTCCGTTCCAGGAGTCAAGAGTGGTTTCGAGATAGCGAGACGCGTTCTTGGCGTCCGTGATCAGTTTTGACGGGGAAATGGAAGTCCTCTTGTGTTGTTAGTTTATCTACAGATGGTTTTCCCCATGTGATTCTAAACGCCTGGAGGCGTGTGAGTTGTGGTGTTTATTTCTGAAGAAAGGTAATTGCTCTTCATATTATTGCTATTTGTCGCCAGCTTTAATGATTGACATTTTGTTCCCTGCTTGCTAACTTTTCCGCTGGGCGGGAAAGAGTTTACTGTCATGAGAAGTTCAGCTCACGAATCACCATGTCACTTTATGCATCGGGTTGGTGCATGCCCGAAGGGTTATCTGTTCGTTGAACTCTGTTGCTCCGGCGGTATCACGTCGGTCAAGGTTTGACACCTTTGCTACTAAAGGAACTTAGAGGACATTGCCTGACGCACTCCAGAAGATATGCTTGTCTTGCTGGGGGTCAGAAAGGGAGAGTTGGTTTGATCTCCTACATCTATATATTTTGGCTGTAGCTAGAAAAGAATGATGGTTTCCAACACCTTAATATATCTACAGTCGTCTATGATGCATTGATGCCAATTATATTATTCGCCATTGCTATGCTGTATGTCGTCAAGTCTTGTCAACTGACTATTTATATTATGATGAACGTCCATTGTCTTGTATCGTCAATAAATCCATGAAACATCAGCTATTGTCAACAATTACTGACTTCTACATGTGGTTGTGTGGATGGACTGTGACCTGTCAGAACCTATACACGCATTCGCACCCATCTATTGATGTTTACTCATCTACATATCACACCAACCACCCTTCCTGAAGCAGTCTATAGATATCAAGCGAATACACACTTGAGAGTGAATTTGTGTGACACCCTGTCAGCACCTCTATGTCTGGTGACCTATATCAGTCAAAACATTGTCTCCAGGTCAACTTGACACTCACCTACACAGCACTTACACCTTCGATACCTGGGCAAGACCTGTATTATTTATGGTGGCCTACATTGATACGACGCAACATCTAGTGTGAGTCTATACATCTACAGTGGCTCAGACAAGAACCCCGTTCTAACATTAGGCAAGCCCAGGATTACACTATAACATTTATGGAAGCTAGTAAAGCTGGCTTTAACTTTTATGACGGCCAGTCATGGGTTCTTCAGCACACAGGAACGGATCGTAAACCCTTAACACCGCCATTCAGTTTAGACAAGGTTTATATAATTCTTCGTGAGCAGGGTCAATTTTCCAAATGTCCGGTAGATTGAAATCTCTCAAGAAGTCTCTGAATGGTAGAGTGGGACACTGCTAAATGTCTTGCAACATGACAAACAGATTGACCATCCTGAATCCATGCCATGGCTCGACCACGGTCTACAGTGCTGAGACTTCTCCTTGGTGGCATGGCTAATACAGTGATCATTTTGACCACTTGTCATACTGATTTATTGCATACCAATAGTGAACACTCTTTACCGATGATCATTTTCCACGTGCATTCAAATTCAACTCACTTTTTCACCTTTTGAACTAGTGGGGCGTGTTGCAAAAACCACGAGTTTTTGCAGCAACAATGGCAATTTTCATGTGCGGGTTAAAGTGACCCAGTTTTTGGACATTTAAAAAAAATTAACCTAGTGCACACAGAAATATATATACATTTCTCTGAGCTCAGTTTTAATGACATTTTCACTTGTCTTTACAGTTTGCCAATCAATTATATGAACCTTGTCTAAACTGAATGGCAGCCCTTAACTTTTGTCCAGTAGTATATTATCACTCTTCTAGCAACTTTTTTATAATAATTTTGTAAATTTTGGTAGCAAATTTATGTGCGCAAGAAGGAATCAACAATTGACTGTGCCAGTAGAAGACCTTTTGTTAGACATGTACTATCATTTTGAGCACAGCTTCCCCAGAGCAGTGCTGACTGCAAAAGATCATTTTCAGTGATAATAAAAATCCACACAGACTGCAGGAAGTCCATGAATGTGGACACACTCACTTCTTTTTTACACTGTAAGATTAACATTGATACATGCTGTGCAGACTTTAAGCCCACAAATGCAATTCTGCAAAGTGCTAAAAGTGCATGTGTTGATTATAATACAAAACACTGCGCATTGAAAGATTAGTACCTCACGATCACTAAGCTTTTATATGTAAAGAACAGCATGAGACTATTAGCATGTTTTTATATCACACTAATTGATATGCTAATAGATCTTTATATGTCATTTTGTAACTGTACTTTTTCTCTTGTTGAGGTGATCACTGGCCCAAGACAGTATACATGTTGTTAGGTGTGTAGTGCGAGCGGATGATGAACTGAGTGTGGGTGCGAATGAAGGCGCGAATGTGTTTAGGCTCTTATGTATGTAGACCCTGCAACCCATACACTCACATGCAGTAGTCAAGGATGCTTGGACACTGCAGACACGTTTCAAAACATTTATTGACGAGAACACACATGGTATCAACAGGAACAGTCATTGTAAACAAGGTCATGCTGACCGGAAATCGATAGGTATACATTAGGCATTCAGCAAGCTGGTAAACATTTGAATATTCGTGCATGGTCAATACAATGTTCTTCAATAAGGACAGTTCGTGGCGTCGCCCTGGGATTACTGACTAAACGCGTCAGATACCTTAATCACTTTGACACATAGGTGCAACTTGGCATTCCCCGCCAATTGCACATTATTAGGCTGTAGTATAATAGCCGAAAACACAGGCCTCGTTCTGATGTCGGCTGTGTACTTCTGATAAGCAGGTTACCATCAACCCTGCAGTAATGCTTATTGTAGACATAAATATGCCGCCAATCTGCGGCTCCCACAATATATCTTCGTCACTGGATTTCTGGATGGTATGAAGACTAATAGTCTTGGATGGCTACCTTGAGCACAACATATATGTTCTGTAATGGAGGACCGGTGAGCTGCAGTTCACAGACTAGGCAATCTTCTAACATGTTCTGCTACCGAAAGCATAGTAATGGAAAAAGTCGGTATTACCTGTAACCGAGTCCACAGAACTTAACAAGGAACTCTGCTGTCATTCCAACGCACAGAGATTCACTGGGGAAAACTGCCAGTGCAGTCACTTCGAAGATTCTCCCCGAAAAACACAATGGACTCTTGTCCCTTCAGAAACCCGGACACTTCCCGGCTTGCCGGAAGTCTAACTCAACTCCCGCTTAAAAAAACCCTGCCCATGGGCATACGCCAGAACTGTCTACCTTTGACCCTAAAGGTCAAACACAATGAATGAATAAACAAGGGAAGACAACCCCTAATCAACCTGACATCGCAGGTAAAGACACAATTATTCTTATGATAAAAACATAAGCAAATAACTTGACAGATGGCTCCGTCAAAAATGACAGCAACATATTACTACCACCCCCCTGTAAAAAAAAATGAAATTTTTTTTTTTTTTATATGTCCATGAGCAAGATTGCACAAGTATCACTTATGTGCTCATGAAAAAATGAACCTAATATCAGGTACAATAGACGCATAAACAAAGCGTCTGAAGAGGATACAAATCATCTCCCAACATAGGAGAAAATATCTCCTTTAAGCCAAACAAACTAAGGGGTACCATTAAAGAAACCTAAGTTGCTGGCAATACCAATCATATATCAAACATTACTAAATACTATAATTATAGCAATATACAAATGTCATGAATTACAATGCTATATTAGCAACATATCACTGATGGATGGACAAAATGAAATTTGTTAAATTATCTAAACATCATCCAAATACATTTGTATTACAACATATTAGGATATTAAGGACAGACAAAAGTCTGAAAGTGTATCAGGAAAAACTAGGACACAAGATTTAACTGGAATCATGTGGGCATCTGGACAATATGTCCGCCATCACATTATCCGAACCACGGATAGCTCGCACCGTGAAATGGAAAGGCTGAAGAGCAATAGCATAACGAGTAGATCTCGAGCTCTTCAAATCCTTACTTTGCATAGCCGTAAGAGCTTTTTGGTCGGTTTCCATAAAGAAATGCGCGCCCAGAAGGAACCTTTGTAGCTTAAGAATGGACCAAACCATAGCCAACAATTCACGGTCTAAAACCGAGTAATTCCTTTCTGCCGCATTTAGCTTCCTAGAAATATACATTACAGGATGCAGAGTTCCTGAATATTCCTGCATTAGCGCCGCTCCAATCCCAGTGGAAGAGGCATCACTACGAAGAACAAAAGTCTTATCAATCGTTGGTAGTCTTAAGATAGGATGAGATGAGAACAAATTCTTAACCTGATCCAATGAAGATTGGCATTCCTGGGACCAACGCACCATATTAGGAGAACCTTTTTTCAATAACGATGAAAGTGGTGCCATAATGGAGGACAGATTCTCAATGAATCTTCCATAGAATTGTATCAATCCCAAGAGACTACGCACTTGCTTTTTTGTCTTCGGAACCGAGATATTTAATATCTTCGAAATGTTTTGGTCCTCTGTCTTCAACAGACCATGACCAACTCGATGACCTAGGAAGGAAATTTCACTAAACCCAACAAAAGCTTTAGAGGGTTTTGCAGTCAAACTATGCTCACGTAGAGTAGATAGCAATTCCTTTAGACCCAAATAGTGTTCTTCCCAAGTATCGCTGAAAAGACAGATGTCGTCTAAATATGCGATGACATCTGCACGATCTGATAGAATTCGTCGCATCATGCGCACGAAAGTCGCTGGGGCGTTCATAAGCCCGAAAGGCATAAAATTCCATTGAAACAGACCCCTAGGTGTCGAAAAAGCAGTGAGAGGTTTGGCGTGTTCCGTCAGTGGGACTTGCCAATAACCTTTCGACAAGTCTAGTTTAGTAAAGAATTTAGCTTTAGAAAGTCTAATAAGTAGATCATCTAATAATGGCATAGGTTCAGCATCGAACTTCGTAACTTGATTTAATTTGCGATAGTCAACGCAAAGACGTATGTTATTGTCTTTCTTTCGAACAATAACTATCGACGAAGAATAAGCTGAAGTGGATGGTTCAATTATTTGCAGTTGAATCATTTCATCCAATTCTTTCTCGACTTGTGCTTGAAAATGAATAGGTATTGGGTATGGTCTTACTCTGATCGGATTACGATCAGTAAGTATGATGTCATGTTCTATGACATCTGTGTGTCCAGGAATGTCGGTAAGGACATCCTGATATGATTGTAGCGTAGAGGATACTTGACGTTGCTCCTCAAAAGACAAGTTCGAAGAGATTGTAACGTTTTTCCATGATTCCGTAGAAGTAAGTGGAATCGCAGGAAGAGGTAAGTTAACGTCCGAAAAAATAGTTTCCTCATCCTGTATAACGGACAGGGATGAGATGTGACCATGTTGGACTGGAGAGTCATCCGTCGCCTGGAAAATAGGCTGCAAATAGTCTGGACGTTCAATAAACTCTGTTAGCATATTTATATGGAAGGTTTTATGCCTTCCATCCACATCGACAATATAGTCGACATCGGAAATTTTGGAGACTATAGTGTATGGACCTTTCCATGAAATGAGAAGTCTATTCTCTCTTGAGGGAAGTAAGACATATGCTTTGTCTCCAGGACAAAGTTGACGTAGGCGTCTTTTCTTGTTAGCAAATCGCCTAGCTTTTTCTTTCACAAATTCGGAAGATGAAGTTGCTAACCTGCACGATTCGATAATCTTTTCTCTAAGAGCAATGACATATTCATATGACGATTGTGTATCATCGTCAATATTATCAGAAGTTATCAAATCGTGTAACAAGGACATCGGACCGCGCGGTTGCGCACCAAAGACAAGTTCGAAAGGAGAAAACCCTGTATGCTCGTTGGGAACTTCTCTATAGGCAAAGAGGACTGCAGGTAAAACACTGTCCCAATCCTCCGGATGATCCTCCGTTATCTTGCCAAGTAAGTTCTTTAGTGTCCTGTTAAGACGTTCTACCAATCCATTGGACATTGGATGATAAATACTACTGAGAGACCTTTTAATGTCTAGCGTAGCCATTACCTGAGACATAACGTCTGAAATTAACTGAGTGCCGTGGTCCGACAGTATTTCTCCGGGGAATCCCAGACGAGAAAATATGAGCCAAAGAGCATCAGCGATATCGACAGTTGATATGCTCTTCAGAGGAATAGCCTCTGGCCAACGCGTGCACATGTCCACGCAAGTGAGGATAAATTGGTGTCCTCTGGCTGACTTAATCTTGAACGGACCAATGATGTCTATAGCCATTTTCTGAAACGGCCGAATCGGAATATCTGCAGCCTGAATAGGAGCAGCATGTCTCGGACCTCTAGACTTGACCTCTTGACAAATTTTGCAAGATCGGCAATAAATTCGGATGTCTTTATTCACGAATGGCCAAAAGAAGGACGCAAGGACTCTAGTTTTAGTTCTGGAAAACCCCATGTGTCCAGCACACTGAGAATCGTGTGCATGCTGAAGAATTAAGGCTCTCATACACTTAGGCACAAGAATTTGCGAGTGCATAGACTTGTCCGAGTGTTGTACCATCCGTACCAATATACCATTCTTCATAGTAATATACGATTTGTGATTCGTATTTTGATTGGGATCCCCTTTCTTTGCAAGAAGGAAGAATTTCTTCAAAGAAGGATCCTCTTCTTGACGTTTAACAAACGAGTCATGGGAAATCACCAAGTGCTCGTCTTGGCTATCAACTTCATTACTATTATCCGATGAAGTTGGGGGATTAAGAGCTTGAGCTCTTGTCACCACTGCATTGACCGTTTGAATGTTTTTTTTTCTCCCAACTAGAAATTTGTTGCGGGGTGCATTCCTTAACCCCATGAATACGACCGATTATAAGATCCGCAATAGGATTAGGAAGAAGACATGCATGGACATCTCCTGTGAAGAAGGGAGTGTCAATCCTAATAATAGCAGTAGGATAACTTTCCATAGTACCACCAAATGTAACACATTTGATTGTTTTTCCAGTGGCACAGCAAGGATCTATCAGAGACTCCCTAACCCCGACGGTAGTACATCCCGAATCGAAAAGTACTGAGACTAGCCTATCATTTATTAGACCTTTATGTAAGATGAGAGATCCTCTCCCATCATGCGCAACTGTAGCAGGTAGAGCAGGAAGAGGGTGACCACAACTTAGAGTAGATACAGTCGATGAGTCGAACAATGTTAAGCATTGGGGGCATTCAGTTGCTCTCCCAAAATCGAAAGCACAACCAGTGATAGCCCTAGAGTTACCACTATCATTTACTGTATTACAGGCTCCATCAAACTCTTGTTGTGCAGAGTTTGCCTGTTGGAAAGGTCTTTTTTTGTTAAATCTAGGTCTGCCTCGATTATCATTTCCCCTGTAATTATTTCGCCTATCATTTCCCCTGTAATTGTTATCATATTGCCTATTGTAATCATCATTCCGGTTTGAATCCCGGTTTCTAAATTCACCATCGTCATAATCTTGACGTCGAGAATGATTACCTCGAAAGTTCGAATAGTTATTATTTGGATAGCCTTTGCGAAAGTGTCTCAAATTATTACCACTAAAATTACGAGAACTACCATCTTGTCTCCAATTCATAGACGAAGAACCATCATGTGTTGGATTACTCCGCTTCTGAGTGTAATTCTGATTACTTCCCCTATTCCAGTTTTGTTGAGCACCCTGAAATTTTTTTTTGAAATTAGGGCCATATGGTGTTGCCGAAGCAGCTGGCAACCCTTCTTTCACTTTAGAATTGCTAACTGTAGCATGGGGATGCGCGGTGGCATACTGACAACAGTATTCCTCCATATCTTTTAAGTTTTTAGGCTTACGCTCATGAAGGAATGCAAGAAAAGAATCATTAACAGATGACAAAACCTTATCTCGCAATAATAAGTCCATTAGACCTTCATATGTTTTCTCAGTCTGAGACAACTCAACCCATCGTGTAAATGTACGACGTATTTTTGTAACAAAATCAGAGAAATCTACTCCATTTTCTGGCAACATTGTCCTAAAACGAAGACGATAGTCTTCTTCTTTTAGTTGGTATTTTTTTAGCAATGCTGCTCTGACAACATCATAATTAGTCCTGTCATGTTCGTCTATTGTCATAAGAGTAGTCACTGTGTCACCTGTAAAAAATTCCATCAGTTGTTCAACATATTTTTCCTTTTTTATGTTATGCGTATCGCATAAAAATTGGAATCTATCTAGATAATCTGCTACGTCATCCTTTAAAGGATTGAAATGGGGTAGTTTGATCCTACTTACAAACTCCTTTGTCGTACTCGAAGTTGTTTGATGAGCACCTGGACTCGCCAATTTCAATTTCTCTAACTCCAAAGTTGCGAGTCTTTCATCAAGTTCCATCTTCTGTTTTTTTCCTCATGTTCCATTTTTCTAATTTCAGCCTCAGCTTGAAGTTTTCTCTCCTCTGCAGCAGCTTGAAGTTTTCTCTCCTCTGCAGCAGCTTGAGCTTGAATTTTTTTCTCCTCTGCAGCAGCTTGAAGTTTTTTTTCTTTTCTTTCATCAGCCTGAGCTTTTCTCTCCTCAGCAGCAGCTTGAGCTTTTCTCTCCTCAGCAGCAGCTTGAGCTTTTCTCTCCTCAGCAGCAGCTTGAGCTTTTCTTTCCTCAGCAGCAGCTTCTCTTTGATACCTTTTCTCTTCAAGTTCTAATCTTCTATTCTCAGCATCTAACTTCTTTAGTTCAGCATCTGCTCTCCTTTGTTCAGCTTCTGCTTTCAATTTAATTTCCTCTTTTTGTTTCTTTTCTTCTGACTTCAATGCAATGGCGAATTGAGCAGATGAATATTCTTCCAATTCTTTACCAGACTTACCAAGGGTCAACCCTTGCTGGATGAAGAAATCCAATGTAGACATTCTGTCTAATGAGATCAGTAACCTGAAAAATTCAACAATTACCTTATCCCACTTCAATGGGAGACAAGTCTGAAATGCTAGACTTGTATACTCACTTCACTTTATTTCACTCTCTTAGTCTTAGACAAAGACCTTGTATGGTCCTCTTGTTTATAATGTAACAAAAAATCACTTGAGTACCTGTGGAAAATAATTCCTTTATATCCCACTCACTATGGGCACAAGTCTTTTTTTTTTTTTTTAAAGAACTTGAATATGTATTTCACCTTGTCTCAATCTTTAAGGATAACAAGTCTTTTATCAAAGAACTTGTATAAATATCTTATATAATAATATTTTATTAACAATCTCTATATGAAGAGTGTACCTTATCAATAACAATAATAATACATGACCAAGTATATGTATGTAGACTGTGTATGACAATAATGTAGAACAATCATAAATACAAAGACAAAAATACAGAACAATGACCGAAAACATTCGCGGAAGTCAAATAAACAATACAGCAAAAAGTAAAGAAAATGTTACACAAATGTGTAATGATGACCGCGAAAAATAAACAAGACAAATGGCAACACTGTTATAAACGAAAAGGTGTAAAGAAATAAACGGAAGGAATGAGAGAAGAACAGATACAAACAAAATTAGTCGAAAATCAAAGAACGGAAAAATATCGAAAACAACACTAACTGATGTCGTCACAGCTAAAAAAAAAAAAATAGCAACAAAAGTCGCTAGCAAATTTCAATTAAGAAAATTGCAATCCCTACAGAATGCTTACAGTAACCCTCGATTAAGTGGCATATTTACTGTAAGACCCACTAACCGAAAACCCGCAGAAAAACACAAGAAAAATACACAACAATAGTACAATTAACATAAATAGCAATCAATTCAATGTGTTGCAAAATAAAGCTTAGTCACACATGATATTACAGTAACTAACTTGCTCCTTGCGAACACAGAAACAAAATGTCAAGCGCGCACTGAATGTCAAATCCACTGTAGCATAAAGTGGTATTCACGAACAAAAGTTACTATGACCTTCTCGACTTAGGACTTGCACATAGAATGTTTACAGTTTCCACGTACTGTTTACAAACACTTGACCTCGAACAATATAGCTTGAATGCTCGGGCGTAGAAAAGTCTGTTGTTGACTGAAACGTGTAAATGACCAGCGGTACCGTTTACAAAAAGGGACTCGACTTGCAGTTGTGGTCCACGTAGCAAATGCCTAGATGTTAACTTCAGTACTTGTCCTGTTGTGGTTTATGTAGCATTATAACATAAATGCTAGCACTGTTTATCTGGGTCAACAGTTGATGACCTATTTCTGTCCTGTTGTAGCCAAAACTTGCAAGTGTAGAATTAGCGATGTGTGTTACAGCTGTCCAGTGTGTAGCTTAGACCCACAGATCAGAAATGTAATGTGTACTTGTCCTCACGCAAATAGCCCCATGAAATGTAAATTTCTGGACCACATTAATGTCATCAATAATGTTAATTGCTCGCTCTGTCCACAAGAAATGTATCAGAAGAGCCCACGTAACTGGTCCACCAAAAATGTAACTGTACTTTTTCTCTTGTTGAGGTGATCACTGGCCCAAGACAGTATACATGTTGTTAGGTGTGTAGTGCGAGCGGATGATGAACTGAGTGTGGGTGCGAATGAAGGCGCGAATGTGTTTAGGCTCTTATGTATGTAGACCCTGCAACCCATACACTCACATGCAGTAGTCAAGGATGCTTGGACACTGCAGACACGTTTCAAAACATTTATTGACGAGAACACACATGGTATCAACAGGAACAGTCATTGTAAACAAGGTCATGCTGACCGGAAATCGATAGGTATACATTAGGCATTCAGCAAGCTGGTAAACATTTGAATATTCGTGCATGGTCAATACAATGTTCTTCAATAAGGACAGTTCGTGGCGTCGCCCTGGGATTACTGACTAAACGCGTCAGATACCTTAATCACTTTGACACATAGGTGCAACTTGGCATTCCCCGCCAATTGCACATTATTAGGCTTACTTACTTACTTACTTAGTCGTTCCCCTTCTACCGTGAGGTGTAGAGGTTTGGAAGAGAGAGCGCCAGACCATTCTATCAGCTGTCTTCTTCCTGGCCTGGTTCCATTCTAGTCCTCGGTCCTTCAAAGATTGTCTAATGTTGTCCTCCCAGCGAACTCTGGGTCGTCCTGGAGGTCTGGATCCCTGGCTCTTTGTTTCCCATGCTTGTCGTGGTAGCCGATCTTCTCCCATTCTGCAGACATGGCCAAACCATCTTAGTTGGGACTGTTCTATTTGGGTCTGCAGCGGATGGGATTTCAGGCCTTGACGTATCGTCTGGTTGCGGACCATGTCTCTTCTTGTTACTTCAACCACTTTCCTCAGATACCTCATTTCTGAGGTTTGGATCTGGCTTTTGTGGGTTGTAGTCATTGCCCACGACTCGCATCCATATGTCAAAACTGGGACATAGGTGGAGCGGTATACAGCCATCTTCGTTTTCTTACCAACCTCTTTCTTGCTGAGGAATCCACGATTTATGGCCTGAAAAAGTCTCCCAGCCGCTGCTTTTCGAGTGGCCAACTCTTCTTTGATGCCTCCCTTTCGGTCTATAATAGCTCCAAGATATTTAAAGTGGTCGACCTGCTCCAGGACCTGTTCTCCCAACTTAATCTGATGTTTTCTTTCTTCTCGTGATATCACCATGGATTTTGTTTTTAGAGCTGCTTATGACCATCCCTCTCTTCTCCAGCTCTTCCTTCCAGACTTGCAGGTTGGATTGGAGATGTGCCTCTGATTTAGCAATCAGGGCAACATCATCAGCAAATGCCAGCTCCGAAATATAGACCTGTCTCATCTTCCAGTACCCCACTGAATACTTTCTTGTTCTCTCCTTACATGCCTTGATGACATCGTCCATGAGGAGTATGAAAAGATAAGGTGACAGGATATCACCTTGTCTTACACCAGTGGTGGTCCTGAACTCTTCTGACTTATGGTTTGCTGTCCTCACATAATTTCTGCAAGACTTGTAGAAGCTCTGTATAGCATGAATCAGAGGTGTCAATAGCCGAAAACACAGGCCTCGTTCTGACGTCGGCTGTGTACTTCTGATAAGCAGGTTACCATCAACCCTGCAGTAATGCTTATTGTAGACATAAATATGCCGCCAATCTGCGGCTCCCACAATATATCTTCGTCACTGGATTTCTGGATGGTATGAAGACTAATAGTCTTGGATGGCTACCTTGAGCACAACATATATGTTCTGTAATGGAGGACCGGTGAGCTGCAGTTCACAGACTAGGCAATCTTCTAACATGTTCTGCTACCGAAAGCATAGTAATGGAAAAAGTCGGTATTACCTGTAACCGAGTCCACAGAACTTAACAAGGAACTCTGCTGTCATTCCAACGCACAGAGATTCACTGGGGAAAACTGCCAGTGCAGTCACTTCGAAGATTCTCCCCGAAAAACACAATGGACTCTCGTCCCTTCAGAAACCCGGACACTTCCCGGCTTGCCGGAAGTCTAACTCAACTCCCGCTTAAAAAAACCCTGCCCATGGGCATACGCCAGAACTGTCTACCTTTGACCCTAAAGGTCAAACACAATGAATAAATAAACAAGGGAAGACAACCCCTAATCAACCTGACATCGCAGGTAAAGACACAATTATTCTTATGATAAAAACATAAGCAAATAACTTGACAGATGACTCTGTCAAAAATGACAGCAACACATTTCTTGTTTTAACACATTAACTACCGAATTGAAAAACACACTGTGGCCGAATTAAATTGTTTCCCCATTTTCATCCTGTAAGTGTTTGCACAAAGTAAGCTGTAGTTTTCGTAATTGTTTACATATTTTTATGAATTACACGTCATTTTAAAGATAAATGAATGTACTATTACAATAAACACCGGTTGTAACTCTAATAGAGGTTGTTGCTATTTCAAGGCCCTCCGATGGCAGAGGACTTGCAATATTTTCACAATTATAACTGCTTGCGCCCCATCTCTATCAAAATCACAATTCAATCAATGTGCACACCGTTTTCACTCTTTTCCTCGTCGCTAGATCTATCAGTCAATTTTTGAAACACGTTTCTATCCTATTCAGCCGTTAGACGAGATGTACACGCTTTTTTGTAGTCCTATCACTAGTTGCCATGGTAAACAGCTTTACACGATTTGGTAACTAACCCAAAACGCTGAAAAATATGAACATAATATCAATTTTCCAGTGTTCTACAACAACCATGCATTGGGAATTTGTTTTCCGGTGGCAACTTAAAATCTCGAACCAGATCAGAAAGTTTTTCAGTACATTTTTCATTCGTTTTATTACTAAAATTAGATTGGCGCTCTGAGCGGCTTGCGGTCCAAATGTGATTATTTTGTGAGCCGCTGACAGCGGCTTGCGGTAGTTAATGTTTTAAAACTGTATTGTGTATAATTTATTAATATATGTTTTTGCAAAAGGATTTTTGTGTGTTTGTAAGGATTTATTTGGGTCCAATGTACAAGTTTTTGTCTCAGGAAGTTGACAGGTATGCTCTGAGGCTTTAAAAAAAATAATTTGAGAGTTATTTTTCTCACATCAGATTCCACTTACTAATTGGTAGAACTTTTGTGTTTTTTTTTTTTTTTAATTAAACACCTGAGTCCAGATTTTGTTCAGCTGAAGTATTTCTAGTGTAAAATCCCATTTAATTAACTTTTGTTTGATCACTTTAGATACCGGTATACAGAGGAGCAGAATTTCCACTTCTAGGAAATAGTACACAGCTTAAGAATGGTGATGAACCTTGCAAAATCCCGGTGGATAAAATCCAACAAGAGCCTGCGGCCATTGGAATGGTGAAAATAGTTTCTGAAAATCCAGGTAGGAACTCTCACTTAACAGAAGAACTACAATATCCATGATATACTGAATCATCATTTTCCCTTTGCTCCTTATAGAGCATGGAACCCCCATACAGCTGGACCTTTTGCTGGAAGCCTGTACAAAGTATTGATATTTTCTCATGCAGTGTTGGTTTCTGTAGTGATTTGTTCTTCATGATGAGGTTGCAAGCCTCATAAAAGTTGCCTCTTTGCATGCCTGAAGGAGCAGTAATTATATCCGTCACAGCCATCCAAATATGTATTTGTATTCTGGTCTACATACAAATTCTGTTCTTGCTCGTTTAGTTTATTTTGGTACTTTTTTTTTTTTTTTTGGTTAAAAAAAAAACATGAAAAGTCATTCCTGTAACTGAGAAAAAAAACTATGAACCAACTTTTCATATCTGGAACTAAATGCATGGAGGCATATCTGGAGTCAATTAATATGACCACCAGCTATGCACAATGCTATAATATACACATGTGAAAGTGAACCTCTGTCTATGAGCCTAATTACACCTTCTTTGACTCTTGAAATCATCAACACATTTCCAGGGATTTACCCTGTGGTGAAACTTGTTGAGAACCCAGCATTGCACACTAAGCTTGGAGGAATCACTTGAGCCCCAGACGTAACTCTTGGCTTTGACCTGGTTGACCACATGCAGGGGATATCGCCGTGGATCAAGTGATAGGCAGGGGAAGTTGAGAAGTGGCTCAGTGCAGGATGTGACAATTCCATGGGAGAGCCCAAAACTAGAGCACAGTATTTTAGCCTCCTTGGATGGTGGGGAATACACAGTATTCCACGTGGTTCTTACTCCTAGCTTGGGACCAGATGTGATGATCCTTTAAATGCAAGCCAAGCTGGAGAAACTTAAGCTTATGGCTTGAACTCCACACGTTTCAGAATGGCAGAAAAGCCTAGATCTACAGTGTTGATAATACCAAGGAGTCTTCAACTTGATATTGGCTGCAAAAGAGCAAGAAGCTCAGCAGTCATAGTTAACCCTTTACAGTCCACAGCCCTACTAATGTTTCAAACCCCCCCCCCCCCCAGGACCAAGCAAAAAGACATAACTCAGTTTCTTAAATATTTTGCATGTTTAAAAATATTTATAAACTAATATCAGTTCCAATAACACAAAAACACATTTATATGTACAGTAAAATGCACATACTTTTATACCTGTATATTTTAATGTCACATTTAAATGTTTTTCACAGTTCAAAAAAATTTCACAACCAAAAAAATGTATGATAGTCTTGCGCTGGAAAGCTTATATATACATTATTAACAGCTTTTCACGAAACTGTGAATATCAAACAAATTACACTAATGTTGAGAACACAATTTATAACCATTAACTGTCTCTAGAACTCTACAAGTGTCCGTTTTTTTCTTAACTCTTACAGCACTGAACACAACACATTTTTTGCTGTCCAAGAGTCTGTTGTTGGATGTTGGTTTCAATTACACTCACACTGAAACAATGTAACTGTTTAGCTCTGTTAGTTTATTCATATTAAGTCCATCTTCTGGTATAAATAAGAAGAAACAAATAATATTCCGCTGCTCATCAGACAAATTATGTTTTGGCCCTGGGAGCTCATACATCTGGAATAAGTCCATACAAGTAAATGTGACTCTCTGACCATTGTCTACAATTTGACTAGTTCGTTAAATTTTCCCACTTTCACTGTTGTCGATAGTCCACATCGGAGTAAGATTAATCGTTTTCAGTATCGGAATAACACAGAAATGTAGATCTAATCCTTAAAAGTTCACTGAAAATCTTTTCAATGGATTGAAGTACGATTTTTACAAGTGTAATTTATTTAAGATCACAAAAAAAAATTAACTAATTGACTTAGAAAAAAGCGATTAATACCAAAATAAACTTCAAAATTGCCTCTATCAACAGCAAACTCTCAAAATCTCATACAATTGAGACTCTGTTGTCGCAAAGCAACGAAATAAGCAACTTTTACCTCGTGCTTTTAGGTGAATCAACCAGTATGATAAAAGATCAAATATGGGCGATTCTGGGTGAATTAGACTGGAAAGGGTTAAATAACAACAATCTAGAACCAAATTTCTTTTATAAATGATCTATTGGATGTTTGGAAAAGCACTGTAGATGAAGTAGCTAACATTCATAACAATAGCAGGTAACTATACGTTTACCAAGCTGTAAATGGGAACCTGACTCCTTTTGAGTTAGGGAGGGCAAAGGCAGTGAAGAAGGGAACTGGTCACCCCACTTCATAAGCTAGAATATAGCGAAGTCTCTAACACTTACTCCCCTACAACAGTATCTGCTATGGGACTGCCTTTATGTTTTAATTATGTATTTGAAGTATCTAGCTTCTGTGTACCAAGCCTTTAACAATTTTACTCCTTTGCCTACATTATTAGTAGCTCTACAAGTGGATAGTCTGCCCCCCCCACACACACACACACACACACCGACAGAATGCGATCCTGCTGCAGTGTCTCATGTACCAGTGCCAGAACTTTCATATTATTATTGTTATAATAATAAATATACAGTAGAACTCCATTTATCCGAACCCCATGGGACCGAGCATCGTTCGGATAATCAAATGTTCGGATAATTGGATTACATAATGTATCGAGTACATGTACACATATGTCTAACAATAATTAACCATCACAAGAAAAATACACTATAAAACATATTTACCTGTACTGTAATAATAATACCCACACTGTATTAGATCACTGTATCACCAAAATTTTTCATTACACTGCAGTGCATGTACTACTTGTATTAATTATTTTTTTTAAGAAAGAGAAATGTTTTCAAAATAACATTACAAACGATTCAAAACCAGGCGCAACTTACGTATACATGTACTTGCACAGATGTAGCCCACTATTTAAAATAATGAGGAATCCTCTTTTGCACCAAACTGGATAGTCTCCTTTTGGCTGCTAAGTCCCGCATTCTCTTCAACAGCAGAAGCTGTGTAGGACAGCTGTCATCTTCTTGCTCGTACCAAGCCATCGCTGTTTCTAGTGCTATAAAGGCCTCTTCAGGATTTGGTCGACGTTTTGGGTTTTCTTCATAATCTACAAGTACATCATGTACTTCTGAGGAGTCTTCATCATCGGTCACTACATGTATTTGGTTTTCTTCTTGCACAAAAGACAAAATTTCTTCGTCATTCAAAAACTGAAAACAAGAATCATTATCATCTTCTAGCCACATGTGTGCATCATCTTTGTTACAGTCCAAAAATCCGGGCATTGCTTGAAACAGTTCCACAACTTCATTTATGCAATCATCATTTGTGTCCACTGCAGTAGTTTCATTTCCTCCTTCTTTCCCAAGCAATCTATTCCAAGCCTTGTTGAGATTATCTTGTGACAGGGTGGTCCAAGCATCAGCTAACATATAGCAGCAGTCTTTGAGATTAAGCTTTTTGGAAAACGCCACCACACTTTCTTCATCTTCAGCCAACAATAAACGACGCAGGACTTCCTTCTTGTACATCTTTTTAAGCTTTGCTATAACACCCTGATCCATTGGTTGAATCAGTGCTGTTACATTGGGAGGCAGAAAAATTACTTTAAAATTTGCATCAACTGCATTCAATGTATCCGTCTCTGGATGAGATGATGCATTGTCCAGTAGAAGAATTACTTTTCCAGTTTTCTTTTCTTGTTCTCTCAACCTCTTCACATTTGGGATGAACTGATTTGTATATCAATCAAGAAATATTTCACTATTCATCCAAGCACTCTTCTGTGCTTTGTAGCACAATGGGAGACATGTCACATTCTTTAAACAACGTGGTTTTTTTTGGCTTTGCCGATCATTAGCACCGGTAAACGATGACTTCCACTGGCATTCGCGGCTACCAAAATTGTTACTCTCTCTTTGCACTTTCTAAACCCAGGGGCAGCTGCTTCGCGCTGAGATGCAAGTGATTTTTGAGGCAATGATTTCCAGTATAAGCCAGTCTCATCGGCATTATACACATCATCGAGTGAATAGCCGCCTTATTCCAAAAAAAGCCAAGAATGTTTCTTTAAAATTTTCAGCGGCAGTTGCATCGCTAGATAAAGATTCCCCTTGAATCTCCAATTCTCGTACACCAAAATTATTCTGCTGTAGTAGCAGACACAATTATTTTAAGTTGAACTGTCTGTTTAGCCAGTGTTCTGCCTAGAACGCACACGTACATTGGATTGGTAAACCAGATATTAACTGACTTTATGATCTAACTGACTTCCTGTACATAAGTGACCGACCATTAGCCCATCCCATTCTCTACAAATTGTTCGCATACATTTGAAGCTTACCGCATCAAAAGATTCAGAAATGTAGTCTAACGTGACTGGTGGCGCCTGATTTTTTTTTTTCTGGAAAAAGTGTTCGGATAATTGGATGTTCGGATAATTGGGGTTCGGATAAATGGAGTTCTACTGTATCATAATTTTTCAGGATATATTATTATCCTTATGAATAAAAATGGAATCGTGCATTTTTGCAGTCGTTACTGTTTATGAAAACTACTGCCACCAAACAGTAAAGGAAATATGTATATGTCACTTGCCCCTACAGGTGTTTTAAAAAAGGGGGATTTATAAGCCCCTCATTATGAAATCATTGTGCCATTTTGCACTAATACAAGGGGTGTTCAGAAAGTAATGCACCTCATCATTTTTCTCAGCTAATAATGAAGATAGAAGCATGAAATTTTGCACACTTCCAATATGGCATGTGCCAATTGTGTGCACCAAATTGCACCAAAACCGGCCAAATAATACGGCTGCCCTAAATCGTTGAAATGGAGCGTGTTAGCAACTTGCGTTATAAGCAGCGAATTGTGATAGAATTTCTCGTTGCAGAGAAGGAAACTGTTGTGAACATTCACAAGTGTCTATGTGATGTGTATGGAAGTTTTGCAGTCGACAGGAGTACAGTCAGTTGCTGGGTTCAGAGAATCAAAGAATCAGGCAGTGGAGATACGAAGCTGCTTGATCGGCCGCGCTGTGGACGTCCTGCCACAGCCACCAACGCAGAAATGTTGAAATGCGCTGAGGGCATTATTCTTTCTGATAGGCGAATCACTACTCAACAATTGGCCTTACAGCTGTCAGTCAGCATTGGTAGTGCAAATGCAGTTATAAAAACTCTCGGATTTTCTAAGGTTTGCGCAAGATGGGTTCCTCGAAGTCTGACAAATGACCACCGATTGCAAAGGAAAGCAATTTCTTCTGAAATGTTGGAGTGTTTCAATGCTGATGGAGAGAACTTTTTGGCTAAGATCGTTACAGGTGATGAAACCTGGGCACATCATTTTGAACCTGAGACAAAAAGACAGTCAATGGAGTGGCATCATCCGCAATCACCACGAAGAAAGAAATTCAAGACAATTCCTTCAGCTGGAAAGGTCATGATCACTGTCTTTTGGAACATTGAAGGTGTGATTCTTGTGGACGTTATGCCAAGAGGAGAGGCAATCAATTCGCAAGCTTACATTAAAACATTGAAAAAACTCAATCAACGTTTTCGCAGAGTTCGACCGCAAAGAATCCAGCAGACCTGCTTCTCCTTCACGACAATGCGCGACCTCACACAAGTCAGGCAACACAGGAAGCAATCACCAAATTGGGTTGGACTGTACTACCCCATCCACCCTATAGTCCCGATTTAGCACCCTCTGATTTTCATCTATTTGGTCCACTTAAAGATGCACTCCGTGGGACAAGGTTTGAAGATGATGAAGGAGTGATTCATGCAGCGAAGAAATGGCTACATGATCAAAACAAAATCTGGTATGGGCTAGGAATACATGCACTTGTTTCATGCTGGCATAAAGCCGTACAAGTTGATGGGGATTATGTTGAATAATACAGATGTTTACATGACATATCCATGTATATTGTGTATAAATTTCATGCTTTTTGAATAAACAGCTCCTGAGAAAAGCGATGTGGTGCATTACTTTCTGAACGCCCCTCGTACAGTACATTTCTTTATCGCTTGTAGAATCCATGTCTTTGCCATTAAATAAATCTCAATTTCTTTGCCACTTATACAGTCCATTTCTTTAGTTTGTTTTCTATCGATAGCATGAACCGAGCATTAATCTGTTCTTCAATTATAGTGTCCCTTAAGTAAGTTTTCACACTTTTCTGTGCATAGAAACACCTTTCTGATTCATATGTTGTGAAGGTTGTGGTGATAATTATATGAAAATGTTTGTTCATTTCATTGAAAGTGATAGTAACATCACTTAACACCAGAAATAGACAACTCTATTTATCTTGGGGACAGCCAAAAGTATCTCCTTTTAGGTATTCTGTGCATGTGCATTTAAGCTTATTTTCCTAGTTGTAGGACGTCTAGATTTGTGAAGTATAAACTACTTCAACCTATTCTTTCGCTTTCTTGGAAATAACTCTCTGTCATCCCCGAGCTCAGAAAAGATTGGAAGACAAAGTTTCACTTAAGGAAGTGGGAATGGGGGGAAGTAGCAGCAGGAGAAGGGGTAGGAGAGAGCGAGAGAGAAGTAGAGGAGCATTCAATGTAGAATCACTGCTGAGATTTTTTAAGTGTCACTATTAAAACAAGAAAAGGTGTTGTTTTTTAAAGTTATAGTGGGGATGAACTCTACAGTACCCAAAGGAACGAACCACCACATAGTAACCAGTAGCATTTTTTTATTTGATGCTTCCAACAGATAGAAGTAATAAACAATCATTTTATATGAAGTTTCTAGCATGTACGATAAACAGCCAACATTGATGATATTTTCAGGCAGAGTTACTGTTGTAACTTTGGGGCCACTAACAAACATGGCGTTGGCAGTCGGGTTAAATTCCTCATTTGGGAGCAAAATGAAAGATCTATACATTTTAGGAGGAAACGCTGAAGGTATGTGTTATTGCCATGTTTATATTTTTACTGATCCTGTTTAACTCTCTTTCAGACCTGATATTTTGTATCATTTTCTCATACTTTGACATATCTGACTTCTAATGTTCCTTGGTACATTTTAATGTGAAGTCTACCCAAGTGTGTCATACATCAAATTGAACATTAAATATTAAAATTATGCAAATTTTTAAAATGTTACATAACTAGGCTTTAAAAAAAAAAATTCAAAGAAAAATTTTCCACTACATACATTACAGTTATTATAAGTAGCTGCATTATTTTAGCTAAAATAATGAAATATGACTTCAGTAGACATATTTCTTGTGTAACACTGTATGATCACTAACACATAAGTAAAATCAGTTATAAGGGTGACATAATAAAGGCTCAACATATCTTGTATATTTCCTACTAAGGATTGTGGTATTCTGACAGACAATTCCTACCTGCATGAAAATATAAAAAAATATCACAAACTTTACATTTAACTTTTGTTTTTCTTTCAATCTTTACAGTCTGATAGCAAAGCTTACAATTTCTTTTTCTCTCTGTAAACTCTGGGTCCATGGTGTGCCGAGAAAAAAACTGGTAGCTTTGAAGCGAGTAATACATCATATACAAACTTATGTTCCCCAATTCCCGGATCAGTTCTGTAAGATCTAGCTGACCATATCTAGCTGGTCTTCTACATCTGGGCATTTTTTCTGCCAGTCTTGAAATAAAATGTAAGCATTTACCATTACAATATCCAGAAAAAAGAGTTTTCCAATATTTATTGCTCTTTCTCAAAACATTGTACTTGTTAATCAGCTGGTCACTCTTGTCCACTCCTTTCATGTATATATTGAAATCCCTTACAAGATTTGGCTGTCTAATATTAAGTTCTTGAATATTCAAATTAACCTTAGTTCTACACTTAGCAAACCTATGGCCATTTGCGAAATGAATGCTTGAAACCAGTGTTATAGTTTTGTTACCTCTCCACTGCAGTGCTAGTAATTCTTCATCTCTAACCCACCTCATTGCACCTCTGATACTATTTTTTTTTCAAATTCCTTTATATTTGAAAGTGCAGCGGGAAATCTCTTTCTGTTTCTAAGAAATGTGCCACAAGCTCCAATCCCCTAACTTCCACAAGTCCTTCAGTAACTGATTGGATGTATAAAAATTATCAAAATAAACCCTATATCCTTGACTCACCAGAGATTTCATAAGATTCATAACTATAGTATAAGCTAAAGCAAATGGTCCACTTAGAGTGTTCCTACCTAAATAAACATCAAAGTATATCCACTAACAGCATCAGCAAAAACCCATCACGTCATCACCCATTTTGTTGGCTTGTCTCTAATGTACTGTCAAAAAGAAAACACATTCTTATACCTTCTTTCACAAAATTACAGTTTGAAGAAGTCAATGGGTCTCAAAAACTGCTTTGTATTTTTTCTGGTCCTTACCTCTGACAGTTGCAGATCTGGAACCCTCTCAGGCAAAAAGGGTGGAGGGTTGGAAGGTGGGCCTTCATCAAGTCCATCATAACCAAAATATCTGCTAGAAGAACAATTTAAAATTAATTTTTACAGATCAACAATAGAATTCATAGTTACAGTTTAGAGTACACAGGAAAATTGACACACATTACATTTTCCGTACAAAGGAATACTGTCAATCATAAAATCATATGATGTAAATAATAATTTTTAAAAGCAGAGACACAGGGCAAATGAGGTCAGAAAAATCAGCTGATTCAGAAGTTACGTCAGACCCACTTTATATTTATTTCCTGGTGCCATGAGTTCTTTTTTAACTGTTTAACACATTAACTACCGAATTGAAAAACACACTGTGGCCGAATTAAATTTTTTCCAGTTTTCATTCTGTAGGTGTTTGCACAAAATAAGCTGTAGTTTTCGTAATTGTTTACAGATTTTTATGAATTACACGTCATTTTAAAGATAAATGAATGCACTATTACAATAAACACCGGTTGTAACTCTAATAGAGGTTGTTGCTATTTAACGGCTATCCGATGGCTGAGGACTTGCAATATTTTCACAATTATGACTGCTTGCGCCCCATCTCTATCAAAATCACAATTTCAATCAATGTGCACACCGTTTTCACTCTTGTCCTTGTCGCTAGATCTATCAGTCAATTGTTGAAACACGTTTCTATCCTATTCAGCCGTTAGATGAGATGTACACGCAATTTTTGTAGTCCTATCACAAGTTGCCACGGTAAACAGTTTTACACGATTTGGTAACTAACCCAAAACACTGAAAAATATGAACATAGTATCAATTTTCCAGTGTTCTACAACAACCATGCTTTGGGAATTTGTTTTCCGGTGGCAACTTAAAATCCCAAACCAGATCAGAAAGTTTTTCAGTACATTTTTCATTCGTTTTATTACTAAAATTAGATTGGCGCTCTGAGCGGCTTGCGGTCCAAATGTGATTATTTTGTGAGCCGCTGACAGCGGCTTGCGGTAGTTAATGTGTTAAAAGGTGAAATATTTGTTTCTTTTTTTTTTTCAAAAACAAACAGAAAGCAGCTATTCTGATTAAAATTACCCACTAAAACGACTGTTTTACTGCTTTTCAAAATCAGCTGTTATCATTTCGTTAACGAAGTAACATTACCTTTGCATGTACGGCTGGTGATTTGAGTTGTTCTGAGCTGTATTTTCACCATCCAACTCATCAGATGTTTCCAAGTCCTCTGAACAATTATCAGAACAGGAATCTACATCACTAGATGCGTTGTAGTCACTATCAGGCTGCATTTTGTTTATGATATGTTAAGACGAGTTGTTCGGAAAATATCCAAAATGGCGGACGGACAAATGCGGTGTTTTCGTTTTTCTGCATGTAATTTCAAAGTCAGTATAAGTGAAAGCTGTATATTTTTTAGCACAGATATAATTCTTAACATGTATTCTTAATATAAACATTG